>JANAVB010019794.1:11187446-11357446 GCA_029216955.1 Iris pallida
TTAAGGCACGGGTCACGGTTGAGTCATTGAGTTTGGAAAGTGTTTCAATAGTTGTTATTGAGTTGAGTGAAATAATAGGGCAAGAAAGAAGAATGCTCGCGACTGGGTCATCGAGGCAAGAAGGAAGAATGCTCGCGACTGGGTCGTCGAGACAAGAATGAAGAATGCTCGCGACTGGGTCGTCGAGGCAAGGTCTCAGATGTGAGAAGTATTGAACTTAGCCCTGAAAGAGATGGTAACACTAGAGGTAGAATGACTGTGTGAGACGTCAGTTTGAGTCGAGTCTTGCATGGTTATGGACAACTTGTCGACAAGGTAAATTTGTTTCCTCTGACGATAAATTGGGGCCACAGCAGGACCGTTTCGGCCTAGGAGGAAACTTGAGGATGAATGTGAGCAGGATAGCTGAGCCTGGGGCAAAGTATTCGGTGGACGCTCATTGGGGCTAGCTACCGCTTTGACCGGTCCATCCTATACTCACTTAAAAGGGAGTCCACTATGGCTCTGGGAGCCAGTGACCAAAATCATGTAGATGAGTCGACATGGCGGCAAATCTACATGTGTGCCTTTGGATTAAGTTAAGTTGAATGTGTGTGTACAATTAGAACACAATGTTGGGCCTAAGTTTTGGTTGTAATGTAGGCGGCGTGCTTTGGCACGAGATGTGGCATCGAGTCTTGAGTTGTCGGCATATAAGTTATATAGTTTGGATGTGAGTTGTCTTGAGTTTAAGTCAGGAACCGCCGCAAGGCAAAGTTGGTCGAGTGATACTTAACCCACAAGTTTTGATTGGGTCAGTTGATGATTAAGTAGCGAAGGGCCGCGAGGCGGCAAGGGCCGCGAGGCGGTAAGGGCCGCGAGGCGACGATATGATTGAGTCCCAATTGAGTTACGAGGCACGGCCTCAACAAGGACTTATAGCACAGTCACACGGGAATAAAGTCTTATCGCGTAGTTGTATCTCTGATTTTAAGCCGTAAGGCAAGCACAACTTGATAGGTTAACGTTGTTGAGTTGATGTTGCATTGCAAGCACGAAATGGTCTTGAGACAGAAAATAGGCCAAGTCGTCTGTCCTAAAACCGATCCTAAGGAAAGAGTAGAAAGACAATCATAAAAGGGACTATGTTACACACAAAGTAAATTAACGTGTTAGTTTTGTATGGGTGGGCGAGGAGCTCATTCCACCAGTACAGTTGAGTACTGACACCCACATAGTTTTCATGTGCAGGCACAGGTAGAGCTCGTGGCGCAGAGATCGTTTGGATGCGTCGAGGCATGGAGTTCCTTGACGATTTAAAGCGTGCGGTCGTATGGAGTCAAGACTTATACGGGACATAATGTATGGACGTCGCCTTCCGAAGCTTCCGCTGGTTCAAGACTTGTATTGAGAGATGAGAGAGAGCTGAGTGACTTGTAATATGAGATGAGTGAGTTTGAGATACTTGTAATCTTGGCCTTGCGCCCTATTGTAACAAAAGAGAGTTTTGCAATGACTTGTGTTGCTTTTTAAATTCTGCTGCTATTATTCAATGTCTCTGTTTGGGATTTCTGTGCAACGACCTCGTCGCAGCCGCTGAAATCGGCCGTTATGGAACCCACCTTGCACGAGCGCAACCTAGGCTCGTGCGGCATCACGCCTTAGCGAGAAAGATCGCTCCTACATGAGCGGGGCGTGACATAATGGTATCATAGCACGGCTTTACGTCCTTGGACTTTCGATTGAATTTTTTAACTCCGCTATTTCTGCAAACCCTGAAGTGTTGCTTCCGCAAAGTTGATATCGTTGGTGCGCTCTCTCTCAAATGTCCCACGGGATGTCCATACAAAAAGTCCATCTATTTTGTAAAATATAGGAGAACAGTTTTTGACAACAAAACAAAATAATGGTTCGCGTAAGCACGGTTGGCTAAGTCGGGTTGGACATATACACCAAGGATTTGCGTCGACCTTAGAAAAATCGAGTGCAGGATTCAAATTGTGTCGGATGAGAACGAGTTAGACTCGATTGAGTACGTGGGATGACTATCGATAGGGGTACTAGCGAACGGCGATATCGTCGATGCGATATAGAAGAGCGTGCTTAGAATTCGAGGAATGGTTTGAACGGGATTCGAAAAGTCGATTTTGATTCAAATGATAAGTTAAGGAATTGTCAAATGACTTCATCCCTGAGTGGTGTATGCGATAGCCCGAGGGATGTCGGTCGATCGATTGAGGGTGCGGGGTGGCGATGAGTCTATCAGCAAGCATCGCATGTATGCAAAGCCATAGATTGAGTATCGTTGAATAAGTTATAGTCTTAAGATTTGATGATGTGGATTCGAACAAATTAGAAATGACACGCACAGAACGTGCACGAGATTGAGGATTGCGCGAGTATAAAATGCGTAGGTGATTGAGTAGATAAATTAAATCGAGAAAAAGTTAAGGTGTAGCGAACGAATGACTTGATAAAGGAAATCGATATGGATCATATGTGAAAAGTTAGCACGACAGGTAGATAGCGTGCATGAAAAAGTTGAATTATGAAGTTACACAAATGACTCTAAGGATTGGATCGAAAGTTAGTCGATGATTTGAGTTAGCAATGAATGATACAAATTGAGGAAATACGTTGGTCGATGACTTAAGATAGACGGATGAACAATACGTGAAATTGGTTTGAGAAAATTGATATTGTGAATGGTTCGATGGATGATAATCAAACTTGAATTTGAATGTCGAGGAGATTATCCAGTCGGACGATAGCATCATTTGCACGACTCGAAATTGGTTGCAAAGGAAGATCGTCAGGTTACGCATATCATCGATGGTATTGAGGCGTATCAAAGATCGATATGCGATAACTCGGGGGTACTCTAACTCGGCGAATGACGATCGTGCAAGTGTTATTATTCAGTTGGATGCCATACTTAGGATTTTGATTGAGATGAATGTTGGACGAAAATGATTGTGTCTTGAGGGTTACACGGATGACTACAGCATCGACATTCTTACCTTATACGAGCGCAACTCTAGCCTCGCACATGCGTCGCGTCGGATTTGAAGCGATCGTTCTGCGTAAGCGTTGACATGGTGATTCATGTTGCTGGAATGATCCAACTCAAAAAATTAGGACACGGCAACTTTGATTGTCTCGACTTGTCGGTTTGAGTTGAGGATGTTAGGACTGCGATTGATGAATAAAATAAACTTGAGGATTGAGTAGGTCCAATCCGCGCATCGAGAATGAATTAGTCTAGACACGAACAAGAGTTACGTCCCGATGAGGATGATTATCCTGCGGGAGCGTGCATGGTGATTCATGCCTATCGTGGATAATCTAACTCGCGTGAGATCGGGGTGCAACATATTGTTAAGTCAGATGACCTTGTGATCGATTTCGTGAATTGGGATAAATAACTTAGGGAATGTGAAATATGAATTATAGTTTAGCAATAAATTGTGTCATAGCGTATTAAAATTTGGGAAGGATTGATAGGCGAACTATATCGAACGTGTTTGAAGGGATGGCTATGCAAGATGGTTTGTTGAAGGAGCGATATTGATACGTCGTAGAATTGGTTGAAAGTAAGTTATCGTAGGATGGCTTTGCTGAATGACTCGGACCCCGTACGATGAATGTTGGGATGTGTGTAGGAAATCGATGCTCGATGTTTAGAAATTGGAGTGATGCAAGCTTGGGTAGAAAACCTCGTACTATCAACTTGGTTTGACCTTAGGATGGGGTTAGTGTTGATATCGTTGTTTGGGAACTATGATTCCAATACCGACGGAAAGACATAGCCTAGCGATTAGGCAGACATCCTGGCGTGAAGACATAGGAATTGTGGAGGCACCACTCGCGAGTCTCGGTTGACATGCACGTATATCAGGGACGCCCGAATATGTGCACGATCTGACTCGAGTAGTGATGGGGGATTCTCTATCATGAGGCTTGGCTGAAATACATGTATTTTAGGGATGCCTAGAATATGTGCACGATCCAACTAAGTGACACGTTGAATTCAAGTAAGATTTGAGGAACGGAAAAGTGTCGAGGATTTTGAGATCGTAGGTTCTGAAGAAAGGATTGAGGGTAGCACGAGCGTGGCTCGAATTTGAGAAATGCCTAGGGAAAATGTGCGCGAGAGTCGTTAAATGTCCAGTGATAAGTCAATGAGTAAGTACTCAGTTAGTTTCGAGGACGAAACTTTTTCTGAGTGGTGTATGATGTAGTGCCTCGTCCCGCTCAGTCAATCGGTGGAATCGAAACGCCGACGGCGTTCAGACTTAGCCTTGCAACGGCTACTCGGAGACATCGCTCGGTCAAGGCGACCGCTCGCTCAAGTGGGGTAGTTTCGGTGAACTTGCCTCATGTTTGCCTTCACATAATAAATCGCATGTTTTCAACTTGCACAAGTAGGCTTGATAATAAAAGAGATAAATCCACATAGCTACGGGAATAATCCCGACAGGTCGAAATGAGTTAGAATATGGAAAGGTCCAATGGTCGACTTAGAGTTGGTGCACGACGTGCTTTGAAAATGACACTCGATCATTCGTCCCGTGGCTTAGGAGAAGGAAAGTTGGTTGAGTAGGCGAAGTTATGAACGTAGCCTAAGTCATAGGCGTCGCCTGCATAAATACTTCATAAAGCGTGCACGATCTCATCGCCCAAGGCGTGGCATAGCCTCTGCTCGCCCGACGGGTTAAGTTGTATTGCACGGCACATTCCCACGATGCAAGGCTTGACGCAGCCTTTGCTCGTCAAGTTGTTGCAAAGTAAGTTAGACAAGTTACGTTAAGCTATCAGGAGTAGTAGCAGGCATGGCCCTATGAGTTCTACTGCTGGATATAACCACATAGTCTCACGATTGTAAGGCCTGTCATATAGAGTATGACTTGGGCGGTGGGGTCACATAGTATTTCAAGTTGGGTTAAGACACGATGTCACAGACTTGGTGTTTTAAGGTACGGGCCACGGTTGAGTCATTGAGTTTGGAAAGTGTTTCAATAGTTGTTCTTGAGTTGAGTGAAATAATAGGGCAAGAAAGAGGAATGCTCGTGACTGGGTCATCGAGGCAAGAAGAAAGAATGCTCGCGACTGGGTCGTCGAGGCAAGAAAGAAAAATACTCGCGACTGGGTCGTCGAGGCAAGGTCTCAGATGTGAGAAGTATTGAACTTAGCCCTGAAAGAGATGGTAACACTAGAGGTAGAATGACTGTGTGAGACGTCAGTTTGAGTCGAGTCTTGCATAGTCATGGACAATTTGTCGACAAGGTAAATTTGTTTCCTCGGACGATAACCTGGGGCCACAGCAGGACCGTTCCGGCCTAGGAGGAAACTTGAGGGTGAATGTGAGCGGGATAGCTGAGCCAGGGGCAAAGTATTCGGTGGACGCTCATTGGGGCTAGATACCGCTTTGACCGGTCCATCCTATACTCAACTAAAAGGGAGTCCACTATGGCTCTGGGAGCCAGTGACCAAAATTATATAGATGAGTTGGCATGGCGGCAAATTCGTATGTGTGCCTTTGGATTGAGTTAAGTTGAATGTACGTGTACAGTTAGAACACAATGTTGGGCCTAAGTTTTGGTTGCAATGTAGACGGCGTACTTTGGCACGAGATGTGGCGTCGAGTCTTGAGTTGTCGGCATATAAGTTACATAGTTTGGATGTGAGTTGTCTTGAGTTTAAGTCAGGAACCGCCGCAAGGCAAAGTTGGTCGAGTGATACTTAACCCACAAGTTTTGATTGGGTCAGTTGATGATTTAGTAGCGAAGGGCCGCGAGGCTATAAGGGCTGCGAGACGACGATATGGTTGAGTCTCAATTGAGTTGCGAGGCACGGCCTCAACAAGGACTTATAGCACGGTCACACGGGAATGGAGTCTTATCGCATAGTTGCATCTCTGATTTTAAGCCGTAAGGCAAGCACGACTTGATAGGTTAACGTTGTTGAGTTGATATTGCGTTGCAAGCACGAAATGGTCTTGAGACAGAAAATAGGCCAAGTCGACTTTCCTAAAACCGATCCTAAGGAAAGAGTAAAAAGACAATCATAAAAGGGACTATGTTACACACAAAGTAAATTAACGTGTTGGTTTTATATGGGTGGGCGAGGAGCTCATTCCACCAGTACAGTTGAGTACTGACACCCACATAGTTTTCATGTGCAGGCACAGGTAGAAGCTCGTGGCGCGGAGCTCGCTTGGATGCGTCGAGGCATGGAGTTCCTTGATGATTCGAAGCATGCGGCCGTATGGAGTCAAGACTTATACGGGACATAATATATGGACGTCGCCTTCCGAAGCTTCTGCTGGTTCAAGACTTGTATTGAGAGATGAGAGAGAGCTGAGTGACTTGTAATGTGAGATGAGTGAGCTTGAGTGAGCATTAGAGACTTGTAATCTTGGCCTTGTGCCTCATTGTACCCTTTATTTCAATATCAATAAAAGAGTGTTTTGTAATGGCTTGTGTTGTTTTTTAAATTCTGCTGCTATTATTCAATGTCTCTGCTTGGGACTTCTGTGCGACGACCCCGTCGTAGCCGCTAAAATCGGTCGTTATGGAACCCACCTTGCACGAGCGCAACCTAGGCTCATGCGGCATCACGCCTTAGCGAGGACGATCGCTCCTACGGGAGCGGGGCGTGACAACCCCTTCCACGTCAACTTTTTTTTGCCAAGCGGCCCCTCCCCATCAATCCCACCCCCACCTCCCTCGAAGACATCATCAGCTACGGCGTCACCGGCTCCACCGAGCTCGGCGTAGGCCGCCACCTAGGGCCTCCCAAGACCCTTCCCTCCTTGGCCCTCTGCCGGGGTCGACCTCAGCTCCGCATACCGTACCTCCCTCTGGCCCGGCGTCCCACTCTCCCGTCGCTCCCTCCCCCTCCGCAGCGACACCCCTCTCCGGGGTGCCACCCCCCTCCGCGGCTGCGTCTGCTCTTCTCCCTGACCTGGCCTCCGGCCACTTCGGCAGCGTCCTCCCCCAGCCCCCCGGCCCCCGCCCCAGTCCTTGGCGGCCCTGGAGTGGCCCCAATCCCCCTTTTCTCAGCCTCCGTCTCAGGCACCCCAGTGACTCCTCCCCTCCTCCTGCGTCGACTCTCCCTCCGGCTTTCCTCCCGTCGGCGGCGCTCTCCCCCGCCCACGCGAGTTGTGCCCCCCTCGGTGGTCTCCGGCGTTCCCTCCGACGCATGTAGGAGGGCCCTCTCCCTCGCCATTGGTAGGTTTCGCCCGGAGGTCTTGCCCCCGCTCTCTCCTCCCCGGCTCGAGGGTCGAGTCACCACCGTGGCTCCCCAGCTCCCCTGGCGCCCCCCCGGCTCCCCGTCCCCCGGCGGCCCTCCCTTCCACCTCCCTCCCTTACCCCCTACCCGTCCCGCGCTCGCCGCGCCGCCTGGCCGCAGCTGACGCCTCATCTCCCACCCTCCCCGACCCCCCGCTCCCCCTCCGTCCCCCTCTCTTCTCCCTTTCCCTGGCGGCTCCTCCCCCAGATCCCCCTCCCCCTACCCTTAGCCGTCCCCGATCCCTCCCGAGTGTCATGCCCCGCTCCCATAGGAGCGATCGTCCTCGCTAAGGCATGATGCCACACGGGCCTAGGTTGCGCCCGTGCAAGGCCAAGTCTAGAAACGGCCGATTCGAGCTAGGCCACAGAGTCGCACAGAGTGTCCCCATTTGCAGCAGAAAGTAAATGAACACGAATTGAAGCGAATTCAAACTCTTTATTGATATTCAAGAAGTTTACAAGCGGCGCTAGGCCGAGTTTACAAGTCGCTCAAGCTCTCTCTCTCTTTCTGAAATATAAAAGGACGTGCCAAGTGGCTTACAACATGGAATGATTCATGGCGATGTTCCGATACATTATGTCCTGTATAGGGTGCTTCAGCTTCTTGCAACGTTCCAAGGCCCCGGAGTTGGCTCTGCACCTTAACACGTTCGATGGAAGCTCCGCACCCACCGACGTCTCCTGCATCCTGCAAGCAGACTGTGGGGTTATCAGTACATTGTTATGCACTGGTGGGGAGGCTAGCTCGCCCACAATGCTATCATTAACAAACACGTTTCATTTACTTTTGTGCATCTCTATCATTCATTGTCTTTCTAATCTTGCCTTAGTATCAATTTTATGGCATATGTCATAACCAATCCTGTATTGCCAAATTCAAGTGTCGTATGGAAATACATGCACGACTTACCCATACTTACCATCCAGCCTTTCCTGTCCAAAGTAAACCAAGTTAGTCAACAATTCATAAGGAATAACTTAATGTGTCTCATGTAAACTTTCAATATCAAGAGCGTGTCCCTGCCTCGGGTCCTAGCATGTCGTAGGCACGTTCTCTAACTCATTTTGTATGAATTACTCTTTATTCACTTGGTATGTTACATTTCAAGCATGTTCAGGGTGTTACATTTCGAGCATGTTCAGGAGGCACTTGTTCATTTTACTTAGACTACTTTGATTTCAATGCAAGGACTTGCACGTGGATAGCCACCAGCAAAGTCCACTTAATCTATATGCACCGGTCGCTGGCATCACAAGCCATTTGGACATATCCCCTTGGTATTTCTCAACTTAGCATAGGGTGATGGCTGGTACACCCCGTTAAGTCTCTTGAATATACCCTGCACTTACGTCTCATGGTGCCCAAGCCCGCACCCAGGCAGCCCGTAAGCCCCGTTTTGATTCTGCCTAGGCCGGCCACGGTTTTCCCTCCCATCGCCCGTGCCGCAGAATCCTTCCTAATGACGGCCACGGTATTCCCCCATCGCCCGTGCCGTTTGTCCACGACCATTTCGTATTGTCTTATCATTTTAACTTAACGGCTATCTCCGAGCCGTAGGCTAACCCTTAGCCATAATGCGTTATCGACCAGGTTGGCGTCCGTGCAGCGCGGGTAGCGATCTCCGTTGCACGTGCCCGTCACACCTGTCGCTAACCATTCTTTTCTTTCTTATCTTTCATGTATTCTTTCTTTTATTTCTTTCTTTCACTTGTTCGTTCGTTCATAGATTCATTCATGTATTCATTCATTCATTCGTTGATTCATTCATTCACGTATTACGCAACTCCCAGTGTGGGAGTCGCCTTGGCGACCCATCGGTCCCATAGCCTTTCAATGTTGCTATACTCTACTCGGAACGACTATATTGATAGTCTTCCTATTTCATTGTTGTAACCCATTCATTGTTTCATTGTTGGCCGCATAAGGAACATAAACGTAAGCTTGTGCCTTAGCACGAGCGTGGAGCGCGGTGCAAGAGTTCACATTTTTCAAGTTCCTTTCCATATTCTATACAAGCATACAAGATGGGATTATTCCCTTAGCTAGGTGCGTTGAGTCATTTATTAGCATGCGTGGGGTTATCGCCTAGCGATTCTTGTGATAGTGTTCGTATTGTTATGTGTCTAGGCTAAGCAAAGACGGGTTCATCGGAGCCACCCACCTTAGCGATGTTCGCATCGGCCGATCGATACTCCGAGCGCGCCTTTGAAAGTCTAAGTCTGGATTCATCTTGACGGGCCAATGTAAGCCTTGCATCGATTCTTCATCTGGTCGATGCCAACTCTTCGGGTCGACGGCTCGTTTGAGTCATTGTACTTGCCGTTTGAATCGGCGTTCCGCTAGGGCGGAGCGGGCCATTACATAATACACCACTCAAAACAAGTCTCGTCCTCGAGACTTCCTGAGTGCAGGTCATCCTACCATTCCTTAACTCGTGTTATCGTGTTTCTTAGACAATTCTATCGAACGGCTCTATCGTTCGAAGGCATCGAACCATGCTCGGTTATCCTTCCAAATTTTATGTCGCATGTGTTTGGTGAAAATTATTGGATGACTGTCCATTCATTTAGACTTGATGGTACTTATTCAATTCAAGTGTTTCTTCGTCTTGGTTGCTATTTCTCCGTGTCATGGGACGAAAATGGCTTCACGAGGCACGTTGTAATTCGTCAAATGCGAGGGTCGTAGGCTGAGGCAAACTCACTTTCATTTATCTCGGTCATCGAGATGACCCAATTCGCTTCTCAAGCGTTTGTGTCAACGAAATCAGTATGATTTCTTCTTAGCGGGGTCGACCAAGTCTAAATAATTTTCGTCCGATTCAAGACCAAGTATTGCACTATCACCGAGTATATCTTCCTATCAATGGTTCAATTCGTTATACCAACTTTTACTTGCACGATATCGATTCCATACCATTCACTTGTTTAGGCTAATCTCGTCGTCGTTCACGCACACTTTGCCTACACGTTTCTTTGATTCCGAGCCACTCTCGTACTAGTATCATTCCTTTCTTTTAACACGATTTTAAGTTCTCGACACTCATCCATTCCTCAAATCTCGTTTGTACTCAACGTATCACTTGGCTGGATCGTGCACGCATTCCAGGCGTCCCCAGAATACATGCATTCAGCCAAGCCGCATGATAGAGAATTCGTCATTCTCACTCGAGTCGCATCGTGCACATACTCAGGCGTCCCTGAAATATATGTATGTCAGCCGAGTCTCATGAGCAGGGTTTCCTATATTCGTGATTCACGCTATCCATCCATGCCAATCCTCAAGATCAATCTTTTGATTGCTAACACTTGAAACAGGTGCGTCTCGCCTAACCGCTAGGCTATTACTCAAGGCTAAGTCAATGTCAGGATTGGAATCATAGTTCTCCAACAATAATGCCAACACTGACCCCAAATCCTAGGGTTGAACCAAAGTCGGTAGTACGGGGTTTTCTACCCAAGCTCGTGTCACCTAGATTTCTAAACATCGAGCACGATCACCTATTCGCATCAATGCATTAGTTGCGTGTATTCGAGTCCATTCAATTCACTAATTCTAACCAATTCATGTATTCGATCACGAGGTCGTCTAGCTTTTGACAATATGTTGCGCCCCAATCTCACGCGAGTTCGATTATCCACGGTGGTTCATGAATCACCATGCAACGCTCCCGCAGAATAATCATTCTCATCGGGGCGTAACTCTTGCTTGCGTCTAGACTAATTCATTCTCGATACGCAGATTGGACCTACGTAATCCTCAAATTCGATCGTCATGCACGCTAAGTCATTTTCGAGTCCACCTTCGCGTCAAACCACAAGTCGAAGCACATAAATTGCCACGCCATGCTAGTTCAATCACCCCCGTTATATGAATCACCATACCAGCGCTCACGCGGACTGATCGCCCTAATCGGTACGACGCATGTGCGAGGCTGGAGTTGCACTCGCATAAGACAAGAATGTCGACGTTGGGATTATCATCGAAGCAAATCCAACATTTCATTTTCTATCCAAGCCAAGATCGATAGTCGATTCATCATTTCGTTCAACTAGAAAATCCTCGAGCCACGTCTATATTTTCCTCGACACGTTTCAATATCAAGAGTATAGCATCCATCGGAACAATGACATTTGTACGATCGTCATTCGCTGAGTCAGAGTACCCCCGAGTTATCGCATATCGATCTTTGATACGCCTCAATACCATCGACGATATGCGTAACCTGACGGTCTTCCTTTGCAACCAAGTCACATTTCATTTGAATCAATGTTCAAAACTCAAGTCACATTTCATTTGAATCAATCCGAAATCGTACGTGCGATCCTTTAAGTTTTCTCGATCACGATATTCACTTTTATTCATCGTCCCGAATCATTTTCTAACTCGCGTTGCTCATTCACAAGTTGTCCGAACGACATCTCATTTGGGACACACAAAGTCACGATCAACTAAGCGTGACGCGCTCTAAGGCTTTGCGCGATCGCATCGCTTGCCGACATACTCGTACGATCCGTAAATCCTTTAGTCTCGTTCGAACAATTTCTATGATGTCCATATACCACTCAGGGTTCGAGCCACTCGACTAGTCGTCGATACTTATTTTTATTCTTTTTCGAACCTATCACATACACCACTCGAATTTAAGCCATACAATCTAGTCCTCAATCACGTTCGCGTCATGCGCTAAGACATCCTTCAGATTCGTTCGACAAATCTCTAGCGTAATTGCTCACGTCGCCTCGACGTACTAAGTCGTTCGCACTAATCCTCAAAATCCAAATCAATCTTTCGTGCATGCCTAAGCGTGAACTCGATAGCGTTCCTATCGATATATACTCTAAGTGTAGCTTCGTTCTCGACCGAGCGGTACTTGATATCGCTCGCAACTCGATCGCACCAAAAGTCGAGATGCGCGACACGCGGTACAACATAACCAGAAGGCCGTGTGCATAGCTATCCCGTGCGGACCATATTCGAGTTTGCACGCTCACTTATTCTCGCTCGAGCGATAATCGATCTCACTCGCAACTTAGCCAAAAGGCTGCATGCATAACCATCCCGTTCGAACTATCCTTTGGTCTCGTGTACTCGTCCGCTATTGTCAGCGTAAGCTTATTCAAGCATGCACTACGTTTGCTAACTCTTAGCATCGGTTCCTTCCAACTCAAGTTCGTCGTGGTAGCACAAAGGCCTTCGCTTATCGATCCCGTCCAACCGAGTACCCGTACGAGCTTTTGAAAATATTTAGACTTATTGTATGGAACATCCCAAAGCACAACGAGAGAGAGCGTACCCTTCTTTTGTTTCCAACTGAGCTTTCAAAACTGAGAAAATCAAAATGAAGTCCAAGGACGTAAAGCCGTGCTCTGATACCAATCTGTCACGTGCCGCTTCCGTAGGAGCGATCGTCCTCACTATGGCATGATGCCGCACGGGCCTAGGATGCGCCCGTGCAAGGCTAAGTCCAGAAACGGCCGATTCGAGCTAGGCCACAGAGTCGCACAGAGTGTCCCCATTTATAGCGGAAAGTAAATGAACACGAATTGAAGCGAATTCAAACTCTTTATTGATATTCAAGAAGTTTACAAGCGGCGCTAGGCCGAGTTTACAAGTCGCTCAAGCTCTCTCTCTCTCTCTTTCTGAAATATAAAAGGGCGTGCTAAGTGGCTTACAACATGGAATGATTCATGGCGATGTTCTGATACATTATGTCCTGTATAGGGTGCTTCAGCTTCTTGCAACGTCCCAAGGCCCCGGAGTTGGCTCCGCACCTTAACACGTTCGATGGAAGCTTCGCACCCGCCGGCGTCTCCTGCATCCTGCAAACTGACTGTGGGGTTATCAGTACATTGTAATGCACTGGTGGGGAGGCTAGCTCGCCCACAATGCTATCATTACCAAACACGTTCTATTTACTTTTGTGCATCTCTATCATTCATTGTCTTTCTAATCTTGCCTTAGTATCAATTTCATGGCATATGTCATAACCTATCCCGTGTTGCCAAATTCAAGTGTCGTATGGAAATACATGCACGACTTACCCATACTTACCGTCCAGCCTTCCATGTCCAAAGTAAACCAAGTTAGTCAACAATTCATAAGGAATAACTTAACGTGTCTCATGTAAACTTTCAATATCAAGAGCGTGTCCCTGCCTTGGGTCCTAGCATGTCGTAGGCACGTTCTCTAACTCATTTTGTATGAATTACTCTTTATTCACTTGGTATGTTACATTTCAAGCATGTTCAGGGTGTTACATTTCGAGCATGTTCAAGAGGCACTTGTTCATTTTACTTAGACTACTTTGATTTCAATGCAAGGACTTGCACGTGGATAGCCACCAGCAAAGCCCACTTAATCTATATGCACCGGTCGCTGGCATCACAAGCCATTTGGACATATCCCCTTAGTATTTCTCAACTTAGCATAGGGTGATGGCTGGTACACCCCGTTAAGTCTCTTGAATATACCCTGCACTTACGTCTCCTGGTGCCCAAGCCCGCACCCAGGCAGCCCGTAAGCCCCATTTTGATTCCGCCTAGGCCGGCCACGGTTTCCCCCCATCGTCCGTGCCGCAGAATCCTTCCTCATGACGGCCACGGTATTCCTCCCATTGCCCGTGCCGTTTGTCCACGACCATTTCGTATTGTCTTGTCATTTTAACTTAATGGCTATCTCCGAGCCGTAGGCTAACTCTCAGTCATAATGCGTTATCGACCAGGTTGGCGTCCGTGCAGCGCGGGTAGCGAGTCCCGTTGCACGTGCCCGTCACACCTGTCGCTAACCATTCTTTTCTTTCTTATCTTTCATGTATTCTTTCTTTCATTTCTTTCTTTCACTTGTTCGTTCGTTCATAGATTCATTCATGTATTCATTCATTCATTCGTTGATTCATTCATTCACGCATTACGCAACTTCCAGTGTGGGAGTCGCCTTGGCGACCCATCGGTCCCATAGCCTTTCAATGTTGCTATACTCTACTCGGAATGACTATATTGATAGTCTTCCCATTTCATTGTTGTAACCCATTCATTGTTTCATTGTAGGCCGCATAAGGAACATAAACGTAAGCTTGTGCCTTAGCACGAGCGTGGAGTGCGGTACGAGATTTCACATTTTTCAAGTTTCTTTCTATATTCTATACAAGCATACAAGATGGGATTATTCCCTTAGCTAGGTGCGTTGAGTCATTTATTAGCATGCGTGGGGTTATCGCCTAGCGATTCTCGTGATAGTGTTCGTATTGTTATGTGTCTAGGCTAAGCAAAGACGGGTTCATCGGAGCCACCCACCTTAGCGATGTTCGCATCAGCCGAACGATACTCCGAGCACGCCTTTGAAAGTCTAAGTCTGGATTCATCTTGACGGGCCAATGTAAGCCTTGCATCGATTCTTCATCTGGTCGATGCCAACTCTTCGGGTCGACGGCTCGTTTGAGTCGTTGCACTTGCCGTTTGAATCGGCGTTCCGCTAGGGCGGAGCGGGCCATTACACCGGGAGTGCCCCTCGGCGCAGCTGCCCCTCCCCTCCTGAGTCGACCCCCTCCTCCCGTCCCCTCTGGAGTTGACGCCGAGACGTGACCCTCTTATCGCGGCTGCCCCTCCCCTACGGTCGACGTACCACACCCCCTAGTTCCCCCTCCCCTACCATTCCTCTTCTAGCCGGCCCCCACGTCGGAATCACCGTCCCACTCTCTGCTCCGGTCAGCGCACCGGAGGGGCCGAGGCCCCTCGTGCACTGCACCCCCCATCGGGCAGAGCGCCACCCCCTCGGACAGAGAGCTCCCTCCCGTCGGGCTACGTGTCTGCCTTGGACAGCGTGCCCACCCACCCCCTCAGCGGGCTGCTTTTCCCGTCCAACCTTTTTTCAGTTCTGCAGTTTCGAAATTGTTTGAAATTTTGAATTTCGAAATTGTTTGAAATTTCGAATTTCGAAATTTCAAATTGCTTTTGAAACACACTCGTTTTACGAAATTTTGGTCATCCAAAATTTGACGTTGCGTATACCTACCTTTTTGCTTTTTCTTTTTTGGTAGACAGGGCCCTTTGTGTTTACGGCCTTGTACCCGTCTGTACTACTCTTCTGGAGCCTCCTTTACTTTTTCAATAAATGTCTTTAAAATATATATATATATATATATATATATATATATATATATATATATATATATATATATATATATATATATATATATATACACACACACATACACACACACACACACACACACACACACACAAAGAGAACCAAAAATACAGTCAATTTTGCAAAAAAAAACATTACAAGAATATGTAAAAAACCATAAGGAATAAAAACTATCCGAAGAGCAATATCAATACTAAAATTAATAAGGTTTCAAAGTTTTAAAAAATAACTACAATTTTACAACTTCCAATCAATTATATATATATATATATATATATATATATATATATATATATATATATATATATATATATATATATATATATATATATATATATATAAGTGCGGTCGAGCAGGTGTGATCGGTCCGTGGACGTCCCTTACCTCGTGCAAGACAGAGAGGTTGCCAGTGTTGACAGAGGTGCAATGACAACGATAAAATATTGTGAGTACGTGTGGGCGCCCCATCCATGATCCCACAACATCAGAGGCCTGAAGAACGTGGCAAGTCTGGAGAGCGGGGACGGACATAGCCAGCTGCGTATATTGAAGTGCAACCCACCTCGCTATACGGTCACCGCTGTCTAGATGCATGAGGGTTTAACTACAAGCCATCAGTCTCTTATGGTCATGAACAAGCCTATTGTCTCAATCTCAAGCAAGTAATAATAGTTACAAGATGGCAGAGCACCAAATATACAATAGTAAGGCGTCCCATACATTACATATTTGGATGATCATGAAGCTAGTCATACAAGATGTGAAGACTAGCAAGAGTTTCAGTCATACATGATCAACCCTAGGATTTGTTAATCATGCTACAGCCCGTAGGCAGACAGTAAGTAAAGTGCAATCGAGCTAACACGTGCTCGTCGGCTAAACGCCTCAAAAGAATATTTTTACAATAGAGTGAGAGAGCCAAAATATAACCCACTCGTTGTCAGGGTTACGTCTGGTGGTCACCATCTGGCTGGAAGGTAGGGAGATCCTCTGGAGCTGCTCCGGTATCTGGCCACGCAAAACCAGCTGGGTCAGATCCCAGAAAGAACAAGTGCCACAAATGAGACTTCATTTAAGAACTAAAACCAGCATATCAGAACATAAAATAAGAAGATAATTAAGACATGAAATCTAAATAGGGCAATAAATATCAAGAGATGAGAAGTTATTCCGATCAGTTGTTGACAAGGTAAACATAAGCAATCATGTTACTGAAGTAACCAGGTACTGGGACAAGACAAGGCTTAGACTCCATCTAACATTCACGGCCAAACAATAAGTACGGCTTGATACTTTAACTAACTAGGGTTATCACAGGCCTAGTTACTAACAAGATGTAATGAGATTATTCCAACAGCCACAAGCCCTGCAGACCATCCAAGTTATCCAGGTCGAATATCCGTTCATGAAGGGTGCAACACATGACAGTGTGCTAGAAATGTACCCTACTCGTCGGCAGGCTACAAGTCGACTTGTGCGCCCAGATAACGGGATTGCCTGTAGCTGGAAAATCTCTTCATGACTACTGGATTATTCTAGTTATTAGCCTTAGTCAATTTCAGTAGGTACCCCCTGACCGTGGTACTCAGGGGTACCCGTCCTAGTCATGATGCAAGACAATACTGGTTCATTTATACAAACACAATCGCCCACGGTGTCCAGGCCATTCATTCTTGTCATGTCGTGCTAGCTGTCGCAATAGTATATCGAGGTATATCATGTCAGGTTTACCTATCAAGAGTGCGCCACGACGGGCCACTATCATGCCATATTACTTGTCAATCATTCTTGTCGTGAGTGCGCCACAAGGGGCCACTGTCGTGTTCATGGAACATGTTCAGAATTAACATGGTGCAAGCATTACATCAAGGGACCCAAGTTACACAGAGGGTCGTGAGACATAAGCATAAATATAACAACCAGAATAATAAAAAGGGACAAGGCCGTGGGAAGAGCCACGCGGCTTGAGGAAACAAGGTCATGCGGCAATGAGAACAGGGTTATGCGGCTAATAAGAAACAGGGTCATGCGGCTAATATGAAACAGGGTCATGCGGCTAAGGAGAACAGGCTTATGCGGCTAAGGAGGGAACAGACTCATGCGGCCAGGAGGGAACAGACTCATACGGCCAGGAGAGAAACGGGCTCATGCGGCCAGGGGGAACGGGCTCATGCGGCCAGGGGGAACGGGCTCATACGGCTAGGAGGGAACAGGCTCATGCGGCCAGGGGGAACGGGCTCATGCGGCTAGGAAAAAATGGGCTCATGCGGCCAGGGCTGCCAAGAGCCATGCGGCTCGGAGATTTGCCGCATGAAAAGGCCATGCGGTCAAGCACTGCTCATCTTCTCCAACTTTTCTGAGAAGAAAAATCGTGAAAGCCATTGCTTCCAGGCTCCATTAATCCTTTATTTAAGGTCAAATTCCGGACTTCCATAGGTCAAAATGGGGCAGAATAAAATTCTCTACAATATGGAACCATAAAAACTTGAAAATAATAAAGCTTGATAGATCAAAATCCAAGATATCCAGAAATGCAACAAGCTTAGATCTACGTGAAATAAACCATGGAAATCAAATATACATTGTACTAAAGTATCTTAGAATCTCGTGAGGAAGAAAATGGAACAACAAAATTGAGTTCCTCCATGAAGCAAGTTGCACTTGCCTAAGCCTCTCTTGGCAGGTGGAGAGAGTTAATGGAGGAAGAAGAAGAAGTAAATGAAGAAGTGAATGAGGAGAGAGAAAGGGGTTGGTAGCTTATAAAGGAAGAGAGTGGGTGGTAGGTGGGGTTGGTCCACATGCAAAAATCGAACCAAGCCGAACCAAGCAAACCGAACCGAACCAAGCAAATAAAATGCCAAAATAAACCATACAATGAGATATGCAATATGAGTCAAAATACGTACATGTATACCAAAATATGTAATACGAACTACGGGCGTTACAACTCTACCCACCTTAAAAGAATTCCGTCCTCGAAATTTAATTAAGAGGCTAGAGAGGCAAGGACAAGCTATACTAAGCAGTCCACCATGCAATTATTCATTCAAGCAAGGAATTGAGAGCATAAGGCATTAGAAAGACATTATACCTTACGAGTCAAACAGGTCGGGAAATCGCGTTCGGATATCATCTTCACGCTCCCACGTTGACTCGCGTAGAGAGTGATGACCCCAAGCAACACAGACTAAACTAATAATCTTGTTCATGAGTATCTTCTCTCTCCGGTCCAATATAGACACGGGCCTTTCCTCATACGAAAGGTTGGTACCAACAACCAATTCTAAATGATCCTGGATATGGCTTGGGTCTGGGATATACCGTCGTAGTTGGGATACATGGAACACGTCATGCACCTCACTTAGCGACGGCGGAAGGGCGAGACGATAGGACACATCACCTACTCGCTCGAGGATATCGAACGGCCTTATATACCTAGGACTAAGCTTTTCCCGTATGCCAAAACGAATGACGCCACAGTTAGGCACGATCCTAAGGAATACGTGGTCGTCGATAGAAAATTCAAGGGACGTCGATGAGAATCGGCCCAATGGCGCTGGCGATCTTGTACGACGCGAAGATGATCTCTGACTCTTCTGACCACCTCAACTGTCTGAGTAATCATTTTCGGATCGAGCATCTGCCTCTCTCCAACATTATCCCATGCTAGCGGGGATCTGCACTTCCTACCATACAGTACCTCGAACGGTGCCATCTGGATACTGACTTAAAAACTGTTATTGTACGAGAAATCCACCAGGTGCAGGTGATCCTTCCACGAACCATCGAAGTCGAGTGTAGAAGATCTCAACATATCTTCCAAGATTTGTATGGTACGCTCTGACTGACCATCTGTCTGTGGATGATAAGCTGAGCTGAACTGGAGGTGAGTTCCCAAACTCTCTTGTAGACTGTGCCAAAAGTGCGACGTAAATCTTGAATTTCTGTCCGAGGTAATACTGACTGGTATACCGTAAATCTGACGATCTGCCTGAGGTACATCTCTGCTAGCTGAGCCGTCGACTGACCAACTCTAAATGGGAGAAAGTGAGCCACCTTCGTGAGCCTGTCT
Source organism: Iris pallida (assembly GCA_029216955.1). Classification (NCBI taxonomy): domain Eukaryota; kingdom Viridiplantae; phylum Streptophyta; class Magnoliopsida; order Asparagales; family Iridaceae; genus Iris; species Iris pallida. Next base: position 11,206,939 of record JANAVB010019794.1, read on the forward strand.
ATAATAACCCAAATAGCATCTCCATCGACCGAGAACCTAGGTAATCCAGTCACGAAATCCATGGTTATATGCTCCCACTTCAATTCTGGAATCGGCAAGGGCTGAAGAAGTCCAGCCGATCTCTGATGCTCAGCTTTAACTTGTTGGCAAACCAAACACCGAAAGACAAACCAAACTATCTCCCTCTTCATGCCATTCCACCAAAAGTGCTGACGGATATCACGGTACATCTTCGTGCCACTAGGATGAATGGAATACTATGAACTGTGAGCTTCTGCCATGACTTCTTGTCTAATATCTCTACTGGGTATACAAAGACGCTTACCCTGTCAAAGTGTACCATCTTCATGAATGCATAACTCTGGCCGTCGTCCTGCTTTACACTCTGTGCTGAGTCGCTGAAGCTTGGAATCTGTTGACTGTGCCCTCCGGATACTTGCGACTATAGTGGACTGAACTTGTAGACTGGCCATCAATGCCACATTGGTAGGAAGGACAACTTCTGTACCCATCTTCTGAAGATCTGCTAATAACTCTGGTTGCGCTATTAGAAAATAAACTCCAGCTCTCCTGCACAATGCATCTGCAACAACGTTGGCCTTCCCAGGATGATACTGCAGGTTGAGGTCATAATCCACAAGCAGCTCTAGCCATCTTCTCTGACGCATGTTAAGATCCTTCTGAGTAAAAACATACTTCAGGCTCTTGTGGTCGGTGAAAATCTCCACCCTATCTCCATACAAGTAGTGTCTCCAAAGATTAAGTACAAACACTACTGCTGCCAACTCCAAGTCATGGGTTGGATAATTTCTCTTATGATCACGAAGTTGACGTGACGTATAAGCTATTACCTTCCCATGCTGCATCAAAACATATCCCAAACCTCTGCCTGAAGCATCACAATACACTGAAAATCCTCCGGTCCTATCTGGAAGCGTGAGAGTAGGTGCCGTCATCAAACCTTGCTTCAACTTCTCAAAAAAATCCTAACATTCTGCTGTCTAAGCAAACTGCACATCCTTGCGGGTCAACTGGGTCAATGGCGCTGAAATTCGAGCAAAGTCTGAAACAAATCGCCGGTAGTAGCCGGCCAAGCCAAGAAAACTGTGAACTTCTGCAACTGTGCTAGGTACTGGCCATGTCTCGATAGCCACGATCTTCTGGGGATCCACTTCTACTCTTCCTCTGGTGATGATATGACCCAAGTATGAAATACGATCGAGCCAGAACTCGCATTTACTAAACTTCGCGTACAACTGGTGCTCTCTGAGAATCTGGAGGATAACTCTGAGATGATGTTCATGCTCCGCTTCACTCTTGCTGTAGACCAGGATGTCGTCTATGAACACAATCACGAAACGATCTAAATAAGGCATGAAGATACGATTCATGAGGTCCATGAATATAGCCGGCGCATTGGTTGCTCCAAATGACATAACAAGGAACTCCCAATGCCCATATTTAGATCTGAAAGTTGTCTTCGGGCTATCCTGCTCTCTGACTCTGATCTGATGGTATCCTGACCATAAGTCAATCTTCGAGAATACTGTTGCCTCCTTGATTTGATCAAACAAGTCATCTATCATCGGGAGAGGGTATCTGTTCTTGATTGTCACTGAGTTCAAGGTACGATAATCTACACATAATCTGGACGTACTATACTTCTTTTTCACAAAAAGCATCGGAGCTCCCCAAGGCGATCCACTTGCACGAATGAATCCTTTGGTCCTGAGTTCTTCAATCATCTTGTACAATATCTCTAACTCTGACGGTGCCATCCTGTAGACTCTCTCCGACACTAGGGCTGTCCCTGGGATCAAGTCGGTAGTAAACTTGATCTATCGCTCTGGCGATATTCCTGGAAGCTCTTCTGGGAAAACATCTGGAAACTCCTCGACTATTCGGGGTAACTGTACTACTGCTACTGCCATCCGCAATACTGGAGGAGAAGGTTCAACTTTGCCTCAGGAAAAGAAAAACTCTGGCTCGCCTGGAATGCTAAAAACAACACTGTCAATATGGCAGTCTATCCTAGCATACTGGTTCCTTAACCAATCCATCCGTAAGACCACATCATAATCGGCCATTAAAAACTCTATCAATCTAGCAGGGAACTCTCTACCGCTAACTACGATCCGATACGAGGAAAATACTCTATTTACTCCCACAAGACCGTTACCAGTAAGTATATTGAGCCTTACTGATAATGACTCGGGCTCTAGTCCTATCCGTGTCGTGAATCGTGCAGACATGAATGAATGCGATGCACCAGAATCAAATAACACTGATGCTGAAAAGGAGTTGACGAGAATAGTACCTGCCACTACCTCACCTGGTGCTAATCATTCTTCTACGATCATCGCCATCGCCTGACCATGTTCTCTGGGTACGGGTCCCCTCTGCTGAAAACCTCTATGTCTGCTCTGAATTAGGGCTTAGGCTTGTGCATGCTACTGGGGGTATTGCTGCTGGGAGGCTGTGCCTGCGTCGGCAATGGCCTCTGAGGCTGATACTGATGTTGTTGCTGGACTGGTGCTGGTCCTCTCACCAAAGGACTAGCAAAGTTGGACGATGATGAACTACCCCTATTCGGACAGGATCCTATCTTGTGATCCGTTGCCCCACAAGTCAGGCAAAATCCCTACGCCCTACGATATTCTGCCACCATATCTCCTGGATTCCTGCAATGTGAACATCCTACTGCGGAAGAGTGCTTCTGCTTCTGCTGCTGAGGGTTCGTCGGGGTTGAATGTTGAACCAACGTCACTGAGGCCGCCCGCCTCGGAGTTTCAATTGTCAAAGCCCTAGCTGTCGGGGCTGGTGCTGAAGACTGATTTATATGGCTTTGAGATTGCTTCCGACCTCCGGTCCTGTCCACAATCCTCTGAGAGGTATACTCATGCCTCCTGGCTGCTCTCAATACCGCATCAAAAGTTTGATGCTCAAACTGCTCCACTACCAATAAAATCTCTAGATGGAGCCCCTGCTGGAACTGCTGGGCTCTGTCGAACTCGGTCGCTACCAAGGTAGGAGCAAACCGACTAAGTCTCGAAAACTCGGCCGTATATCCGTCGACCGTCCTGTCCATCTGCTTCAGATTGGTGAACCTCGTCTGTAGATCGTACCGAGCTACAGCATCGAAGTATTTGGTCTGGAATCTTTCTCGGAATACTGTCCACGCAACAAGTGCCACTAATACAACGGCCTGTGCCACCCACCAGCTGCGGGCAAGATCCAATAACTGTAGGCGTACTACCGCCACCTTTTTATTCTCGGGCGTCTTCGCCGCTTCTAGAATCACTTCTATATCCTGCAGCCAAGCATCTGCGGCAATCGCATCCTCACTGCCGTCGAAGAAGGGAGGGTTCAAACGCTTGAAGTTGTTGGCTGCCTGGTTCCCTTGATGACCGCCTCTGTTCATAGCATCTTGCACTGTCTGGTATAGGGCGTCGCCCCGACGTTCTTGAGATGCTAGTAATGTCCTGATGAGACCCACCAAGGTGCCATCATCAGGCTTTGCAGGCTGGACTGGCTGAACTGGTGGCTCTTGACCCCAGTAGGCATGACTCTGGAGGCTACTCCTGAATGATGGGCTTGATCTCCAGGTTGTTGCTAGCCCACGAGAGGTGCTCCGTCTTGCCGATCGGTAGGACCAGGAACAATGCCGCTGAAGAAGACGACACAGGAAACAATAAGAAAGGACCAGGATAGATCAAAGACCCAAGCATGTGATCAGGTCAAGAATTCAGGAATTTAGAGGGTACGAGTAGAGATCAAGGGCGAGTGCTGATTAAGACATCTATTCAGTAAACCCTCACATATCTTGATTTACAAGACCTGCATGGGCCACCACTTAAACCATGTAACGCCCCAGAACCAGAATACTGGAGAGCGGGGGCGGACATAGCCAGCTACGTATATTGAAGTGCAACCCACCTCGCTATACGGTCACGGCTGTCTAGGTACATGAGGGTTTAACTACAAGCCATCAGTCTCTTATGGTCATGAACAAGCCTATTATCTCAATCTCAAGCAAGTAATAACAGTTACAAGATGTCAGAGCGCCAAATATACAATATTAAGGCGTCCCATACATTACATATTTGGATGATCATGAAGCTAGTCATACAAGATGTGAAGACTAGCAAGAGTTTCAGTCATACATGATCAACCCTAGGATTTGTTAATCATGCTACAGCCCGTAGGCAGACAGTAAGTAAAGTGCAATCGAGCTAACACGTGCTCGTCGGCTAAACGCCTCAAAAAAATATTTTACAATAGAGTGGAAGAGCCAAAATATAATCCACTCATTGCCAGGGTTACGTCTGGTGGTCACCATCTGGCTGGAAGGTAGGAAAATCCTCTGGAGCTGCTCCGGTATCTGGCCATACAAAACCAGCTGGGTCAGATCCCAGAAAGAGCAAGTGCCACAAAGGAGGCTTCACTTAAGAACTAAAACCAGCATATCAGAACATAAAATAAAAAAATAATTAAGACATGAAATCTAAATAGGGCAATAAATATCAAGAGATAAGAAGTTATTTCGATCAGTTATTGACAAGGTAAACATAAGCAATCATGTTACTGAAGTAACCAGGTACTGGGACAAGACAAGGCTTAGACTCCATCCAACATTCACGGCCAAGCAATAAGTACGGCTTGATACTTTAACTAACTAAGGTTATCACAGGCCTAGTTACTAACAAGATGCAATGAGATTATTCCAACAGCCACAAGCCCTGTAGACCATCCAGGTTATCCAGGTCGAATATCCGTTCATGAAGGGTGCAACACATGACAGTGTGCTGGAAATGTGCCCTACTCGTCGGCAGGCTACAAGTCCACTTGCGCGCCCAGATAACGGGATTGCCTGTAGCTGAAAAATCTCTTCATGACTACTGGATTATTCTAGTTATTAGCCTTAGTCAATTTTAGTAGGTACCCCTGACCGTGGTACTCAGGGGTCCCCGTCCTAGTCATGATGCAAGATTATACTAGTTCATTTGTACAAACACAATCGTCCACGGTGTCCAGGCCATTCATTCTTGTCATGTCGTACTAGCTGTCGCAACAGCATATCGAGATATATCATGTCAAGTTTACTTATCAAGAGTGTGCCACGACGAACCACTATCATGCCATGTTACTTGTCAATCATTCTTGTCGTAAGTGTGCCACAACGGACCACTGCCGTGTTCATGGAACATGTTCAGAATTAACATGGTGCAAGCATTCCATCAAGGGACCCAAGTTACACAGAGGGTCGTGAGACATAAGCATAAATATAACAACCAGAATAATAAAAAGGGGCAAGGCCGTAGAAAGAGCCATGCGGCTCGGGGAAACAAGGTCATACGGTAATGAGACTTATGCGGCTAATGAGAAACAGGGTCATACGGCTAATGAAAACAGGGTCATGCGGCTAAGGAGGGAACAGACTCATGTGGCCAGGAGGGAACAGACTCATGCGGCCAGGAGGGAAACGGGCACATGCGGCCAGGGGAGAACGAGATCATACGGCCATGGAGAAAATAGACTCATGCGGCCAGGGGGAACGAGCTCATGCGTCCAGGGGGGAACGGGCTCATGCGGCCAGGGGAAACGGGCTCATGCGGCCAGGGCTGCCAAGAGCCATGCGGCTCAAAGATTTGCCGCATGAAAAGGCCATGCGGTCAAGCACTGCTCATCTTCTCCAACTTTTTCGAGAAGAAGAACCGTGAAAGCCATTGCTTCCAGGCTCCATTAATCCTTTATTTAAGGTCAAAATCCGGACTTTTATAGGTCAAAATGGGGCAGAATAAAATTCTCTACAACATGGAACCATCAAACATGAAAATAATAAAGCTTGATAGATCAAAACCAAGATATCCAGAAATACAACAAGCTTAGATCTACGTGAAATGAACCATGGAAATCAAATATGCTAAGTACTAAAGTGTCTTAGAATCTCGTGAGGAAGAAAATGGAACAACAAAAATTGAGTTCCTCCATGAAGCAAGTTGCACTTGCCTAAGCCTCTCTTGGTAGGTGGAGAGAGTTAATGGAGGAAGAAGAAGAAGTAAATAAAGAAGTGAATGAGGAGAAAGAAAGGGGTTGGTGGCTTATAAAGGAAGAGAGTGGGTGGTAGGTGGAGTTGGTCCACATTCAAAAACCGAACCAAACCGAACCAAGCCAAGCAAATGAAATGCCAAAATAAACCATACAATGAGACATGCAATATGAGTCAAAATACGTACACGTATACCAAATACGTAATAAGAACTACGAACGTTACAATATATATATATATATATATATATATATATATATATATATATATATATATATATATATATATATATATATATATATATATATATATATGCGTGTGGTCGAGCGGGTGCGACCGGTCCATGGACGTCCCTTATCTCGTGCACGACCGAAAGGATGCCAGTATTGACAGAGGTGCAATGACAATGATGAAATGCCGTGAGTACGTGCGGGCGCCCCTCCCACGATCCCACAACATAAGGGGCATGATGAATGTGACATATTCTGAGGCATGCGGTGTGAGTCGTCAAAAGATCGATTTTCGGATATATATATATATATATATATATATATATATATATATATATATATATATATATATATATATATATATATATATATATATATATATATATATATATATATATATATATATATGGCCGTAGACCGTTAGGAACGGTGGGGCACCCCGACGCAAGTGGCGCGGGTTCGAGCCCCCATAGAGGCATGCCTCCAAGCCCCAGAAAGAATTGGACACCCTCAAATATATATATATATATATATATATATATATATGCAAAAAATCCCTCGTTAAATTCTCGCTTTTTGCACTAAACCACCCCAAGCTCTTAACATTCCTAAAAGTATAAAATATGCTCATTTTGCCCCCTTTTCGTTAACTGGTTTTAAGTGGGATATGTAATGACCATTTTATCCCTCTCTCACTCTCCCCCTTGCCCCTCTCTCCAGTGGTGCGGGGAGGAGGGGGGAATAGCCGGCGTGGAGGAAGAGGGGGTGGGGAAGAGGGGAGAGGAGGAGGCATGCAGGGAGAAGGAGGGAGGGAGGCTGGGAGGAGGTGGGTTGGCCTGGGAAGGAGGAGGAGGCTGGCGGGGAGGACGGAGGGGGTGGTGAGGAGGAGGCCGACGGGGGGAGGGGGGCTGGCCGACGGAGGGGAGGGGGGCTGGCCGACGGGGAGGAGGAGGAAGGGGGCTGGCCGGCGGGGAGGAAGAGGGAGCGGGGAGGAGGGGGCAGGGAGGAGGAGGCCGGCGGGGAGACGGAGGGACGAGGGATGGGAGTAGGGGGCTGGCCTTGGGAGGAGGAGGAGACTGGCGGGAGGAGGAGGGTAGGTGAGGTGAGGATGGGGGATTGACCTGCGGTGAGGAGGAGGGGGGCGGTGATGAGGAGGCCGACGGGAGGAGGGGGCTGGCCGACGGGGAGGAGGGGGCAGGGAGGAGGAGGGGGTGCGGGGAGGAGGGGGGCTGGCTGGAAGGAGGAGGGGGGGCTGGCCAGCGGTAGGGGAGGTTAGAAAAGGGGGGAAGGTTGGTGGGGAAGGGGGGTAGTTTAGGTATTTTCTATCAATTTTTTTAAATGGACTTAACGGCCATTTCTGACGGTCAACAGGCGGTAGGGGACTTTTTGCTCGCGCGGAGAATCTAAGGAGGGCAAACTGCTAAATATTTCTAATAGGTCTTTCTACACAAAAGGCGTAGATCTAACAAGGTGTTTTTTGCAATTTACCCATATATATATATATATATATATATATATATATATATATATATATATTTATTCCACTATATAATGAGGCTTCAAAACGACTCAAAAGTGAGCCGTCAAAGCCGTTTGTATTCATGGTCAATTTTATTTTTTTAAAATAAATTATGTAAACAAATGTTGAAAAAAGTTTAAAATTGTTATATATATTTAACATGGGAAATCGAACTCAACCAAATAAGAAGAATACCTCCCACTTTAACCACATGAGTTAGAAGAGATATTTGACTATAATTGAATAATGTTCTTATTATACATTACTAGTTTACATGTACGTGCTTTGCTCGCATTTTAATTAGAATATCATAAGGTCAGTTGTTGTCTTTTCGTCTTTTCCATTTGACTATTCATGTATTTGTGCTTTCTTTTACAATGCCAAGAGATTCGAAGTACGAATTTTATTCCTTTTTTTTAATTTTCTATTGAGAATAATAACCTTTGAAAAACGGTAAGGACAGAAAAATTTATTGCCATTTGAACATGAAGAGTTGTATTGACAAAAGAAAACTTCATAGCATGGAAATTTTATTATTTTGACTCTTAAACATAAATGACATGCAAGTTGACATAATAACATCATGTTTATAAAATACTCAAGGGTATTTTAGGTATTCAAAAGTTTCACCACCAAGTTTTCCTATTATATAGTAGAATATATTTTTTATATATAGTAGAATATATATATATATATATATATATATATATATATATATATATATATATATATATATATATATATATATATATTCTATTATATAGTAGAATATATTTCACTATATAATAAGGCTTCAGAACGGCTCAAAAGTTAGCCGTCTAAGACGTTTGTATTCATGGTCCATTTTATTTTTATTTTTTAAATAAATTATGTAAACAAATGTTGAAAAAAGTTTAAAATTGTTATATATATTTAACATGGGGAATCAAACTCTACCAAATAAGAAGAATACCTCCAACTTCAACCACATGAGTTAGAAGAGATATTTGACTATAATTGAATAATATTCTTATTATACATTACTAATCTACGTGCTTTGCACACATTTTAATTAGAATATCATAAGATCAGTTGTCGTCTTTCTATTTTTTCATGTGACTATTCATGTATTTGTGCTTTTTTTTTTATGTCAAGAGATTCGAAGTACGAATTTTGTTCTTTTTTTTAATTTTCTATTGAGAATAATAACCTTTGGAAAATGGTAAGGACAAATAAATTTATTGTCATTGGAACATGAAAAGTTGTATTGACAAAAGGAAACTTCATAGCTTGCAAATTTTATTATTTTGACTCTTAAACATAAATGACATACAAGTTGACATAATAACATCATGTTTATAAAATACTCGAGTGCATTTTAGGAATTCAAAAGTTTTACCACCAAGTTTTCCTATTATATAGTAGAATAGATTATACGTGTAAAGCACGTACATTACTAGTATATATATACACACACAAACAAAGAGAACCAAAAAATACATAGGGTTTACATCCAATTTTTTTTGCAAGAAATTCAATCTCAGCTTCATCAACTTCTCTCTTTTTCCTCTCTTTCCTTCTTAAACTATGGGTTAGGGGTGAGCAATAAACAGTTTAAATTAATTATGGTTTTATTTAACATGTTCTTGTAGATCTCAGTCTCACTGCTAGACGGATCTGTATGCATATATATATACTAATTTTGGTTTACATTTATAATTAATTATGATTATATATATATATATATATATATATATATATATATATATATATATATATATATATATATATATATATATATATATATATATATATATATATAAAATTTTGGTTTACATTTATAATTTTGTATACATGAATAGATCTGTAAAAGGAGATGTTGCTATACATGGATAGATCTATATAATTTTGGTATGTATATTAATATGTACTAATTTTGGTTTACATATATAATTTTGTATACATGGATAGATCTGTAAAAGGAGATGTTGCTATACATGGATATATCTATATAATGGATATATTTGATCCACAAAAAATAGAGATATTCCATGATTTAGCTACATTGTTGTGGCACTCTTTTGGCACTATTGTAGCAGTGCTACAGGTTTGTGATGTTTGTCTCCAAATCCGTCAAATTTGCTCATCATAATATACACTCAAATGTCTTGTATTTTTTCCAGCTCATTTTTTTTTTCTTGTAAGCCTTGTTCTCTTTTTTGTGACTTGTAATTTTAAATTACTGTTTCTCATGTTTAATATGTCTAACTCTACTTACATTTGTGTTTAATATGACTAACTTACATCTTTTTTTAAGTTCAAATTCTTTCCTTTGGAGGCTTGTGTTGAATATTTATTTAGCTGACCTGTATAACACTTATGTTGTCACAGACACATATCATCAGTGGTGAAACATGAAACTTATGGAACTTAATTGGCGAGGCAAGATCTGCAGCCATTGGTGAGACCATTTGCTAGGCATGAATTGCAGCCATTAAATGAGAGTGGCAATGATGATGACTTGAAAAAGTGGAATTGATTACATGATATCAAATTATGATGCATAATCAGCCATCTGAGCCACATTTTACTTCTTATTTTATTGTTGTCCAGGGGAAGCTATGGGAGATTTCACCAGTATGAAATTGGAGGACCTATGCATTACGTAACAACAGATTGTGCCATCTGAGTCACATTAAATTGTTGTAAAATTTGTATTTAAATTGTTGATTTTTTTTTTAATATTTGTAAACTGGTGCCTATGTTAAAAATATTTGTATTTGTATTTGTAAACTAGTGACAATATTGTATAATGAAATTGTAGATTGTGCCTATGTTAGCAATATTTGTATTTGTAAACTGGTAAATTTTGTAAATTTATACCATAGCAGAATAGTTTGGAATATTTGTATTTGTAAATCCTATTTATTCTTTCAAATTTTGCCCATGCAACCCCATAAAATTATATAAAATTATTCAAGTGCAGACCTGGCACAGAAAATCGAACCGACCGAAACTGAACCGGTTTATTTCGGTTCGATTTTTTTTCGGTTTTATCAGAAACAATTCGGTTTACGATTTTGGTAAATTTGGTTTTCGATTTTTTCGGTTTTCACGAAACCGGTTTGGTTTGACCCGAACCAAACCGTTGCTCACCCCTACTATTGGTGGCTACCAACACAATATGAGCACAAGGATTTTTCGGATTCCACGTGCAAAAGGTTGAATCTCGTTTTTAGCAATATTGGTTTTGATTATCCCATAAAATACAGTTTTCTATTCTACTAAATGGATTTCGGAACTTTTTTTTTGCTAGTCTTCTTTTTCATCTCACAAGTTATTGAAAACAACTATTACTAGCTGTTACGAGTTTCGCATGCCGTCGCTTTTGAGCTGACTCAGTGATCCTCTTAATTAAACACAAAACCACCAAAACTCTGGCTCGTTTGTGAAGTTGTCAACGGAAGGCAGATGGGAGCTTTCTCTAATCAACCAGTCAGATTCAAAAGAAACGAGAGACATTTGAATGGCTTACGAAAGCTCCCTTAAACAAACAACAAACAATTCGGCAGAGAGGTCTGGGATATTTTTCAGGCTCCACCGATTCAAAATACGTACGTTATTTGTGGGGGGGTGGGTCGGCATTAATTAATTTGCTGATCCCTTTCTTCTTTCGTAGCTATTTCTATCCCCCTCCTTCTTCTCCTCTTCCTTGGTCTCCTCTTCTCATCACTTAAGTACGAAGCAACCAATATTTCTCAAAACTATATATATCATTCCTCGTTCTACCACTAACTTTCTATAACTAATCCATCTCGCGCTTCTTCTCTGCAAGAAAAGTATGGACTTTCATGCCAATTCTTTACCAACTTCCTTCTCCTCCTCCTCCTCCTCAGCATCTTCTTCTTTTACTATTAGTAGTAGTTTTAGTAGGACTTTTTCTATTAATGGAAGACGAAGAGAGCGAAGGAGCTCCTGGGCTCGGCAGTTGGCGGAGAAGATCATATGTGGCATTCTCACCTGTATCTTTGCTACGGGTTTGTTCTTTTACTAATCTTGTTTTCTTTTCTTTTTTTTCTTCTTTCGGTTTGAACCTTGAAAAGAGGGGTTGTGTTTTTCGGTGAACAGAACAAAAATCTAAATGATGTCCTATTTTTTTTTTTTAAATCCACCACTAGTTCTTGAATTTGTGCCCATCTACATTTACATAAGAGGTTATAGACTTGATGATTATATTATGTTATGTTGTATAAACACTAAAGATAATACAAAAAAATTATATATATAAAAAAAGAACCAATTTTTTTGTTGACCCGGACGGCCATGCTTCATATAAGGGAGCCTATTGGCATTGGAACATTTTCTTTTGTCTATATGATGTTCCAAATTTGTTCTCAAATATGTTGTTCCAGATTTGTTCTATAAAACTATGGATCCTACCAGGTTGTGATTGTTATTTTTTAATAAAATTGATGGGACCTAAATTTTAGAGGAAAGGAAATAAATTTGGGACACCATATTTGGAGACAATATATCTGCTCCCGAAAGGATATCTTTAGGTTTACTCCTCTTAGTGATAGCCCTAGCTACTATGATGGGGCTTATACCTTGATCTTAGCATGATTCCTCGATGTGGCTAGGACTTGTAATCTAGTTTTATTTAATATATACTAGTATATAATATATATGTACGTTTTTCATATTATTTGAAAAAACAAACAATGAAGAACAATTTTTTATATATATTTTACTACTTAGGAAGGACAAACAATTATTTCCTTAATTTTTTTCTATACATAATTATCTAGCTATCTATGTTAAATTTAATGAACAATTCTGCACGAATAAGCCTCAATTGAAATAGTGAATTTGTTGACGATGGGTACAGTGGGTTCATTGGTGGGGGCCATGACGGGTGCTTTGATCGGGCTGGCAACCGAGAGCGGACTGGTCCGAGGTGCCGGAATCGGAGCCATCTCCGGCGCTGTCTTCTCCATCGAGGTCGTAGAGTCGTCCGTCACTCTCTGGCAGTCTAACAATTCAGGAATCTGGAGCATCCTCTATGTGGTACGTACCTACTCATGAGAATTCAACAAACTGATTCAACAATCTATACATATTGAAACATGATCATGAACATGTTTAGTTGCTTGTTATTGGTGGTTCATGCAGATCGACATCTTCGTCAGTCTATTGAGCGGACGACTGGTCCGCGAGAAGGTTGGTCCTGCCGTTCAGAGTGCAGTACAAAGCCAGGTATATATTAGAGGTTTCATTGTGGAATTTTTCCTTCTAAAAACATCTTTGTATATATTTACTAATTAAAATTATTCATTAAAATTAATAGAATCATTTAGATAATTACAAGAGCTGTCATTCGTCTTCCTAAATACTCGCATGATAATAAATTTTTAGAATAATCAATGCTATTGTCTTCTAGTTTTTGTAAGTAGCCTTAGTAAAGATTAGACTAATTGTAACAATTTTTTAGCCTTCATAATAATAATCTATAAAATAGGTACAAAGCAGGTACATTTATACTAGTTTTATTCTATTGTATGAAATAAATATACTCCCTCTTATGTATCATGGTTATTATAAGGACTATTTCTATTTTGAAAATAATTACACCGACTTTCTCTATGCTTTATGTTATTTTGAAATAGGGATGGTTAGTGTTGTAACTCTCTATAGAAAATATAAAACATAGGTGTGGTCGGTATAATTAATTTCAAAATAGGAGTGGTTATTGTAATAGATGTAAAATATAAGAATAATTAACGTCCTTATCTATATCTACTAACTAAAAATTTTCATTAAATTTAATATGGTAGTTATGTAATTACATATAGAAAAAGAAAAAAGAAAATTAAGAAGGTTGTTGTTTGTTTTTTCCAAATATTATGAAATACATGCAAGGCACGTACATATATACTAGACTATTTTACCATATAAAGCCAAAAATAGGTTTCACCGTAAAATTTTTCTTCCAAAAATACCCTTACATATCTATACTAATTAAAATTGTTCATTAATTTTAATAAGGACAACTTAGTAATTACGAAAATTGTCCTTTGGTCTTTCTAAGTAGTCTTCCTAGGTTAATTAAAAAAATGTTGAAATACGTGCAGGACACGTGCATATATGCTAGTTATATATAATAGAAAAGTTATAGGCTTCATCGTGGAACTTTCAAATTTCAAAAATCCTTCTTTAACCTTATATATATTATATTAAATTATGTTTTAATTATTTAAAAATAAAACATGTAAATTACACACCTTTCTATTAATATAATTACTAACCACTAATGATGACACATTTCCAACTACAATAAATATTAATTCAAAATATTGAGCATAAATGCCAAACCACAAGATTACATTTGTAGGATGACTTGGCCAATAACATCCAAGGCCGTTGGGTTGTCACAACGACTTTGTTTGTTGTTTGTTGTTGTAGCTGACAAGTTGTGAGTACCTTGTGCAGATGAGTGCTGCTGTGGACTCGTCGCCCTTCACAGAGACACTGGACATATTCGAAACCGGTGGCGGCGTCGCCGGAGGCATGTCGAAGGACTCGGTGAGCAGGCTGGGAAAGGTGGAGATCACCGAGGAGGAGACCGTCGACGAGAATGGAGAAGCAATCAGCTGCTCCGTCTGCCTCCAGGACTTCAAGGTTGGGGAGACTGCGAGGAGCCTGCCCCACTGTGGGCACATGTTCCACTTGTCGTGCATCGATGGCTGGCTCGTCAGGCATGCTTCTTGTCCTCTCTGTCGAAGGGATATCTAGACAGTGCCTGCCGGCTGCAGGCCCGGGAGGTTGGATTATTCTAGTCGGATCTAGTTAGAACTAATTTTGGTTGCCCGTAAAAATAGGTTTAAGTTAAGTTTAGGTTGATCTGGACCTAAGAAAAATAAATGGCCTAGGAATTGAGGAGGGATCTCCAAATCTGCAGTCTTGCCATAGATCCTTCCCATCTTTATTTGTAATTATTCTTATTGTCATGTACATATAGTCTATACTTTATAGATGAGAGAGAGAGAGAGAGAGAGAGAGAGAGAGAGAGAGCTCCTTGAATTTTGTATGGATTTTCATTGAACCAATAGATTTCCCCAGGTTTTAGCAGTATTTTATCATGTTTGGTTTTAAGTTCAGTACTTTGTCATGTTTGGTTTTAAGTTTTAATTTGATAGCAATCTCATACATATTTGTATCGACTTCTTGTATTTTGATGATTTGAGGAAGTGAAGTTTGAAAGTGAAAAAAATGTACTTTTGTTATTTGGATGTATATTAATTTGAAATCGGAAGTCATTCTTTTTTACTTAATTCTTTTGTTTGGATGTTTTATGGAAATGATATGCTAACAACTTTTGAAATAGGTGAGATTATTCAAATCACATATTTCTTTATCTATTTTTATATCTTTTTGTTAATTTGTAATTATCAAGCAATTATTAGAACTTATTTCTTGCTTGGATCCGGAGGAAAGAAAGCGTTAAAGACTTTCGTCCACTCCATATATTCTTCTGACAAAGTGGAAATGGAAGAAAGAGTGGAAGACATGAATTGCAACAAGTATTTTCATCCACTTAATTCTCCCACTTTTAGTTTGCAACCAAACAACATAAATAGAAAAAGGGAATTTGGATATATGCATAAAACAAATCACTTCAAGCTCACTTACAATCAACCAAACATTCTTACTTTGCAGTGGGAAGATATAAAAAAAATTAGAAATATTTTTTAGCTATGTTACAAGGACACGAACATAATACGAAACATTATATTATTTTGTGTGACCAAATATATTTAGAGTATTTGTGTCGTGTTCGATATATATCTGATACAACACCACCAACGAATTATTGGAGTATCCATTTTCCTAGAAAGGTAGAAGAAGATAAAAGAATGCCTTTTTCTGTGTTCATGCCTTTTTCTGTGTTCATGATGTATTCACTTAAACTAATGGAATATGTACCTAAAAGTTAAAATATTGCGTAAAATAAAGTAATAGATCAGAAAGGAGTTGCTAAAATATAATCCTCTAAAGTGGACACCAGACCCGCCAACATCAATATTATACAACATATGAGTTAGTTTGACCAATATGTGACGAAATATTATGAAAAAAACAAAGCTTGCTCTTTTTTCCTTCTACTTTATGTCAATTGCAAGCTGTGTAATGACTAGTACCGCATTGTACGCCAGGTATCTTTGTTAGTGTTAAAAGAAAGACAATGATGTCTTAATCTCCTTATTAATCATCTCTGATAATTTTTTTTTAGAATAATAATGCTATATGGACACATTTTTTTAACACATTCAATATATTATTGGATGTCAATTATTAACTCTCTTTTAATATTTTCATTGACATCCAATAATGTACTGCCACATTAGTACGGCTAGAAAGTGTGTCAAAAAAGTATGTCCCATAGCATTATTCTTCTTTAGAGAGCCGAGCATTCGACAATGATAGGCACAAATATAGATATGAACTCATCTGGAGGAAGAATGATTGTGATGAAATACTGTTGATGGGATGGATACATGGCCGGTCGAGGAAAACCCAGTAGGCCGACCCACTCAAAGAGGTCGGCCCAACAGAATAGAACCGAGAAGAAATTATTTTTAAGCCTATTTGAACCATCATGTGATTGACATGCGGGAGCTCCTACAAAATCCGACAAGGGCTTTCTAGACCATTCATAGCCTCGATCAATGGTCCGTGTCCCTAAAGCTACCTGCCAAAGTAGCGGAGCAAGGACAGGGACAGCGACAGGGGCTGGGACCATCCCATACGAGAGAGGGCTGGGACCATCCCATACGAGAGATGTTGGGAACGAAGCGCGAAAACCGTTCCCCCAAACCAGAAAGTCCTGCGAGAGAACCGAGCAAAAGCACACAAATCAAAAACGCCAAACACAATCGCAGACAAAAAGATTTTTGACGTGGAAAATCCTTGCGAAAAAAAATCACGGGACGATCGGAGTCCAACCCTGAAGAACCTCCACTAATGGAATAAAGAGAATACACCCTCTACAAGCTCCTCCCGATCCAACACGGATCACCACAACTCACTTGAAAGAAGAAATTTTTTGATTGCGGACTCCGAAGAACAAGAGATGCCGAAAAATTATTTGAAGCAATCTCTCCTTCACAATAGTCCTTAATCCTCTCTCTCTCTCTCTCTCTCTCTCTCTCTCTCTCAAAGATTGTAAAGCACTCTTTGTTTTGAGATGATTTTACAACTAGCATGCATCACCCTTTTATATGCCCTTGGTAACCCATACATAGAAGGCCAATATATATGGAAACTTCCAATATAAATCAATCATATATTTAATGGAAATCCAATCATAATTAGCTTACCATAATTGGAAACCCAATAATATGGAAAGCTACTATATGAAGGGTCCAATCATAAATATATAATCAAAGTAAATATGGAAATCCAATCATATATTTCCTTACCATATATGTACCAAAATAAAATCCATGCACTCCCCAAGCTTCTCCGACACACGGATGGCGCTCGTCGCTCTCCGGGGTATTCTCCACATAGGTGGGAACCCCACCCACTCCAACAAATCTCCCCCTTCACAACTATGTGGAGGAGGTCGTCATCCCGACGATCTGCCGACAGTACTCAAACTTTCCCCTCGGAAGAACCTTCGTGAGCATGCCCGCTCCATTGTCATCAGTATGAACCTTCTTAAGCGCCGCATCCTTCTTCTCAACCACATCCCGTAACCAATGATACCGAGTCTCGATGTGCTTGGACCGACTATGAAATGTCTGGTTCTTCACAAGGTGAATAGCACTTTGACTGTCGCAAAACAAAGTATACTGCTCTTGCTTCAGTCCTATTTCCTACAGCAGCTTCTTCATCCACAGCAACTCCTTGTAAGCCTCCGTCGCCGCAATGTACTCTACCTCTGTCGTCGACAAGGCAACACACTTCTGCAACCGTGACTGCCACGATACCGCTCCTCCAGCAAATATCATCACATAGCCCGAAGTCGATCGTCTCGTGTCTACATCTCCAGCCATATCAGCGTCAGTATACCCAACCAGCTTCGGCTCGTCACCACCAAAAGAAAGTCTCCAATCGGCAGTGCCCTGAAGGTATCGTAGAATCCACTTAACCGTCCTCCAATGTACCCTTCCAGGATTTGAAAGGTACCTGCTAACTGTGCCAACTGTATGAGCGATGTCTGGCCTCGTACACACCATGGCATACATAAGGCTTCCCACTGCTGAGGCATATGGAACCTGCTCCATATCTTCCTTTTTGTCCTCGGTAGATGGACATTGCTCCTCAGTGAGCTTAAAGTGAGCCGCAAGGGGACAACTCACTTTCTTCGACCCGTCCATCCCGAAACGCTGAAGTACCCGGTGAATGTACTTCTTATGGGACAAATGTAGCAACTTGGACTCTCTCTCTCGGCTGATCTCCATCCCAAGAATAGTCTTCACTGCACCCAAATCCTTCATGGAGAAGGCCGCGCCCAGTTGGCGCTTCAGCTCCGCTATCCTAGTGGCATTCCGACCCACTAATAGCATATCATCAACATAGAGCAATAAAATGATAAAATCATCCTCGGCAAAATACCTCACGAATGCATAATGGTCCGACGTCGTTCGTGCATAACCATGCTCCCCCATAAACGACTCGAACTTCCTGTACCACTGCCTCGGAGCCTGCTTCAGACCATACAAGCTCTTTCTCAACCGGCAGACCAAATGTGACTTGTCCTTCTCACAGAATCCTTCTGGCTGCTCCATGTACAACTCCTCCTCAAGATCACCGTGGAGGAATGCCGTCTTCACGTCCATCTGCTCGACCTCCAAGTCGAGACTGGCTGCTAATGCTAGCACCACCCGAATAGACGAATGCTTGACGACAGGCGAAAAGATCTCATCATAATCCATGCCTTTCCGCTGACCGTAGCCTTTGACTACCAGCCTCGCTTTATATCGAAGGCGAGTAGCATCATCCGTCTGCTTCACTCTAAACACCCATCGATTCTTCAAAGCCTTCTTGCCCTTTGGCAACCGCACCAGCTCATAAGTGGAATTAGTGTGCAAGGAACTCATCTCCACTTGCATGGCCTCCATCCACTCCTGCCTGTGTTCGTCTTCCATAGCCTCTGCAAAGCTTTCGAGCTCTTCCCCGTCAGTCAATAGCACATACTCATCCGGTGAGTATCTCGTAGATGGTCGACGATCTTTGTCGCTCCTTCTCAGTGGAGCCACTGGTGCTGGCTGTATACCAACAGCCTCCTCCCCTTAAGGAACTGCCTTTCCGGCATGCTCATCCTCCTAAGGGACACCCTGACCACCATCAGCAGGCTGATGATCAAGGTTGAAAGCAACTCCATGTGCTGGCTCCCCCATAATGGGATCCTCTGCGATGTCCTCTGGAAACTGCTCGAAGAGAAATGACTATAACTCAGGCAATTCCTCAGCCTCAGAAGGCGTCTCGAAATCCTGAGTGTTGGTCATGGTCTGATCCTCGACGAACACCACATCCCTGCTTCTGTAGAGCTTTCTTCCCACCAGGTCGTAGAGTCTATAGCCAAACTCATCCCGACCGTAGCCGACAAAGACGCATCGTCTCGTCTTCGGCTCAAGTTTGGTCCTCTCGTTCTTCGATACATGCACGAAGGCCTTACAGCCAAACACTCGCAGGTGATTATATGACGGCTCTTTGCCGTACCATACTTTGTCAGGCACATCACCCTGCAAAGGAGCACTAGGAGACAAATTAATAACATAAGCGGCTGTGAGAAGAGCCTCACCCCAATAACTGCCCGACAAGTTTGCTTCTGACAGCAAACACCGCACCCTCTCCATCAGTGTCCTGTTCATGCGCTCCGCTACACCATTGAGCTGAGGTATCTTTGGCGGAGTCTTCTGGTGTCGTATCCCCTGCTCTCTGCAATAAGCATCAAAGGGACCGATGTATTCACCGCCATTGTCGGACCGAACACACAATAACTTCTTGCCCGTCTTTCTTTCAACAGAGGCCTGAAACTATTTGAAAGTAGGCAGCACCTGATCCTTGGTCTTTAAGGCATAGACCCAAACCTTCCTGGAACAGTCATCAATAAAAGTTACAAAGTAAGAAGCACCACTAATAGATTTTACCTTCATAGGACCGCAGACATCCGAGTGAATCAACGCGAGCAACGCCGGCTTCCTTGAACTTGGGTGACTTTAGAAAGATACCCTATTTGCTTCCCAGCTAAGCAGTACGTACACTTCTCCAACTTTGTAGACTTGAGCCCTGAAATCACCTTCCTGTTCACCAAGTAGCCTTCTCGCTGATATGGCCGAGCCGCTTGTGCCACAACTCGGTAGACGCATCACCGACTGCGTTCACCTCCTGTGCCTCCTGTGCGCTCCCCTCCATATAGTAGAGACCAGACTTCTTGCTTCCTCTGGCAATCACCATCGAACCTCTGGAAAGCTTCCACTGATATTTCCGAAGAGACTGAAGAATCCCTCATCATCCAACCTTCCAACCGACACCAGATTAAAATAGATATCAGGGACATGATGAACTCTTTGAGAACAAGAACTGCACCCGTCTTCATCCTCAAATGCACATCTCCAACGGCAACCGCCTTTGACACATCTCCATTGCCCATCTTCAATACTCCACAGTCGCCTGTCGTCTAAGTGGCAAATAGTACCCTGTTATGAGATACATGTACTGAAGCCCCTGAGTCCACCAGCCAAGAATTGTCATCGCAGGCGAGGTTTGTGATAACCTCATCACCTACGACGATCACATCGCCTCCATGTATCGAAGCCGCCGCTGTAGTGTTCTCATCTTGCTTCCCCTTGTCGCCCTTCTTCTCTCTCTTCCAAACGAAATAGTTTTGCTTGATGTGACCCTTCTTGCCACAATGGTAACACTCCGAGTTCTCGTACCGACCCTTGGACTTTTCCCTGCTCTTGTCTCTGCCACCACCTGGACCCCTGCTTTTGCCCCTTCCGCGGCTCTCCGAAACTAGTGCCTCTGAGTGATGGGATGTGGATGAAGTGCCCTGAGTACGTCTCCGCATCTCTTCATTCAGTACCCCGCTCTTGGAAAATTCCAGACTGACCACGCCTTCCGGAGCAGAAGCGATCATAGATACTCATACGGTCTCCCACGAGTCTGGCAATGTACATAGCAACCAAAGTCCTTGAACCTCGTCGTCGAACTTGACTCCCATCGAGGATAGCTGGTCCACCACGCCCTGGAACTCACTCAAGTGATCCGTAATAGATGTACCATCTTTGTACCGCAGACCCATCATCGTCCGGATCAGGAACAATTCGTTTACCCCGGTCTTTTTTGCGTACAAAGATTTCAGCTTCTCCCACAACGTCTTCACATGCTCAATATTGGCAACGTGGTTGTACACGTTCTCGTCAATGAACTGTCGCATGTACCCACACACCTGTATATGCTCGAAGTTCCAGTCCTCATCGGATTTGTCACTAGGCTTCTCGGATGTAAATACTGGAAGATGCAGCTTCTTGACGAACAACAAATCCTTCATCTTGCTCCACCAATAATGGTAGTTGATACCGTTCAGGTTCACCATGCGTACCGGCTTCGCGTCCATCTCTGCTTCCTGGTTTGACTGTCAACTCCTGACACTTCTTTGAACCCAAAGCTCTGATACCACTCTGTTGGGAACGAAGCGCAGAAAACCGTTCTCCCAAACCAGAAAGTCCTGCGAGAGAACCGAGCAAAAGCACACAAACCAAAAATGCCAAACACAATCGCAGACACAAAAATTTTTGACGTGGAAAACCCTTACAGAAAAAAACCACGGGACGATCAGAGTCCAACCCTGAAGAACCTCCACTAATGGAATAAAGAGAATACACCCTCTACAAGCTCCTCCCGATCCAACACGGATCACCATAACTCACTTGAAAGAAATTTTTTTTTATTGCGGACTCCGAAGAACAAGAGATGCCGAAAATTATTCGAAGCAATCTCTCCTTCACAATAGTCCTTAATCCTCTCTCTCTCTCTCAAAGATTGTAAAGCACTCTTTATTTTGAGATGATTTTACAACTAGCATACATCACCCTTTTATAAGCCCTTGGTAACCCATATATGGAAGGCCAATATATATGGAAACTTCCAATATAAATCATTCATATATTTAATGAAAATCTAATCATAATTAGCTTACCATAATTGGAAACCCAATAATATGGAAAGCTACTATATGAAGGGTCCAATCATAAATATATAATCAAAGTAAATATGGAAATCCAATCATATATTTCCTTACCATATATGTACCAAAATAAAATCCATGCACTCCCCAAGCTTCTCCGACACACGGATGGCGCTCGTCGCTCTCCGGGGTATTCTCCACATAGGTGGAAACCCCACCCACTCCAACAAGAGAGGGTGTTAATCTTCCCAAAGCCTCCAATTTATCAACCACGTGTCACATAAACAATGACCCGAGGATCTTATATGGACATTTTTCTAGTTCCTGGCCCCGACCAAAGTCCCCTGACCAAAAGGGTGGAGCAAGGCATGTACCAACTCACATGTGTCCCTCCCCTACATAATCCATAGCCACCCAACTACAGGTCGCCATATGTTGTCAGCCGACCATCCGAGTTATAACTTTCTTCGTCCGACCCTAGTCAAAGTGTAGTGTGACTCTGCAATTCTGTATGTCACACCCCGAGACGTCCTGACAACAAACACGATGTGGAGAAGAGAGGGGATCAGCTCGCACGAGTTGGCCCACCCTTTGTGATGCTCGTCTCACACTATTAGTATTTGTATATGGATACACAAGTATTATCATGTATTTGATTTTCTATACTTTCTTAATTTTGGTATCGTAATCAAGGATATTAGATTTTTGCTAGCCAGATCCTTGGTTATCAGTATCGTACCATGATGATAGTATTGGATTTGTTTATTAATGGATTTACTGATTCAAGATTTTTTTCATTACACGTGCATCAAGGATGCATGAGTAGTTTCGTGTGATACTCTTGATTTTGAGAGAAGCAATTGAAGACTTATGCAATTGATAAGTATTTTTGAGTCTTATTGAGAATCGTGCGAACCTACATACATTTTGAGACTTGTAAAGATCCATGGCACGACCATGTACCCCGACTAGGACCTGCATGTAGAATCGAAACCCTGAAAATTAAAAATTTCTAATTTTATCATGCTGACAGTTTATTGGACAGTATACCACTCGATTACCATTTTCATGTTCTGAGTGGGAACAATCCTTGTGCATGTCGATTTTGATTGTTAGATTTTGATGCAACGGTTGCTATATCTTTAAAGATTTTATATCAGAGATATCTCTCTCAATAAATTCTCATTTTTTGTTCTCTTCCTCTGTCACGCCCTGTCCCAAAACTATATGGAATGGTTACGTAACCGGGCCAGCTAATACGAACTAGAATAAACTTCCAATCAAATTGACCTACATAGTTGTACTACGTTGTAGGTGTGAACTCCGTACTAAATAAAATAGACAAAAAACAAAAATCTCATATGCACAGATAATATATGAAGGTAATTGAAATAACGTTCCCGATATACGTTTTATTTTGCGTATTATTTCCGTATCATTTAGCATATTTTGATACGGTATATTACACGTGTTGTCCATGCCTTTATCCTTTTATTAGTGATTGAGTAATTGGATGAGTATTTTGTGGATATTTTTGTACTTGACCTTGGCGTGGAGTATTATCTCATTTCGGAGTAGTGTGTCACCCCTTGTCATTGTTTGGTTGTAGGTGTAGTTCACTACTTCGATGATGGAATACTAGTCTAAGCTATAATACATGTTTTATTTAGGTATCATAGTCGTCAAAGCCTAGATTGATAAAATGATTAATTGACTTATGCAACTATATTTTGGTTATTGGTTATTATAATAAGGTAATTATAAATAAGATTATCCTAAACTAGTAGAATACCCATTGGCATTGCCATAGACCCATATTAGGACCCATACATGGAAAAGAATACCAAAAAATTCTCAAAATTGAGATTTGAGTATCAGAATGGATTATCCACGTATTATGCAGAATACCGACAGTATTTCGATTGGTTGCGAAGTGCCCAACAACCCACTGACTAAAGCCTCTCTTTTAACCTATGATCATATGGTTTGTTGTGTGGCTAGGATTAATGTGAGAGGTCTGGATTGATGACATGGCTAGATCTCGGGCCAAGCATCACTCCCTTTCCATATAAAACACCTATTTTTCTCTCTCTCTTCTTCTTTTTTCACTCTATTCTCCATTTCTCTCCACCTCTTCTTCCTCAAGTTTGAACCCTCAATCCTTGGAGCTGGGTTTTGGAACGTAGGATGCGATTTCTAAATCCCCCTTGGAGGAGGAGTAGAAGACTAGGTTTGGATAGTATAACCCAATGCAAGTACATGCTACCAGAGTGAAGAAATGTGCAATTTATTTGTTTTTTCTTCTACATATGTATATGGTTAGATATCTTTTATTTATGTCATATATTTGTGATTTAATGTTCACTTGCAATTACATTATGGTTTTATAAATTTTTGGCTTGGATTATAGTCCTAAAATAGATCTAGGATTCTATTTGGAATTTTTATGGAAGACTTTGAGATACATAGTATTTTTCATAATGGACTAGCCTAGAATGACATATGTGATGTATCTTTGGTATTAGATCTGATTGGAGTAGCTTTAGGGTGGGGTAAATTACAACACCAAAAATATGATTTTTTTTGTGGGGGGGAGGGAGGGTTTACTGTGCCTGTGCAGAATTATTGGTAAACCGCTGCATACCTACGGTATTCCGCGGCATTCCAAGTTTGGCTTACAACAACCTGCTGGAAAAACATGAAAATTTTATCGGTGTTCGGCTATAAATCCCCAAAATTTTTAAATTACTTTTTTTATTTACTTGCCTAAATAGTAAATTTTTATTTTTATATATTTTAAAACAATATTTGTATTATAGTAATAGCCTTAGTCATGCTTTCGTTTATAGATGCATGTCGATTAGAAACATGGTATGGCTAGAGTACTCATGTTCCATGACTAACATATTAGGCATGGTAGAGATAACATAATCATATACTTGTCATATCTATGAAACCAGTTAAGATTGTGGTATACTTCCTTAATAATAGTATATAAATATTTTAATATATAAATTGCTATTATTATAAGATTTCTTGATTATTTAAACCAATATGTGTATATGTTATGTGTGGATTTATACATAAATATTGGATATATTTATTCTAGTAATATATTTTAGGAATTTATTTATTTTTAAATTATATTATTTCTTTAAAATAGAAATAAAGGAAAGTAGGAATGGTATATATTTAATATAATTTTAAATTGTTTAAAATATTTTTTAGATTAAATATGTTTTTATGCATCAAGTATATATATTTATATATATAATATTATATTATATATTATATTCTATATATTATATATATTATATATATATTTTATATCTATATATATATAGATTTATATATATAATATATATATATATCTAATATATATATACTATATATATAATATATATATATAATCTATTATATAAATATATATCTATATTTATATATTTTTAATTATATATTATATATATATATATAATATATATATATCTATATCTATATATATATATATATATATATATATAAATATTATATATATATAATATATATCTATATATATATATAAGATATATATATAATATCTATATATATATATAATAATATTTATTATTTATATATTATATATATATATATATAGATTATATATATATATATATATATATATAATAGATATTATATTTATATATATTATATTATCTTAATATATTATATATATATATATATATATATATATATATATTATATATATATATCTAGATATATTCTATAATATATATAATATATATATATATAATTAATATAAAATTTATATATTATAATATATATATAATATATTATAGATATCTTATATATATATATATATATATATATATATATATCTATATATATAGATATAATATATATATATATATATATATATATATATATAGATATATATATACATATATATATATATATATATATAATATATCTATTATATATATATAATATATAAGCTTTAATCATGCACAATTTATTTATAATGATTAATCGTGGAAAAGTAAAATTAAATGTGGTGTGTGGTGTGTATAATATACATATATACATGTAAAATTAAAAAAAAACCTAAAAACCCTATTGACGCGGCACGACCCCCAGGCCACTATGATCCAGGCCGTCGTCGTGCACCGCCCGCCCATCGTTGGCCAACCACAGGCGCAAACAGCGCGGGCAACAGCAGCAGTAACAACAATAGTAGCAACACAACACCACCTTCGCGATGATGTTTCTCCCCGCTGGTTTATCTGTTTAACGAATGGGTTTCTTCGGTACGTGGACAACCTAACCCTCTTCAACTTCCTTCAAGTAGAATAATTTAATTCGTGATGTACGCTACGAAAGTCGGGTTCCAAAATCGAGGAAAAACTCAAATTCTTGACATTGTCCCGAATTTTTTTAAGCCGATTTCCGGATCGGATATCGAGAGTTTCAGAATTCTAAAAGAACAGAGTTATAGCCAATTTGAATGGCCTAACAACGAATAGTTATTCATAATTTTCTGTTCATTAGTTTGTAAATAAAATAAGTTCCAAAAACCCCAAAAAATTATTTTTAAAACATTAAAAATTCTTCTATGCGGAGTCCGTCCCGACAAACCGGAAGACTTGGTCGTGAACCGAAAGCATCGAAAGGTGAGTACGGACTTCGTGCACGTGTGAGGTTTGATGGAATTCGAATTAGTTGCGTGTGCTCGACAAATTCAACCCGTACCCGTCAAAAAATACCGTATCAGCCTTTTTTGAAAATTCTCAATTACTTTGTGAACGTTCGTCACATTGCGACGAAACTTGCACCATTGGACTCATAGTATTTTTCTGGTCTTGTGGGCCATGTTTGGTACAATTCTGAGACATTTGACCGGATCGCTGTTTTACAGGCCCCACAATCCGATTCAACGGGCATTTTGTGGTCGGCTCATCAAAATCCAAATATGGACATACTGAGTTCGTATCATTAAACTGAACTTGAAGACATATAATTTGATGACTTTAGAGGCTATAGGTTTTGGCACGCTTTTCGTTGCAAAGTCTGCCCAACGACGGACATTGTTTTGACCCAAAATTACTATTTTGCCCATGTATCCAAATTGGACTTATGGGTAGGCTATTTTAGCTGATTTAGCCATTTTGGACACGTTGGTGATGTCTATTTCATTATCTGATGATGTCTGTTAGATTTTTCTTTCGATATCACCATTAATTGTAACTAATTTATATTATATTCGTATTTCAGATATTCGTGCATCAAAACTGAGATCGATCGATTCCAATGATCTCGCATCGCTAAAATTGACAAGGTGACACTATGCATCGCCAAGATAAGATTGTTAACCCTGCGGTTAATCCTCTTATATGGAATTGCTTGTTGTAGGTTTCGTGGTACGAATTATGAGACACAAACTTGATATTTTAAACCTAGAACTTGTAATATATATTATTAGCAAATAAATAATAATTATAGAGATTAGTGTAACCTAGATCTAGATTGTATGATTAATAAATGGCTAAGGTAACATCGGTAATATGCGACTTAGAACGACTCAAGTCTCTAGGTAGGAATTGTTATGTCATATTTGTATTTTAGTGTGTAATATATATTTGTTTGTGATTTGGGTTGATAGATGTTTGCATGGAGTAAGATTCGTTGGTTCATGGTTACTATGGATATGACATTTGGTACCGCAGTCTCCTTGGACAAAACTCTAGGCAAGTATACATTGCTAACTTTGTATAATTATTTACATGCATGTTTCTTATTATTCTTGCTTCTTCATGTCTCATTTTATATTATACACCAGCATCCTTGTCACGATTTATTTCCATGTCTTGTACCTGTTATCACTTGTGTTTATCATTAGTTATTTTTATATATTTCCACACATGACTTCGATAATGTTGTTTACTCATGTGACTTGACTTGATCATATGTTCCTTGTTACTTGACTTGATCCTCGACCGATACTAGGATTGGCTACTTGTAACGCCCCAGTCCCAAAATACATAGGACTAGGAACGTAGTCATGCCAGCTGTATTCATACGAAGAATACTCCAATGTATGGAATCCTCGTATAATTACATAAGCTGTAAAATGTAGAGAACCAAGACATGCTAAATCTCATCCACAAATATATAAAGAATAAGATAGAATCAACTTGAATAGTTATGGTACAATCATTGGGCGGAGACAAAGTCCACTACCAACTATCTCAATGAAATAAATGTACAAGAAAGCGATCGACAAAATGACAAAACAAACCAAGAGCAATCATCTTCGAGAAATGGAGAAGATCACGGCCTTGGCTAGAACACCTGTAGAAAAGCATGAAAGCACACACCTGGAGAATAACCAGGTCCTCAGAGGGACGTAACAAGATACATAAAAACAATACCATGATGAACTGTAAATGAAACATGACAAAAGAAAGATCATCTGCTCCAACACAATGGAACCTAACCATCTAGGTGTAATGCAAGTCGAAAACTATACTGGAACGTATAAGTGGGTAGGAATAAAGCATAGCATCCACTAGAGGCTTTCTCATGAACTAGTACACGTCTCTGATCGTATCTGACGCGTGCACTACTAAAATAACCCAGATTAGCGACGTCAGAAGACATCGCTAAATACAGAAAATACGTCGCTAACAATGATTTGCGACGTATTTAGCGACGAAAAACTTACGTCGCTTATAGGCAAGTCGCAGATGATACTTTCGTCACCGAACGTCGCTATTTGCGATGCGGCATCCATTATCGCTAGACGTCGCCAAATGAGCGACAGAGAGCGACGTACCAGTACGTCGCCAACATTGCGACGTAAAGCGACCACTAGCGACGCTTCAAAAGTTTATAAATGATGACGAGGCATGGCATCCACGTGGCCACGTGGGCAACGTAGCGACGTATATTAGCGACGTCGAGCGACGTAACGTCGCTAGTTAGCGACGGATAGAGACGTCTATATGACGTCACAGGACGTCGCAGAACGTCGCTTTATGTCGCTAATGTTAAAAAAAATTTAAAAAAATATAATTGATATTTTTGTCATGCTGTGTTTCTGTGTTTATAGTGTGTGTGAAGTGCAGTGTTCGAACCATCGACAGTTTCGCTTACTGTTCTATGTTTTATCTTGGATAGAAAGAGCAACAGTTCAGGGTGCACTTCTTAGAGCTTCCTCTTCACGTCCTTCACCTTCTCGGGAGCCTTTACGACGTCCGAGAAAGTGAAGGACGTGAAAATGAAGCTCTCAGAAGTGCTCCCTGAACTGTTGCTCTTTCTATCCAAGATAAAACATACAACAGTAATCGAAACTGTCGATGGTTCCGAACACTGCATTTCACATTCACTGTAAACACAGACACACATCATAACAAAAATACACAATATATTTTTTTAAAATTTTGGCAGCATCTCCTTTGTATATCAGATCATCGCTTATAACCCAGCGTAGGTATATTTGTCATCCCGTCGCAGATATCACAAAGTAAATATCACAAAGTAAATATCACAGTACAAAGTAAATATCACAGACACACATCCTCACAAACATCCAATAGAGTCAAATAAAAATGAAAGATGATAAAAAATCTCCCACCGAGTGTATAAACAACAGTGTATGAATAAACAATTTGCCCATAGGGCCAATACATACAAGTCATAAAAAAATCAATAAAATCACTGCGGACCCCTGCCGCACAACTGGGATAGAATGTAGTCATACGGCTCCTAGGTGAGCTGTACCGTAGGGGCAGTAGGAGGCAGTACAATGTCTGGAGTCGGCGCCGGAGGCAGTGCAGTATCTGGA
The DNA here is from genome assembly GCA_029216955.1 of Iris pallida. Taxonomy (NCBI): domain Eukaryota; kingdom Viridiplantae; phylum Streptophyta; class Magnoliopsida; order Asparagales; family Iridaceae; genus Iris; species Iris pallida. The sequence continues at coordinate 11,236,756 of JANAVB010019794.1, forward strand.
GTCGGCGCCGTCGATGGACCCGGAGGACGTACCTGCTCCAGCTCTCGCAGTCGCTCACCATGCGCAGCAAGGGTACTCACCAACTTCTCAGTATACTGAGCGAGTGAGAGAGAAAGGCTCCTCTGCGATCCGTCCAGCTCGACCTGTCTACGCTCTGTGCGCTGCGTAGACTCGGTGAGCGTCTGCAAGTTGGCAGCTGCAGCCTGATGCAGACTCATCAGCTCCTGTATACTGCGCTCGACCGCATCAAATCGTCCGATGACGATCGGAGGGTCGGATTGTCGCTCGACCGCATCAGAAATCTGCTGCTGCAACTCGCGACGCAGCTCCTCAATATGACGACGAACATCCTCAGCTCGTGACGACGCCTGCGTAGCCGGAGACTGTGCACTGACAAAGGGGGCCCGGGATGACTCCGTAGCCAAATACGCGCCGTAGGATCCCGTACCGTAGTACGTACCCTTCTGAAGACCGCCAACGGCGGTCATCCAGAGCTCGTCCGGCGATGGCTCTGCAGGCGGCTGGGAGAAAGTACCAGCCCCTCCCTCTGCTTGCGCACTAGCAGCAGCAGCAGCATCAGCCGTCTCCTTCTGTAGCCGAACAAACTCGGCCTAGAATATGTTTGCTAATGTGTAAGTGTTTACTAAAGTCTATATTGATATCTATTTTCCTGTTTTCTAAATTATAGTCAGTTAATATAAAGAATAGAACGTACATATGCCTGCGTCGCCCTCTCGTCAATGAAGTCCCCAGCCCTCCGATGGGTGACCAGGAAGACGGTCACCATGTTCGGGTCCTCACCCTTCTTTACCTGTTAAAATATATTATCTATTATTAGTATTAAACATTATATCGAACTATATATAAATTAATGTCCGTCATAGAAAACGTACCAGATGACAAAAATGCTCCGTCATCGGAATGGCACCACCACACCACTTACCGGCGCTCGACCGCGCCACCTTGGCCTTCTCAGACCGCTCCTGGTACTTGGGCTCGCTGAATCTAGCCTTCATCGCAGTCCACTGCTCTGGCGTAATCCAACCCTGGATCGGCTGTCCGGAGCGATCACGACGCTTCTGGTCGTCGATCGCATCACGGATGAGCTTGGCTATGACGACAGAAAATTGGCCCTCGATCCTCGCCGCCCGGTGTGGTGGATAGAAATAGGTCCTCTACAAGAAGTAAAATACAAAAGTTGTATAATATACACAAATGATTATTAAAATTTAAAAATAAACAAATTTTTTACCTTGAAGTGGGCGAACCAAAAGGCCTTCCTATCTGCGGGAGCATCTGAGTAGTTGAGCCAAGGCCCACCATAGTTCTGCCTCACAAATGTCCCCAGCGGTCTCTGTACTGCAGAAGGCCGATATCTATACAATAATAATTTTTCATGAATATATATGTACATATAATCATTTGAGAAATATATAATAATTAATTAACTTACTTCATAGGCCCGTCCGTCCAAATCTCCATACGCGTCTCGCCCGGGGGAGCGCATGGAGGGTCGCTCTCACCTCTTGCCTGGACAGGATCAGTCTGATCGCCGTCCTCCATATGATCGGCGTGGGCTCCCTCCATAGAGCCGTCGACAGTAGGAATGCTGGACGGGGGATCAGGGATGCTGGACGCGGGATCAGGAAGGCTGGACGACGAGGGAGGAGTCACCAACCTGCTAGAACTGCCCTGTCCCGGTAATGGACCGGGAACAGAACGGTACACTGGCGTACTCGGAGATGAGGATGAGGGTACGGAACTGCCCTCTCCATCCCCAGCCCGAGGCTGACGGGGCTGCCTAATATATAATCCTCCGCGTCGTCCAGATGGTCTAGTCATACCTGACAATAAAACATATGACAATAAAACAAAAAAATATATTTATATGATAGACATCACAGAAGTGTCACAGAAGTGTCCCTGAAGTGTCAATAAAAGTGTCAATAAAGTGTTACTGAAGTGTCACAGATTTATATGATAGAAGTGTCACTAAAGTGTCAAATATGATGATAAAACAAACGTACAGATTTAATCCTCTTCTGAAAATTCATCTAGTTCGTTTAGCTCATCTACTTCTTCTTCTTCTTCTTCTTCTTCTTCACTTTCATCTGCATCTTCCTCTTCAGATAATTCTACTTCTTCTACACAATTAGATGTGTAATAGGGAACTTCTGTCGTGTCCACTTCTATAATATTTGTTACAAGAGGTAGTTCATCCTGTTGATAAGCTATATCGTCAACCTCAAAGATATTTCTAGCTTTGGTCTTGCATACTTCCCACCAGTCCGACCTTGTTGTTCCCCGTTTAGGATAACTTGTGAAGTACACGAGCTGAGCCTGACTTGATAGGACAATGGTTCATAGGCTTGATATCGACGCCAATAGTTTATATCAACAAGACCGTGCTTGTCTACTTTCCAACCTTGACCTTCAATCGGATCGAACCAATCACACCTGAATAACATAATCTTAGCAGGCTCTATTACATAACTATATGTCAGCTCCACGATCTCCCGTAACACGCCATAGAAATCGTTGTCCGCATCAACATCTTTGTAGTTCGAAGATCTGATACACAAACAGCTGCTTTTGGTGGAATCGAGATCCACAAAGTTGTCTCTGATCGGGCAAGTTGTTGACTTGAACCTAAACCCATTAACACAGTAGCTTGGCCATATTTTTGCAGCATAAATTGGTCCCTTGGCTAGCGTTCTAATAGACTCATTCTCAAGTCTTGCGTATGGATGATCGACCTAAATACCACGAAAAAAGCAATTAAGCTCATTCTCAATCAAGTGCATATACAAAAAGGTAATTACAGAGTTCTCAAGTCTTACATATGCACTCAACCATGATGGAAAATAACGCCTCATTTCTTGTTGTAGTTCTTCTTCTGTTATGTGTGGCCTACCCGACCTCAAATCATCATTAAATATGCTAAAAACAACATCGTTCAATTAATGTAATAGTATAATAATTAATACTATTAAAATAATATAGACGTATTAATTACTTATCCCTCCAGTTTCTCTACTTCCTCCTCATCGCAGTTGAGTAATACATACACCTGAGCAGCCCTTAGCTCATCATCGTTCAGATATCTCTTTTTCATCTTACCCGATGGCTTTCCTGGAGCATTGAATACCTTCAGTATTGTATCAATACTTTCATGATCTCCCTCGTCGTTTCTGGATGCTCTCGTTCTATTAGTTGCAACATGAGGCTTGAAATACATCGAACAAAAGTTTGTAATCTCCTCGAGAACATAGGCTTCACAAATAGAACCCTCGACCCGTGCCTTATTTTTCACCTTTCTTTTTAGGTGATTCAAATGTCGCTCGAACGGGTACATCCATCGATATTCGACGGGTCCACCAACACGTGTCTCATAGGATAGATGAATCGGCAAATGCTCCATAGAGTCGAAGAATCCAGGAGGAAACACCCTCTCTAGCTTGCATAGTGTTACCGCAATGTCCTTCTCTTGCTTTTCTAGACGATCAACGAGCAATTTCTTAGAACAAAGATCCCTGAAGAATATGCTAAGCTCCGTCAATGGATCCCAAACTGCCTGCGGTAAGAATTCCCGAAATGCAATCGGAATTAACCTCTCCATGAATATGTGACAATCGTGGCTCTTCATACCCGTCAATTTATTTTCCTTCGGATCGACACATCTTCTCAGATTTGACACATATCCGTCTGGAAATTTTAGGCCCTGGATCCACCGACAAAGTCTCACTTTATCCTCCTTGTCCAGCGAGAAAATTGACTTCGGCAGGAACTGTTTTCCATTCTGCTGTATCAAATGCAACGTAGGGCGTTTGCATATTTCTTCTAAGTCCAACCTGGCCTTGGAATTATCTTTCATTTTTTCCTTTACGTCCATCACAGTATTAATTATGTTATCAAACACATTCTTTCAATATGCATGACATCAAGATTATGTCTGATCAGATTGGTACTCCAGTATGGCAGATCCCAGAATATGCTCCTCTTTGTCCAGTTATGAACTCTACCAAATCTATCGCACTTGTACCCAGTTGTAGGATCTTCTATAGCACTTGGAAAATCTTTAACCTCCTCCTATATCGTGGCTCCGTACCACCTTGGCGGTGGATCACCCTTCTCTACAACGCCGGCACGGAAAGCATTCATGTTCCTTCTGAACGGATGATCTTTTGGCAGAAATTGCCGATGACAATCAAAGAAGTACGGTTTTCTGCCGTGTTTCAAGCGGAAAGCCTTACTATGGTCCATGCAATACGGACATGAGAGACGGCCATGAGTGCTCCATCCAGATAATATTCCATAGGCCGGAAAGTCGTTGATGGTCCACATAAGGGTTGCCTTCATCTGAAAATTCTGCTTCCTGGAAACATCGTACGTGTTAGCGCCTACTTCCCATAACTGATTCAACTCATCTATCAAAGGCTGTAAGTACACGTCAATGTTCCTCTTGGGATTGTTCGGACCAGGAATTATAACGGTTAAAAACATGTACTGAGTCTTCATGCACATCCAAGGCGGTAGGTTATACGGAGTGACAATCACAGGCCAGCACGAATACGGGGATCCCGAAAGACCAAAAGGAGTAAAACCGTCAGAAGATAGTCCCAACCTGACATTTCGCGGATCTGAAGCAAAATCTGGATACACTCGATCAAAGTGCTTCTACGCTTCTCCATCGGATGGGTGATCCAACACTCCTTCAATCTGTTCTCGCATGTGCCAACTCATATTTTCGGCCGTCTCTTTCACCATAAATAATCTTTTCAACCGCGGCGTTAAAGGCAAGTAGTGCATTGAATAGGTCGGTCTTCTTGCACCGGTAGACCTTCCTGTACTAGTTGTCTTATAGCGATCAGCACCACAAAATCTGCACACATCTGCGTCCTTGTCGTCTTTGTAGTACAGCATGCACCCATTACGACAGGAATCGATTTTCTCGTATCCCATCCAGAGCGATCTCACCATCCTCTTAGACCGGTAGAAGTCTTTAGGCAACTTAGCACCCGCCGGCAAGATCTCTATAATCAACGCCAACACTCGGTTGTAGCATTCTTGCGACATGTTAAAATCTGACTTAATGCTCAATAGTCTTGTAACCACCTCCAACGGTGAATGATCCTCACAACCAGGATACAATAGAGTCCTTGCATTCTCCAACAACTCCATGAACTGTGCAGCATCGGCGTTCGGTGCCTCCTCAGGTGCATCATGAATGAAACTAGGCCCCGCAGCGTCGAAAACCATGTTCACGCATCCGTCGTTGTATGTATGATTATCTGAAACAAAATTAGGTCCCGCATGCATATATGGCTCAACATAAGGCTCCGGCTCTGATGCTAAAGACACAAGTTCTCCGTGTGCGGTCCACTGATAGTAATTAGGCGTGAAACCCCTCGAGTACAAATGATATGTCACTTCCACTTCTGGATAATATTTCACGTTATGACATTTCACACACGGACACTTAATTTTGGTGCCGTCCATGTACTGAGGGAACGCCTTAGCAAACTGCAGGAACTGCTCTACTCCCGCTATGTATTCATTCCGTACACCACACATATCATCAGGACGACGATTGTACATCCATGAACGATTCCGCAAGTAGTAATTCATATCCATTTGGAAATAATTTTGCAAAGATGGACACATATTATCCAACAGGCACAAATTCGTATATTATGTCTTATTATGGGACACACATTAGTAGCGGTCAGTTACTAATAACAATAATATGCAATCTAGGTCAAACTAGGTTGTACTAAGTCAAACAAGGTCAAGCTAAGTCAAACAAAGGTACCCTTTACCTTATCGCTATTGGTATCCCAATACTAGCTAGCACACACCATTCAAGGCTATACATGCCTAACCTATAATTCAAGTACCAATAATGACCAGAGTCAACTCAAGCTATCTCATACACACAAGTAATATATGGGTGTCATTTGTTTAGTCTTAAAAAAACATAATCAACTAAAACTAGTACCAAGTAATGAGCAATAGTGAGTTACCAAAGCAAACTGAAACTAAAACTAGTATCTGGGTGTCATTTAAACAACTAAAACTAGTATCTGGGTGTCATTTAACAAACATGAAGACAACAAAGTCAAACAAGGTCAAGCTAAGTCAAACAAAGTCAAACAAGGTCAAACTAGGTCAAGGGTTGACCTATAGTTGACTTTGTCAACTCTTAGTCCAATGTAGGTCAGATGTTTACTCTACTTTGACTTTCAGTAAAAATAGTCAAGCTTGGGGGTGACTACTATTTCATATAATTTTAAAGTATCGGCCGATACCGATCCGATACGGCCGATACCGATACGGTTTGGCATGTTCCGATCCGATACCGACCGATACCAAATATTGACCGATACCGACATTGGGGGTCTTTGTTCCGATCAATTCAAGTACCAATAATGACCAAAGTCAACTCAAGCTATCTCATACACACAAGTAATATCTATATAGATATATACATATAATATATATATATAGGCATGTATATACTATATGCCTATATTACAAGACAAGGCAACTTTCATGCATTCATATATTTAGACACTCTAACATAGGCTATATGCCTATATCACATATGAGTTACATGATATAGTTATTAAAAACATGTCTAGGAAATCCAAAAAATTTGGAATTGAAGTAACATAGATTAAAAGCATTCTCAATGTAAATATCAACTAACATAGATTAAAAACACTCCCTTTCAACGACCCATTCTCAATGTAAATATCAACTAACATATATTAAAAACATGTCTAGGAATCAAATCTAGCATTTAAATCATAATTTAAACCATTTAAACTAGGAATAAATCTGTGTATGTGTGTGTGTGCATGTGTCTGTGTGTGTGTGTGTCAGTGTCCGTGTGTGTATGTGTGTGTGTGTGTGTCAGTATCCGTGTCCGTGTGTGTATGTGTGTGTGTGTGTGTGTGTGTGTGTGTGTGTCCGTGTCCGTGTGTGTATGTGTGTCTGTGTCTGTGTCTGTGTGTGTGTGTGTGTGTGTGTGTGTGTGTGTCAGTGTCCGTATATGTATGTGTGTGTGTCTGTGTCTGTGTGTGTGTGTCCGTATCCGTGTCCGTGTGTGTCAGTGTGTGTGTGTCCGTAGGAGAGGAGGAGGTGGAAAGAGAGGAGTTAGGTTAGGGTTTACCTGAGGAAGAGGAGGAGGAGGAGGAGCTCGGATTGGGGGAGGAGGAGCTCGGATTGGAGGAGGAGCTCGCCGGAGGGGGAGGGAGTCGCCGGGGGGGGAGTGGGTCGCCGGAGGTGGGAGGGAGTCGCAGAGGGGGAGGGAGTCGCCGGGGGGGTTGGGGGCGGGAGAAAATGAGAATTTTGGGATTTTCGAGTGAGAGTGGGGGGAAAGAAGGCATCGGCGTGCCCTAAGTAAAATAAATTAGCGACGTTACTTTATGACGTCGCTAAACGTCGCACTGTGGCGACATATATTTGTATTATGTCGCGGAACGTCGCTATTCAGCGACGTAAAAAACTGATGTCGTAGAACGTCGCTGGTGAGCGACGTTCTGCGACGTGCTTATATAGGTGTCGCTACTGGCGACGTAATTTCTTGCCGTCGCTAATATACGTCGCGATGATGTTTCTCCCCGCTGGTTTATCTGTTTAACGAATGGTTTCTTCGGTACGTGGACAACCTAACCCTCTTCAACTCCCTTCAAGTAGAATAATTTAATTCGTGATGTACGCTACGAAAGTCGGGTTCCAAAATCGAGAAAAACTCAAAATTCTTGACATTGTCCCGAATTTTTTTAAGCCGATTTCCGGATCGGATATCGAGAGTTTCAGAATTCTAAAAGAACAGAGTTATAGCCAATTTGAATGGCCTTACAACGAATAGTTATTCATAATTTTCTGTTCATTAGTTTGTAAATAAAATAAGTTCCAAAAACCCCAAAAAATTATTTTTAAAACATTAAAAATTCTTCTATGCGGAGTCCGTCACGACAAACCGGAAGACTTGGTCGTGAACCGAAAGCATCGAAAGGTGAGTACGGACTTCGTGCACGTGTGAGGTTTGATGGAATTCGAATTGGTTGCGTGTGCTCGACGAATTCAACCCGTACCCGTCAAAAAATACCGTATCAGCCTTTTTTGAAAATTCTTAATTACTTTGTGAACGTTCGTCACATCGCGACGAAACTTGCACCATTGGACTCATAGTATTTTTCTGGTCTTGTGGGCCATGTTTGGTACAATTCTGAGACATTTGACCGGATCGCTGTTTTACAGGCCCCACAATCCGATTCAACGGGCATTTTGTGGTCGGCTCATCAAAATCCAAATATGGACATACTGAGTTCGTATCATTAACTGAACTTGAAGACATATAATTTGATGACTTTAGAGGCTATAGGTTTTGGCACGCTTTTTGTTGCAAAGTCTGCCCAACGACGGACATTGTTTTGACCCAAAATTACTATTTTGCCCATGTATCCAAAATTGGACTTATGGGTAGGCTATTTTAGCTGATTTAGCCATTTTGGACACGTTGGTGATGTCTATTTCATTATCTGATGATGTCTGTTAGATTTTTCTTTCGATATCACCATTAATTGTAACTAATTTATATTATATTCGTATTTCAGATATTCGTGCATCAAAACTGAGATCGATCGATTCCAATGATCTCGCATCGCTAAAATTGACAAGGTGACACTATGCATCGCCAAGATAAGATTGTTAACCCTGCGGTTAATCCTCTTGTATGGAATTGCTTGTTGTAGGTTTCGTGGTACGAATTATGAGACACAAACTTGATATTTTAAACCTAGAACTTGTAATATATATTATTAGCAAATAAATAATAATTATAGAGATTAGTGTAACCTAGATCTAGATTGTATGATTAATAAATGGCTAAGGTAACATCGGTAATATGCGACTTAGAACGACTCAAGTCTCTAGGTAGGAATTGTTATGTCATATTTGTATTTTAGTGTGTAATATATATTTGTTTGTGATTTGGGTTGATAGATGTTTGCATGGAGTAAGATTCGTTGGTTCATGGTTAGTATGGATATGACATTTGGTACCGCAGTCTCCTTGGACAAAACTCTAGGCAAGTATACATTGCCAACTTTGTATAATTATTTACATGCATGTTTCTTATTATTCTTGCTTCTTCATGTCTCATTTTATATTATATACCAGCATCCTTGTCACGATTTATTTCCATGTCTTGTACCTGTTATCACTTGTGTTTATCATTAGTTATTTTTATATATTTCCACACATGACTTCGATAATATTGTTTACTCATGTGACTTGACTTGATCATATGTTCCTTGTTACTTGACTTGATCCTCGACCGATACTAGGATTGGCTACTTGTAACGCCCCAGTCCCAAAATACATAGGACTAGGAACGTAGTCATGCCAGCTGTATTCATACGAAGAATACTCCAATGTATGGAATCCTCGTATAATTACATAAGCTGTAAAATGTAGAGAACCAAGACATGCTAAATCTCATCCACAAATATATAAAGAATAAGATAGAATCAACTTGAATAGTTATGGTACAATCGTTGGGCGGAGACAAAGTCCACTACCAACTATCTCAATGAAATAAATGTACAAGAAAACGATCGACAAAATGACAAAACAAACCAAGAGCAATCATCTTCGAGAAATGGAGAAGATCACGGCCTTGGCTAGAACACCTGTAGAAAAGCATGAAAACACACACCTGGAGAATAACCAGGTCCTCAGAGGGACGTAACAAGATACATAAAAACAATACCATGATGAACTGTAAATGAAACATGACAAAAGAAAGATCATCTGCTCCAACACAATGGAACCTAACCATCTAGGTGTAATGCAAGTCGAAAACTATACTGGAACGTATAAGTGGGTAGGAATAAAGCATAGCATCCACTAGAGGCTTTCTCATGAACTAGTACACGTCTCTGACCGTATCTGACGCGTGGTCAGGGCCCGTACAATGGATATATCCCCTAGTCCATACTTTGCATCGCTAGCATACCACCTGACCGTATCTGACGCGTGGTCAGGGCTGTACAATGAATATATCCTCTAGCGACACACCCATAACAGGGAAACCATGAACCCGTAACTGGGCAACTAGAAGGCTGTGGGCTAGCTCAAACATCCTAGTAGTTTTCCCCGCCCATGTATCACACAAGCTATATCCATGGCTTGGCGATCCATATCTCTATGCAAGTCGCTATCTAGACTACGCTAATCTATAAATGAACCGACACACGAACCGCCCGTATCGGTAGCAAGTCGAATACGTAAGTTCGTGCCAATTCTATGGTCCTCACTCTTGTGTCGTGTATGAGACGTGTCAACAGGTTAAAGAAGTTATGAAGCATAACTTCAACACATCGAAAAAGTCAGCTACCACATATGGCCCACACACACACGCACACACACAAACATCGATATACATATCGATGGCACCCAAGTCATACTTGGACACACTCTTACTAATGTAAAACACTAGCAACATATAAAATATCATGAATCAAATATAAGTACAAGATGGCAAGGTATCTTGCCTGGTGGGTCGCCTGGGGTGGTGCGATGCTTCGAGAAGTCATATTTGTCCGATAGTCAAGGTCGATGAGTATGTCTAAATTGCGAGAAAATAGGAAAGTACAGTTTAGTCATGACCAACCTTGATAATAATAAGGGAAAACTTTGATGAAAGATACTTTGTACTATTTTTAGAGAAAGAAATGTTTAAATACCTAAAAATATATTTTTGGTAAAAATAGGTTTAGATAAACACTTTAAAGACAAAAAAAATCTTTTTAGGGAAAAACTAAGTAAAATAAAATATTTAGATAGTGAAACTATATTTTTATTAGCAAAAATAATTTAGATAATTATTTTAAAAAATATAATCGTTTTATTATTTGGAAACTATATTTCTTTCGTGTCAAAATATTTTTAGAAATTAATGAGTAATCTAGAAAAATTTACCTTTAGGGTTAAGACCAATGTGAAAATAATATGGGACCAAGCCCAATTTAATATTTATACTACTCATATAAGCTTTAAAAATATATAGATTTGATAATTAACAATAATATTAGTACATTGAAATAATAATCATAATAATAATCATAATAATAATAATCATAATAACAATAATAATAATAATAATATAATAATAATAATAATAATAATAATAATAATAATAATAATAAAAATCTTCTTCTCTCAATTTTTAACAGTGAGAGAGAGAGAGGAGAGAGGAGGAGAGAGGAGAGCGAGAGAGAGAGATTGGGAAGTAGTAATAATTAATAATAATAATAATAATAATAATAATAATAATAATAATAATAATAATAATAAATCTGATAATAAACTTTTGCACTTACTTTCCAATGCCACACAGGAAGAGAGAGAAAGAGATTTGAAGAGGGAAAAATAGGGGAACTCACATCGATAGCGGAGAGGGGTTGCAGCGGCGGCCCTCCGGCGTTGTCGCCGGCGGTCGGCACGCGGCGCGATCGGCGCTAGCAGTGGGTGTGGTAGCTCTGCGAGGAAGAGGGTGAGTAGAGGGAGAGGCCCGGGGCGGCGAGTCCAGGACTGGGATTCGGAGGCGGCGGAGCGGACTGAGAGGAGGGATGTGGTGCGGTAGCACGGCAGGGTAGTCGGAGGACGCAGATGGGCTCGTCGGTCACGACGCTGATAGGGCGCCGGGGTGGCCGGATCCAGACGGCGGAGGGGGCACGATCTAGGCGGCGCTCGTCGGCGAAGGTCCGGTGGTGGCGCTGGAGGCGGATGGAAATGGGGCCGACCAAGCCGCGTGGTGGGCTGCGCTCGGCTCATCGGCGACCGCGAACAGGTGGCTCTGGCTGTTTCGGCTGGAGGCAATCGGCGGAAGGGATTGCCCGCGGGCAGCGAGGGCTGGATTGCCACCCACTCGGGCTGGCATGACAACGGAGGTCACCGGTGCGGGCTTGACGTCGGGGCGTCCCGAAGAGGATGGACGGAGGAGTTCGACACCGGATCTGCGGCACGGCCAAGATCGGCACGGAAGGAGGAGGTAAGGGGTGAGTCTATCGCTGGTGGATGCCGGCACGCTCGGGGTAGAGTCTGATCAGCGCCTTCGTGGAGGTGCGGCAAGGGACAGACGCTCGGCCACGACGGCTGTACTGGATCGCTACGGTATTGCGGAAGGAGCCTGGTGGGAAGAAGACCGCACGGGGTGGCACGGTCGGTGAGCCAGGTTAGGGTTTCCCTTCTATTTCTGATCGTCTGGTGGTTTGGGTTTTCGACGATGGTGTAGCGCCCCGCTTTCGATAGGCGACGGAACTTCATAATATGCTAGCGTCGAGTCAGATCGGCCGAGAACTTAGATGGCCATCTGACTCGATCGCTAAGCTTGGTAAACGTTAACGCCTTGCGGCATCGATTCAATTCGATTTGGACGGAAGATACGAGAATCGATCCAACTAATGGAACGACTTCTGTTGGAACAAGTCCTAGATGCAGCGGGCTGCGTCTCGGCGCGCGAGCTCTCTATAAGAGTCCCTTCGACGGGACCGGACCGCTGTATGGTTTTCTTGGAGCTTTGCCGCTTGGCTTGATTGAAGTGCTTTCGTGTCGTTTTCAAGGATGCAATTACAAATTTCGATGCAAGGGGAAAAGAAGGAAATCTAACAAAGTGTTGATGCATTGCAGGAGCTCGCGTAACTAAGGATTGACGTTTTGTAGCGCTTCGACGACCTGCACGAAGCCAAGTAATCGGTGGGTGATTCGGCCCCTTCTTTTCTACTCTGTCCCGCAAACTTATTCCTTGCTTCGAATTCATTCAAATCGAACGATGCCAAGTTAATTGCATGCCAATCCACTAAGTCCAAGAACTCGGGAAAATGTATAAATTTAGAGTAATTCACTCCGAAAATACAAGTCTATCACATAAACCAGAAAGTTTAAGGTTCTAGTAAAAAGATAGACTATTTCAAGTGCTGCAAAATATTATGAAACGTCGATCGTGGGTTATGATGCCTCGGACAATTTGGTGCCTATGGGACGCTAAATCGGAGTACGGCTTGGGGAAAATGAAACGTTGCATGAGTTGGGGGAAATGATAATGTCGTTCAATACTGTCCGTGCTATACAAAACTGGTTGCATATATAAACTGTTCACGCATTGGCATGGTCATGGACGGCTTGTGCACAAGTTGATATTTTCCTCGAATCGATATCCGGGGCATCGGAATCGACTCGACCTAGGGGGAATGAATAATCGTGCTTCGGCACTGATGCATTGCGGGACCGTCAGTCAGGCTTGCAACCTAGACTGAGCGGGCCGAAATGCCGTTGAGAATAGTCCCACGTGATGTGTAACATCAATGACCGTATATAAGATAGCAGCATGCTCACCTATTGCCTTATGCAGGTGTGAATATTATCTCTGTTTTTATGCAGGGACGAGCACGGCCGTGGTAAGAAATATGATAAATTGCTATGGTTCACTGTATGCTTTATTACGCAAAGATGGCTATCGAATATGAACTGAATTCATTTAGTTCTAATAGAAAGACAACTCTAAAGCATGCCTACCCTAACAATCAGAGTCGGTTTAGACGAGTGGGTTCGTCTCGTCCACTTAGCAAGTGTGCTAATCCCATTCCCCCAATTTCCCCAGGTGCGACGGGCGCGCTCAACTAAACTGGAGCTGAAGTACGGAGAGGCGTTTTGAAGCTCTTCCTATGCTGAAGTATTTTGAAGCCAATTCAAGTCGACGGCTTTGTATAAAGGGGCGAATGTATGGGACGGCAAGCGTTAGTTCAGGCAACTTGTCGAATGTATCTTCTTTTTGTTTTCAATCAATGTAGCTGCAACGGCATCCAATGTAAATTACGACTTGCACTTCGTTGCAAGCTATGAATGAAAAGTATTTCTATCTTCCTATACTGCGTCTTATATTCTGATGTGATTTGTGAAGTTTCGACTTGGCGTATTTATATCAAAATCAAAAGATAACCATTTGAGAACTTGTCATCTTGCCTTGCACGAGCGCAACTCCAGGCTCGTGCGGCATCACGCCTTAGCGAGGACGATCGAATCGGCAAAGTAACACCGGGGACGAACGGTTTGTCGACTCGGGGCGTGACAAATTGGTATCAGAGCACAGTTATGTTTCCTCGGATTTTCGAAAGATGTTTCATTATTGGAATGTCCGTTGCGATGGCTCGATTGAATGCTTGTCGGCATGTTGCGTGAAATAAAAGTTCCATACAGGTAAGCCCGTAGATATTTTTGAAAAATACTAACGGGTTTACTCTGTTTTGTAGGAATGACTAAGAAAAGGAACAATCCCGCCCCAACCCAAACTGTAGATAGTACGTCGAGCACAAAAAGCACCGAGCCTAGCGAGACGACTATGCAAAAGATGCTACAGTTGATGGAGCTGCAGCAGCAGCAGCTTCAGACACAATTCAAAGCCCAATTCGAAGCGCAACAAAAACAGATGAATGCCCTGACTCAAATAGTGAGCAAAATGGCGGGGAATACGAAGACGACGGACGAAGAGACCGGGGAAAAGCAAGGCGACCAAGAAGAAAACGAGGAAGAAGAGACTCAACCGCAAATGATAGATTCTTCTTTCTTGTTCAAGGCAAAGGAGTTCCGCAAGATGAATCCACCGAAGTTCAACGGCCGAGCGGAGCCTGATGTGATCGTGGGATGGCTCGCGGAGATGGAGGACCTGTTTAATCTGCTTAGCATCGAAGGGTCCCAGCGGGTAACTTGTGCGGCGTTACAGCTACAACTGAGGGCGTATGACTGGTGGGCCGCTAAAAAGCAGGAAATCTATGAAGCAGATACAGACGCCACGATTTCCTGGAAAATGTTCAAGGAAGCCTTCCTCGAACAGTACGTTCCTCGTGCCGTCCGTCAACAAAAAGAAGACGAGTTCATGATGCTGCGACAGGGAAATATGTCTGTTGACGATTATGATTCGAGCTTCTCAAAGCTGGCGAAGTTTGCCGGCGCCTTCCTGCCCAACAAGGACGCATGGTGTGAACGCTTCCAACAAGGCCTGAATGACGAACTGCGAAGGGACGTCATGAATCAGAGGTGCCGAACATACCGCGAATCCTATAATGCCGCCCTTAATAGTGAGCGCGTCTTTGGCCGTATGTCGAGTAGAGGCATCCGTAACAACTTCAACAAGCGTCCTAACGACGCCGGCGCCGGGGGATCGGGAATAACAAAGCGTCCGAACAGATTCGATGATCGAGGCCATGGCAGTCAACACTGCACCAGGTGCGGTAGGCGTGGGCACCGAACCGTCGACTGCGTCACGAGATCTTGCTACAAGTGTGGCGAGGTAGGCCATATAGTTACATATTGCCCGCACAAAGGTCCGAATCAACATAACCCACCGAGGAACGTCCCGAATCCGCATAAAGCGCCGATACTGCAAGGTGCGGCAATATTTTCAAAAATCGATCTTCGTTCGGGCTATCATCAGTTGAAGATCAAGTCCGACGACATATCGAAGTCTGCCTTCCGCACACGATATGGTCATTACGAATTCCTCGTCATGCCGTTCGGTTTGACGAATGCCCCGGCCGCTTTCATGGATCTGATGAACCGAGTCTTCCGACCTCAAATAGATAAATTTGTAGTCGTATTCATCGACGATATCCTTGTCTACTCAAAGAATCGGGAAGAGCACGCGGAAAATTTGAAGACGGTACTGCAGATTCTGCGTGAAAACAAATTGTACGCCAAGCAGAGTAAGTGCGAGTTCTGGATGAGTAGCGTGACATTCCTCGGGGATGTAATTTCTGCCGAAGGTGTCGCGGTGGACCCAAAGAAGATTGATGCGGTGGTGGATTGGAAACGACCTGCCTCGGCTAGCGACATTCGGAGTTTCCTTGGCTTAGCGGGCTACTACCGTAGGTTCGTGCGAAGCTTTTCGAAACTAGCGTCGCCTCTGACTCGCCTCACCCAGAAGGGAGTAGTATTTGAATGGAACGACGACTGTGAATCCAGCTTTCAAGAGTTGAAGCAACGGCTCGTCTCAGCTCCAATCCTTGCACTTCCAGACGGTCCCGAAGGCTTTCAGATATTCAGCGACGCGTCGGGAACTGGCCTCGGGTGCGTACTCATGCAGAGAGACAAAGTCATCTCCTACGCTTCACGACAGTTGAAGCAGCACGAGAAAAATTACCCGACGCACGACTTAGAATTGGCGGCGATCGTCTTTGCATTGAAGTTATGGCGACACTATCTCTACGGTGTAGCATGCAGAATCTACACAGATCATAAAAGCCTGAAGTACTTGTTCACGCAACGGGAACTCAACCTACGACAGCGACGATGGCTCGAACTCATAAAAGATTACGAGCTAACGATCGAGTACACGCCGGGCAAGGGAAACGTGGTGGCCGACGCACTCAGCAGAATGTTTATGGGAACACTGGCCATAAACAAGGAAATACGGCGAGACCTTGAAGCGATGGGTATCGAACTTGGAATTGAGTATCGACACCTGCACCTAGCTCAACTGAAGTTAGGATCGAGCCTGCTTAGCAAGATAAAGACCGCACAGGAGGACGACTCATTCCTGAAGAAGATGCGCGAGCTGATTTCAACGGGAAGGGCGACTGACTTTGCGGAAGACGGAGACGGAACGATGCGACTAAAGGGAAGGCTCTGCATTCCTGAAACTGCCGAACTCAGAAAAGAAATTCTGACGGAGGCGCATTATGCGAAGTACTCGTTACATCCTGGGAGCACCAAGATGTACAAGGACTTGCGCACAAACTTTTGGTGGCACGGTATGAAGAAAGACGTGGCTACGTTCGTATCACAATGCATGGCGTGTCAGCAGGTGAAGGCGGAACACCAGAGGCCCGGCGGAGAGCTGCAGAACATCCCCATTCCCGAGTGGAAGTGGGACAATATCTCGATGGATTTCATTGTGGGATTTCCGAAGACGCCGCGGGGGAATGACGCGATTTGGGTCATTGTTGATAGATTGACCAAGTCGGCTCACTTCATCGCAATTAAAGTAGGATGGAGCGTCGATCGGTTAGCACAAATATATGTCGATGAGATTGTTCGACTGCACGGGGTGCCGGCCTCAATAATTTCGGACAGAGACGGGCGATTCCTATCGCGCTTCTGGACGAGCCTCCAAGCGGCGATGGGAACCAAACTGAACTTTAGTTCGGCATACCATCCCCAAACAGACGGACAGACGGAGAGGGTGAATCAAATCCTAGAAGACATGCTGCGTCTGTGTGCGATCGACCTAAAGACTAGTTGGGATACGCATTTGCCGCTTGCGGAGTTTGCGTATAACAACAGTTATCAGTCGAGTATTCAGATGACTCCCTATGAAGCGCTCTACGGGAGGAAGTGCCGTTCGCCGATATGCTGGGATGAAGTCGGAGAGCGACAAGTGCTGGGACCGAAACTAGTGGAGCAGGCCGTCGAAAAGGTCCGCTTGATTCGAGATAGACTCCGCATCGCGCAAAGTCGACAAAAGAGCTACGCAGATCTTCGTCGACGACCGCTAGAGTTTTTGGCCGGGGACCATGTGTTTCTGAAAGTAACGCCCATGCGCGGAGTGATGCGGTTCGGCATTAAAGGCAAATTGAGCCCGAGATTTGTAGGCCCCTTCGAGATCATCGAGCGAGTTGCGACGGTTGCTTATCGGATCGCGCTACCTCCTGCCTTAGCCGATGTGCACGATGTTTTCCACGTTTCACAACTTCGAAAATACGTGCACGATCCAAGTCATGTGGTTAGCTTCGATCAGTTGGAGCTACGTACTGACTTGTCTTACTCGGAGGAGCCTATTCAAATTTTGGACCGCAAGGAAAAGGTACTGCGAAATCGGTCGATGTCCTTGGTCCGCGTGCTTTGGCGGAACCATTCAGTCGAGGAGTCGACATGGGAGATGGAGGCGAAGATGAAGGAGAAGTACCCCGCGTTGTTCGTCTAAATTAAGGTCAGACCCTTGTTCTTAAGTTTCGGGACGAAACTTTTTCTTAGTAGTATATTATGTAGCGCCCCGCTTTCGATAGGCGACGGAACTTCATAATATGCTAGCGTCGAGTCAGATCGGCCGGGAACTTAGATGGCCATCTGACTCGATCGCTAAGCTTGGTAAACGTTAACGCCTTGCGGCATCGATTCAATTCGATTTGGATGGAAGATACGAGAATCGATCCAACTAATGGAACGACTTCTGTTGGAACAAGTCCTAGATGCAGCGGGCTGCGTCTCGGCGTGCGAGCTCTCTATAAGAGTCCCTTCGACGGGACCGGACCGCTGTATGGTTTTCTTGGAGCTTTGCCGCTTGGCTTGATTGAAGTGCTTTCGCGTCGTTTTCAAGGATGCAATTACAAATTTCGATACAAGGGGAAAAGAAGGAAATCTAACAAAGTGTTGATGCATTGCAGGAGCTCGCGTAACTAAGGATTGACGTTGCGTAGCGCTTCGACGACCTGCACGAAGCCAAGTAATCGGTGGGTGATTCGGCCCCTTCTTTTCTACTCTGTCCCGTAAACTTATTCCTTGCTTCGAATTCATTCAAATCGAACGATGCCAAGTTAATTGCATGCCAATCCACTAAGTCCAAGAACTCGGGAAAATATATAAATTTAGAGTAATTCACTCCGAAAATACAAGTCTATCACATAAACCAGAAAGTTTAAGGTTCTAGTAAAAAGATAGACTATTTCAAGTGCTGCAAAATATTATGAAACGTCGATCGTGGGTTATGATGCCTCGGACAATTTGGTGCCTACGGGACGCTAAATCGGAGTACGGCTTGGGGAAAATAAAACGTTGCATGAGTTGGGGGAAATGATAATGTCGTTCAATACTGTCCGCGCTATACAAAACTGGTTGCATATATAAACTGTTCACGCATTGGCATGGTCATGGACAGCTTGTGCACAAGTTGATATTTTCCTCGAATCGATATCCGGGGCATCGGAATCGACTCGACCTAGGGGGAATGAATAATCATGCTTCGGCACTGATGCATTGCGGGACCGTCAGTCAGGCTTGCAACCTAGACTGAGCGGGCCGAAATGCCGTTGAGAATAGTCCCACGTGATGTGTAACATCAATGACCGCATATAAGATAGCAGCATGCTCACCTATTGTCTTATGCAGGTGTGAATATTATCTCTGTTTTTATGCAGGGACGAGCACGGCCGTGGTAAGAAATATGATAAATTGCTATGGTTCACTGTATGCTTTATTACGCAAAGATGGCTATCGAATATGAACTGAATTCATTTAGTTCTAATAGAAAGACAACTCTAAAGCATGCCTACCCTAACAATCAGAGTCGGTTTAGACGAGTGGGTTCGTCTCGTCCACTTAGCAAGTGTGCTAATCCCATTCCCCCAATTTCCCCAGGTGCGACGGGCGCGCTCAACTAAACTGGAGCTGAAGTACGGAGAGGCGTTTTGAAGCTTTTCCTATGCTGAAGTATTTTGAAGCCAATTCAAGTCGACGGCTTTGTATAAAGGGGCGAATGTATGGGACGGCAAGCGTTAGTTCAGGCAACTTGTCGAATGTATCTTCTTTTTGTTTTCAATCAATGTAGCCGCAACGGCATCCAATGTAAATTACGACTTGCACTTCGTTGCAAGCTATGAATGAAAAGCATTTCTATCTTCCTATACTGCGTCTTATATTCTGATGTGATTTGTGAAGTTTCGACTTGGCGTATTTATATCAAAATCAAAAGATAACCATTTGAGAACTTGTCATCTTGCCTTGCACGAGCGCAACTCCAGGCTCGTGCGGCATCACGCCTTAGCGAGGACGATCGAATCGGCAAAGTAACACCGGGGACGAACGGTTTGTCGACTCGGGGCGTGACAGATGGTGGTGACGGAGATGATGACGGTGGAGGCGGTGGTTCTGGTGTACATGGGGGTGGCGACGTGGAGGTGAGAGGCAGTTCTAACGCTGGAAGGCGAGGGTGGTGGTTGTAACGGTGGTGTTAGGGAATTTGGCCGGGAGTAAGTGGCGGCGGTGTATTGGAAGACTGTGGAGGTGATGGTCGTGTGTCGGGATTGTCGACACGGAGGTGGATGTGATGTATATGTAATTAAAAATAATGGAGGAAGGGATATACACAGACATGGTGCACAATTGATATTTTTGGTGGAGAATTTGATTGTGGAAAATTATGGAGAAAAAGAGAATAAGGGGGCTCTCCTTATATAGGAGGTGGAAGCCCTATTTCGTTTAGGGTTAGGATTGTTTAAACTCCCCATTAGATAAAATCATATTTATTTAAATTGGTTTCAAAATAATCAAAACTAAGTAATCAGATTTAAATCTCAATAATCAACTTTAAAAATACTCATAGCAATCAAATTTTGATTTAAATCTCAATAATCAAATTTAAATTATCTTTTTACAAGTTGTGAAAATAATATAATAAATAATTTTGAAAAATAGAAATTAAAATCTATATGTGATGTAGATTCATGTATGCAAACATTTAAAATATCCTCATTTTCTAAATTACTACTATATTTGTACAAAAATATAAAATAGCATTTTATACGGTAAAATCAATGAAGTTTTGAAATTCTCTTTGCTCATAACCTTAAATTGAGTATTTATCATATATATACACATTTGGAAAAACTATCCTTCCTTTATAATAAAAAATCAAAAATGTTTTTTTTCTAAGAAATATGTAACTCGCACATATTCACATTCGTCGAGGAACTACGAAACGCCTACTCGCACGCGATGTACAATACGACAATGCCGCTCGTATGCGACGTACAATTCCGAATTACGAAATCAAATACAAAACTAAAATAAAATAAAAAAATTGTAGTAGAAATTTAGGGGGTTTACACTACTTGACCACTCTCGACTCGAGAGTCTATCACATCCCAGTTCTAAAATATATAGAAATCCAGGACATGATCATGCCAACTGTACGGCTAGAATAAGTATTTCCAATTTAATGGACTTATCCTAATCATAGTATGCTGTAAGGTAAACTAACATATGCTATCTAATCTTTTTCTCTACTATGACTCAATCCACCATAATGAACAAAATCAAGAACAAACAATATATGTCATGGTCTGAAGCCCATTAGCATATATGTTTGGAATGGACCCGAAGAATAATAGAGATCCAGTAAAGCTAGGCTATGACAACAATGACAACAATAAATAGTACAAAGGATGCAAAAATAATAATAAGAAATACTACCAATAGTACCTGAATCCTGCAGAACACATCACGATAACTTTATGGCGGAAGTCCAACTAACATATGGAGAGATCACCAGGTCCTCAGAGGAACGTAAAAAGTACAATAACTAGCCACAATATAAACAGTAAAAATAATATACATGAACATGAAGATAACTGACAAGGTAAACTATCCATCTAAGTGTATGCACTTGAAGACTACTTTGGTACGTATGAGTGGGTGAAGGAATAAAGTATAACATCCGCAAAAGGCTTATATATACTAGCATACCTCCCGATCGTGTTTTGACGTACGGTCAGTGGCCGCTGCCGGATATATTCTCTAGCAATACACCCAAAACCGGAAAACTATGAACCCATAACCAGGCAACTATGAGGCTAAAGGTGGCTATCTCATACGCCTACTAATAGTCTTCTCCGTCCATGTCTTGCACCAGTCATATCCATGACTCGAACAATACATATCTCAATACAAGTCACTAGCTAGACTCACACTAACTCTATATGAATCGACACACGAACTGCTCGCATTGATGATCAGTCAAGTGCGTAAGCCCGTGCCAACACAATGTAACTCACTCAAGTGCTGCGTCATGAGATGTGTCCAGGCATAGAAGTCATTGAAAAACAACTTCAACACGAGGAAGTCTACTAGCATGCTAGGTCACACACACCCCCACTACTGCACCCAAGTCATATTTGGACGCTCTCCTAACATATTTAATCCTAACACACAACAACACGTCCATGTATAGCAGGAAATAAAATAAGATCACAGTGGCATGGTATCTTACCTGGAATCGTCGCGAGAGTGTAGATTATGGATCCGGCTCCAACTTCTGCAGTCGCGGTCCCACGAACTCCTATATACATATCTAGTATTAATAACCATACTAACATTATTGCTGTCATATATATATATATATATATATATATATATATATATATATATATATATATATATATATATATATATATATATATATATATATAGAAAATATATATATATATATATATATATATATATATATATATATATATATATATATATATATATATATATATATATATTTTATGGAATTTGTTAGCCTAAGGAAGATATTATGACTAGTATGTATTATGACTAATTGATAGTTGGTTAATCATATGTACTATATATATATATAATATATATATATATATATATATATATATATATATGTATATATATATATGTATATATATATGTATATATATATATATACATATATATATATATATATATATATATATATATATATATATATGTATATATAAAAAAAAAAAAAAAAAAAATGTATATATATATATATATATATATATATATATATATATATATATATATATATATATATATATATATATATATATATATATAATATTCAGAATTAATTCCAAAATAAATCTCTATAATTCTGGAAATATATTTTATATAATAATTATTGCATAAAAATCTATTTAGAAGTTAATTCATGATCAAACTAATATCCCCATTGATAAATCAACGATATTAGAAATTGTTTAACCACAAATAAAATAATTTTAATAATATGAAATAAATAGTAAACAATTATTTAAATTATCAAATATTCATGATCATGAGTCAATGATCGATAATATGGAGCATTGGATGCATAAATATTTATTTGGGACTCACAAGATGGCAATATCGATAGTTCGTTTTACGGCAGAATTTTGTCCTTCAAAGATCGAATGATTCAAGCATTAAAACGACACAATTATAAAACAATTCATTGAATGAGAATTGTAGGTAATCAAAATACGGTCATTTTCATACATGATATCAATGGTAAATGTGAAGTTATACAGTTCAAAATTGTCACGCACTGAACAATGTTAATTCTGGATACAGTTTGGTATAACATGTGCCCCAAAAAATCAAGAAAGAATTTCGATATAAAATTTTATATGAAGGTAGTAGACACATAGGGAACCTAGAATTTTTGGTCCCATAAAATTTTGATGTCTATAAGTAGATAAAACGCATTCACAATATGGACATACATGCCGTGTTTTCGGACAAGAAATTCAGGGTGTCTTGTACAGGATGTTGCGACCTATAGAAGTAGTTTTGGTGATGGCCGGCCTTGTAAAGATGGAGGGGTGTCTTGGGCACATTGGGGATGAGGGGGTTGGCTGGAGGTGGTCGGCAATTGCTCCAAACAACAACGCAAAAGAGAAGAGCAGTAGCAGCAGTTCAGCAAGAGTAGGGTTGGGTTTTAGGGTTTGTAGAGGAGGATTTTGGGTAGATTAGTATGTTATATAGGTAGGCTTGCTAGGGGGGTCAGTTATGGGCTGTATAGGTGGGTTTTGGTTGGTTTTGGAGTCCATATACAAGTGGGATTGGCACAAGAAGATACTAGTTTCCAAATATAGGAACTTGCATTTATAGAGTTTCCCTATTAAGTTTGACCCAATTAAAGTCTCCAATAAATCTGAAATAAAAATCGAGGATGACCCTATCTATGTGGGGATGACCCTAACAAGTTATCTACAACTTGTTAGACAAGTTTAGGCTCACGAAAAATTATCCGATTGGGAAATAGGCTTGAAAAGTCACATAAGGGGTCTTATGTGCCATTTGAATTTAAATAGCACATGGGGCCTCGATTGAGTAAAAAACCCTAGGCATGTGTGTAGGATCAAAAATAGTCAAAATCATATATTGGATCATTTAGTTTGGATCGATGTCGAGTCCAAAATTTAAGTTGGAAGTTACGACATGTCTCACGGTAGATAACTTATTGGCCTAAATTGACCCCGAAGTTGTATGAAGCAAATAGAACACAAGAAGACATATTTGAGTGGGAAATGATATACCAAATCGAAGATAAACTTGGCTAGATCAAAACTCATGAAGAAAGTTTCTAGAGTTTGGCATTTCTTGTGCTCCAAAAATCAAAGCTACGGAAGAGTATATTTTATGATCATAAATAAAAGTGGAAATATATATATATATATATATATATATATATATATATATATATATATTAATAACTATATTAAACAAAATAATAAAAAAATAACTCTAAAAATCCAGGGAGCTTACAATCTATCCACCTTAGAAAATTTTGTACTCGAAACTAAACATAATATAACATGACATAGTATTAATAATAACAAAAAATCCATGGCACCGTCCTAACTTCTTCTTGCAATCCTTCTGAACATATCCCTTCTTGCCACAAAAGTGACAAGTTGGGAGCTCTTTTGTCTGGTACATGGCGATCTTTTGCTGAAGATGTACTTCTGGCCGTCTGATTAGTCTTACATGCTTTCCTCAAAAATCAAAACATAAAATATGATATAAAAGAAACTAAACAATAATGATTTCTAGAGGACTCTACTACTAATGAGATTCTAAGTTCACATAACCTACCAGGAAATAAGGTAACCTTAGTTCTAGATCCATTCTAACTTAAGCAACGAGGTCAAGGTCATGATCCTACTAGTGAGATGGACTAGTACGGTACAATTTCCTAGAAGAATACAAAACTTGGCTATTGTGGAATAAAATCAAGACTTTCTAAGGAGTCCTAAGTACCATTATGGTACTATTGGTCAATGAAAAAAAAATATTACTAATTCAACACTATTCCTATATAGGTTAGGTCTTAAACAAAATAGAAGCAAAATAATACTATACTCCGTCTGACTATCAACATGCTATACAATTATTACAAGTAAACCTAAAATTTTGTACATATATGCTAATCAAGGTTCGAGGCTGAGCTGAATAGATACACACACACCTATTGGTCAATTCTTCTAGTCATGGTGTTTTATAGATCATTTCAAGGCTAGTCTTACCATATATATGTTTGCCATCGCTTCTTGTTGCTATGGAGAAGAGCGTTGAAGGTTGCAAACGAGAATACAAGAGAAAATCCTTGAACATGAATCTCCTAATTATACTGTTTTTGATCTGGGTCGCGATGATAGAGGGTTGCTTCGTTACTCCATTAACGATCTGACTGAGAGAGAGGGTTGCTGGGCTTAACTTTAATGGCTAAGGGGAGCAGTAATGACTCTCTCTGGAATGCTCGAGAATTCTTAAGGAAAAATGCAGAAACTGGAGAAAAATCGAAACAACTTCACTGGCTAAGGGGAGCAGCAATGACTCTCTCTGGAATGCTCGAGAACTCTTGATAAATAATGCAGAAACTGGAGGGAAATCGAGAGCTTCAAATGGAGGAGAACTCCTCCTATTTATAATGGGGAGGAACAGTAGTACACGCGCCTATGAGTAGGCAGACACATGGGTCTTCATCTGCCACGTGGCACTCCTAAACAGGAGTCTGTTACAACCAGGCGGGCACTTCACTGGTGAGAAGCCATGGTTGACTGCCACGTAGTTGGTTTGAGATTTGACTGTTGAAGGAGATCTCGGGCTGCTGAAAACTCGTTTAGTGGCGTGACTAGGTCCGCAACACGTGGCGCATGCCTAACTCTCCACACGCCTAGGAGTCACTGCCCTAGGTGGCATGTTTGTCATTGGGGAGAATTGTGGGCGCGGGGTGGAAGCATAAGCGCTTGGGATTAAGGACTCAGGATGACACACGCCTGAGTTTGATTGGGCAACACGCGCTTGGGGGAACTTATGCTTGGCACGCCTATCTGTACTGCTTTCGAGGAGAATGAATCTTGACTTTGACGTTCATTCTCTGCATGAGAGTCGAAGCGTCACGTTGGTGCCTTCGAGAGGAGTCTGAGCTCATTAAACGTAGTCTCGGGGATGGTGCCCTGAGAGGCGTGAGTGATGACATAATGAATCAGGCACACATGTATGAGTAAGGCGTGAATAGGGGCACACCCTTAATGAGGCACAAGTGGCCCAAAGCTATGATGACAGCTGTCTTCTGTAAAGAGACGTCCCTTCATGATGCCTAAAAGAGGCGTGAGCGCCATGCCACTCAGATTAGGCGTGTGTAGCCTTCTGCCAATCTAGTGCCAAAGTAAGGTACGAGGCACATTTTGCTTATTTAGGGCATGTGACCCATGTATAGGAACGAGATATAAAGCGCTATACTCTAGAGGGGGGTTGAATAGAATATGCAACACAAAACTAACTATTTAAAAAATTGTTAGCAACAAGATCACATAATATATCACAAATATGTAAATATAAAAGTAAAGAGCAGAAAGCAAATGCAAACACAAGGATATATACTAGTTTTTCTCTTGTGAGGACTAGTCCGGTCGGAAGAACTCTAGCTTCCAGTTGAAATCCACTATGGAAAAATATCGCAAGTTTTCATACGAAGTTCTTGCAACTTTTACAACGCGAGCATTGATCTGAAGTACTCGACCAACTTCAATTGTAAAGTGTCTTTCTTCAATCAAGCCTCTGATTACAATCACTCTGAAACTTCTAGACCGTACCGTACTGGCAAATCGACTAGAGGATTGTAACTGGATTGAAATTTGAAAATGACATGCTTATAATACTTTGGAAGAACATAGTAAGCTTAGAAAAAAAAGAAGAGAGAATGAATTGGTGTGTTGAAATGGTAGAAAATTTTCTCTATTTATAGGTTTTTCGAAGGGAGAATTTGGGCAGAATCAGAATTTGCGCAGAATTATTTGAGAGAATCTCGGCAAATAGCCGTTACATTCGTAACTGCGGGGAGACCGATTTCAAAAATCAAACATTCCACTAACCGAACTCGGGGCAAATTCGGGCCGAACTCGGGATGAATTTTGCTGGTCCAGAGTTGATTTGGTTAGGGTTTTGCAAATCGGATTTTGGGCTTTTTGAAAGTCGAGCAGTTAGGAGCTTTTGTAAATGTGCTTATTTTCAAAACAAAGAAATATTTAAAAATCATTTTGGGGTAGCCTATTTGCCAGTACGACTCAGTGTACAATGTATTCCTAGACTCAATAAATTATGAAAAATACATTGATAACAAAAATACAAACTCAGTGGCAAAAACGGCTTCATGTCTTAAACGGTAGTAGTAGTAGTTCTCAGCAGTCGTCCAAGTAGCCCTTATATCAAGACGGTTAGATCAATTATTAAAATCAGGTTTGACAATGACCAATGGGTCAACAATCTCTCCCATTTTGATAATTGACAAACCATGACCGATATAACATCTCGATCTTGATTTGAAAAGAAATCAAAATTTGTAAGGCACTGTACGTAGGTACCGTCTCCTCTTAAAAACAAAATTCCTGTATTCTCTGTAAAAGATGTTAGATCCATTTTCTCCTCCATTGTCACTTAGCAAAATAATTGCAAAAAGAGAAGCTCCTCCGCAATTAATGCTTAAGAAACGAACGTTGAAGAAATACATAAAATATATAACGAATGACATAAATTCACATGCAGTTCTATGAAGGAAGCATAAACTAAGATAAATAATGCTACACATAGAATGATAAGTGCATACTAAGAATAAAAGAGGACAATACACACTGAAATAGTAAATGTATACTAATAGGAGTTTGAAATATATCAACTCAGCAAACAGTCACATAAGTGCTATTAAAAATAAAAGATAGAGTACTACCTTGGAATGTCGGAGCATTTTCAAGCATACATAGACAAAAGTAGAGTCTAATCAGATACCATCTAGACAAAATACAATAACGTCTAGATCAAAATCCTCAGCAGCTAAACAGAGTCAGCGTCATCATCGCCACCATGTCCAGAAGGATCAGCTCCAGAAGTGCCAGCTCTACGAGAAGGGTGTGGAGTAGCACCAGAACCATGGTACCAGTCATAAGCGTTACTGGGCTCAAAGAAGTGATGAACCACCTCATCCTCATAGCGGTAGCCAGAAACAGTGGAATCTTGTGGAAGAGAACTGGCATGCTGACCAGTCTGGGCAAAACGTAGATCTGCAAAGGAGTTTGCCATGGCCTGAAACCGACTAGCATCTCGGAACTTGCATTCCCTCAATGTATCAGTAACAAACGCTCGCAAAGAGTTGTTCTCATCCAACTGAGCATGCCGCATATCAGATAAGTGCTGGTGAATACCCTCAAAAGACATAGGGTAATCCTGATGAGGTGGAGGTGGTACAGTAGGAGGAGCAGGAGGAACATCTGTGCTACGACGAGAGAGCTGAAGATACTTGGGCTAAGAGTCACGAGCACAAGTGGATAATTCAATATCAAAGTACTGAAAAATGATTGGAAGAATCATTGCGTAAGCAAGGTTTCTGTGTCTTTCGCGACAACGACCCATCATCTGGATAATCGTTTTGGGAACAGAAAAAGGAATCCCATTATGAATATGATATAAAGCATACATTTTAAGTGTTGTCACATCGTCTTTGGAAGTGAATTTGGGCAAGATGGTGGAATAGACGACGCGATACAATTTATAAAAGAATAAGTTTAAATGTGCAACTTTTTTTCCAGTACGGACTTGATTAGGAGAACAAAGTTGGTTCTTGAAACTATTTAAAGTCGTGTCTCCGGAAAATTCAAATTCAGTGATATCGTCTAGTGGAGCACCTTCATTTGGAATGTTTAGGATTTTTACTAGTTCGGCATCATTGAATTGAATATCAATTCCAGCAACACGGCTCTTAACAGTGGAAATGTCAAGGGTCAAATTGTAGTAAAATAATCGAATAGCATTAGTAGCAATAGGAAATGAATGAGTGATAAGATAGTGCAATCCTAATGCTTCAAAATAGGTTTTGTGGGTTAGAAAGATTGTCCACTTAACCGGTGCGCCAGGGCATATGTTACGAACTAAAAAATCCATATACCATAATAAGGATTGCTCAAGAGTTCCGAAGAAAAACTCATTGAACGCCCCATCATTCGTTTGGACGGGCGAAAAGAGCGATCCTTGGATATGATCCGAAGATGACGCTTCTTCACTAGTCGTCGTCTTCTTTCTCTTGAAGGGGTTGTGCATCTTAGGCATAATTTTTAGAAAAGTATAGAAATCTAAGAAATTGAAATAGAGAGAAGAAGGAAATTATACCTTCCGAGAATTGAGTATGTGGAAAAGAAGGAGATTTCATGCACGAATCCAAGATTTGGATGAAAAACTCCAAAGGATTTGAGAGAAATCAAGGGTTGAAAAAGCTAGGGTTTGGAGCTCATCCGTGCGGCTACTACTTTGTTTGGAGGAGGAGGGTGCTGAATAGAAGGGGGCCACTTTCAAATCTAACACCAACAAAGCTCGGGCCGAATTCGGTTCGAGTTCGCCTGGGGTTATGTTGAGGTATTTTTGTATAGAAAATAAAATAACACTTTTGTATTCATCAATCCTTTTTCAATTATTTAATTCAAAATTTAGTCATTTTAGATTTCAACTAATATAATTAACATTATTTTATGAATTAAATTTTGTTACGCAGCGACTGTCTCAGATTAGCTGTAGGGGTGTTGTCCTAGCTAATGGAGCTTCACAGGGGAACGCTTAAGTACCGTTTCGTTTCGACCTTAGTCGTGGAGACAAACAGACCCTTTGTAGGCTTGTCTAGAAAACAGTTTTTGTATATTGAAAAATAATTAATAAAATAGAATTAATTAATATTATTGACATCTAAAATTCCTAATTCTCGACGTAAATAATTGAAACGATCTACCGCTAATAGTTTCGTAAAGATGTCAGCCAATTGTTTCTCAGTGTCTACATATTCTGGGTTTATATCTCCATTTGTTTGATGGTCTCTACGAAAATGATGTCGAATCTCAATATGCTTGGTGCGAGAATGACATACAAGATTCTTAGTCAGGTTAATAGTACTAGTGTTTGTTGGCCAATTCCATGGTCACACCCGATTTTGATAATCGATATGCACTTAAGTCAATACACAAAATATACAAACTGCTGCTAATCATTTCAGGGTATATGAAATCAATATCAACGGGCGTCGTACTGCATCAACAAAGCATAGATATCATCATTCTGAAGATAAATTTCAATGGATTTAGTTTGAGTCATTTTACACTTTATTTTGTATTTTATATTTATTGAGTCTAGGACTTAAAATTATAAAATCGACTAGGTAATACTGGCTTAGGTTTATCCCAGTCCAAATTTCTAAAAAGCCTACCTATTTCTATTTCATCTTTACAAAATATTCCAAATTATTTTTACAAACATTTTTTGACAAATATTTCAAAATTTTCGATGACAGAACTCAAAATCGAGTTCGGCCCGAGTTCGGTCCGAACTCTGCCCGAGTTCGGTCACTTTGAATTCAAATATCAGTTACCTCCAAATTTGCATGCAACGTCTATATGCAAAATATTTGCATCAGAACTCTGCCAGAACTCTGCCCGAGTTCGGTCCCAGAAAATACCTATAAATAGAAGAGAGTTTTTCATTTCAAATCACTCATTTATTCTTCATCTTCTCTTCTCTACTCAACAAGTGTTTTCAAACGTTCTAAAGCTTTTAAATCACACCTATACTTCTCTTAGCCAAAAGCCAGTAATATCTACGTTGATTTAGAGTCTTTTGGTGTCCAAGAGTTGTAAAGAGGTCGTTTCAAGTATAACAACTATCTTTGTTGTGGAGCCGGTCGTACGCTCGTCATCAAGTACGGTGTTGTGAAGTTGATCGTGCACTTGTCACCAAGTACGGTGTTGTAAGAGACTGCAAGCTCTCATTTAGCTTGTGCCATAGTGGATTAACATCGAGCAAGTGTACTCGAGACTGGATTAGTCCTCTCAGAAGGATACCAGTAGACATCGCTGTGTCACTGAGTTTGATCTCTCTATCTCTTGCTGTATTTATTTACTGTCACTTATTTATTGCCATAGTTATAACTTTAATTTTTGAATTGGTGATTATTTTCTGCTGCACACACACACTCTCTCTATTCACCCCCCCTCTAGAGGTGCTCAACGGTCCTACAATTGGTATCAGAGCTGGTTACATTCTAATATAACAAACCTCAGAGAGTATATATGGCAGCCGTGAAATCAATATTCAACGGTGAAGGGCAATCCACAAATAGACCCCCACTATTTGATGGTACAAATTATACCTATTGGAAAACACGAATGACTTTCTTTTTAAAGTCTCTTGACTTTGATCTTTGGTCTATAGTCATTGATGGTTGTAAGAAACCAGAACCCACAGTGGTTGAAGGCCAGCTTGTAGACAAGCCTCATGACAAATACACAGAAGCTGAAAAAGCTAAGACTAGTCTAGATGCTCGTGCCATCAATGCCCTGTTCTGTGCAACTGACAAAACGGAGTTCAACAGAGTTTCAACCTGTAAAACGTCTCACGAAATTTGAAAACTTCTTGAGGTTACTCATGAAGGCACTTCCCAAGTGAAGGAATCCAAAATTAGTAGACTAACACAGGAATATGAATCTTTTAAGATGAAACTCGGTGAGTCAATTACACAGATGTTTATTCGTTTCCTTGATATAACTAATCCTTTGCAATCTCTTGGTAAGGATTACAGCAATCATGAGAAGATCAGAAAAGTGCTGCGGGCTTTAACCAATACTACAACAAAAATGATTAATAACGACACTTTATTGATGACACTTTATAAATAAGTGTCATTATATTTGGTTTAATGACGACATCTTACTAAAAATGTCGTAGTAATAAAACATTTATTATTATTTACGACACATTTTTAAAAATGTCGTAAACATAAATTTCAACGACACTTTTAAGATGTCGTATAATATTATATACTAAAGATGACATTTTTGGAGTGTTGTCCTCAAATTAATTTTCCACCAATATTTTTTATTTTGGCGCTCTCCCTACTTCTGACCTGCTCCCAGCCCGATAATTTTTTCCCCCTCTACTTCTCTCCCACTTCTCCTTATTTTTATGGATTCTCTCTCCCTCTCTTCCTTTCTCTCTCCTTAAGAAATTAATCCTCTTATCTCTCAGTGAAGCCATTTTGTGCTGTAAGGGGGCTAGAGGGGC
This sequence comes from Iris pallida, assembly GCA_029216955.1. Taxonomy (NCBI): domain Eukaryota; kingdom Viridiplantae; phylum Streptophyta; class Magnoliopsida; order Asparagales; family Iridaceae; genus Iris; species Iris pallida. The sequence goes on from JANAVB010019794.1 coordinate 11,268,925, forward strand.
GCTAATTTTCTCTCTTTCGGAGAAGACATCAGGTCGAACCCGACGTCGTCGGCGCCATCGTCACCGCCACCATCAAGGTCATCTCTTTCTCTCCTTCGTATCTAGCCCTCCTTCATCTTTTACTCCATCTCTACCCCCTTCTTCTTTATTAGTTTCTTTACTTGATATATTATCTAGGGTTTAGAGGAAGAATCGATCATTTGATAGCATAATAATTGGGGATTTTTGTGAGCATCAAAATTATTTTGTGTTTTTCTTGGTTAATTCTAAACAAAAAAATTCTCCTTTCAATATATTTGGTTGTCCTCTTTATTGTTGTTGTATATTGTTGTTGTTGTTATTGGATTTGGGGAAAATAGCTGCTCTACGCCAACAAGGTTGGCCTGCAGGAATGCACACTCAATTCCATTGCAAATCCAGTGTGGAACAACATAAGGGCCATTACGGGATGCATCACTAGTACTGCTCACGGAAGGCAAGCTCAAACCAATAACTCAGGGTTTTCCTTTGTGAATTGTAGCATCATCGGAACTGGAAGAGTCCGGCTCAGCCAAGCATGGGGTCCTTATTCCACAACCGTTTTGTCGAGAACATCATGTGTGACATCGTAGCTTCCGGAGGATGGAATGATTGGAACAATCCTTCCAGAGACCACTCTGTGGTTGATCCTTATTACTTGTTCCTCTTACATTGTATTGTTTTTAACCAATGTTCAGATTAGTAGAACGTTGGACACACTCTTGCATATTGAATGCCCACTAAAATTCGTAGTAACACTTTAACAGACTCACCAAGTGAGCACAACCTCACCAAATTGGTAGATCACGTTACAACTGCTAATTTTGAAGCTAGTTATGCTTTATTTGGCCTATTTTGTCTAACCCTCATTCAGTAGCTATGGTGCCCAACAACGAGGAGGGTGAAACTTGAACACATTTTTCATAAAATTCTGGAGAAGCCTAAGTATCTCAAAAACATATAGCTATAGTAACTTATAATGAACAGTTTCAGAAGTTAGTAGGAGCCAATACCCAAGTATTTTGGGAATTTTCAATTTTATAGCGTAATTTAAAAATATTCGAGGAGTGTTTAATGTGCAATACCTAATGTTGGTTTAATATATGACATGTGCTATATGATCTGGCTGTCATTTAACAAGTATAAACTGCATTGTATCATCCAGAAAATATACCTAAATTATACGTCATTGTTAATTATTCAAGATCCTTTTTTTGCATAGGTACTTATCTTGTAATCCTCAATACTTCCAATCATATGCTATGGAAGGTTAGATTGAGCTTAAGAAGGAGATTAAGTATAGGTTGTTTAGTATTTGTTCACAGTTCAAAATCTTTAGGTTACTTAACTCCAATTGAAAGAATTGCAATCGTGGTCTAGTTTTCTTAAAACCCTTTATACTAAAAATGTAAATTAACAGTCAAAGAATTTGGATCTTGCATTATTTGTGAACATAATCAGAAATATTTACCTACCGTCATTGTCTCATCACATCTATGTAATATATATTCTACCTAATAAACTTACTTGCCATTTGTAGATCAGTCTACTTCAGTGAGTACCAGTCCACGCAGAGGGCTGCGTATTCGAAGCAGCCGGACCAGTGCCAGGCAGATGCTTTCATGGACATCCCATAAATCGATGGCAGCGAGTGGGTACTCCCTCCCCATCAGCAAGACTGGTATAATCTGTGTGAACATCGTAGGCATCGAGAACTTGTTGCAGCTCTATGAGTATCTAATCCGAGACGAGACTGAGGAATGCAACAGAACCTTTAGTTGTCAAAAAGATGATTCTTCTTGTGGTGGCTGAGTTCCCTGACACGCCGTTACACTATAAAGCCCAGTGAGGTTCGTGGAAGCTCCAGTCGAAACACATATTTATTAATGAAACTGTATCAAAATATCAAATAGACCTCTCATAATCTCCAATCGAAACAGATATTAATTAGGCACCGTCAAAGCGGTAAGGATATCGTCGGCCCACCCAAAGGTACTTCCTCAATTCTTCTTTTCTCGATCAAGAAATTGATGTTCGTTTGAGGTTGGTTTTATTTCATTATATATAAATGCTGCACTTTCAACTATATTTGAATAAAAGAAATTTGAGTTTAGATATAATGATGTGAAGCAAAGATTATCTTAAACTTAAAGTTCTTATTTATTACTCATCACCACCTTCCCACCTCTCTTATTGAGTTTATTTGAGATTTTTGAACGGTTGTGACTTGTTTTTACATAAGCACGTGGTTCTTCTTCGGTTCTTCAGTAAATTCCAAAGCTCACCTCAAAGTTCATTGACAAGGTACGTCCTCTTGTACAAACCAGTACACACAATCTAGATGGTGTCATAAGCTTTAGGCTCACCTCAAAGTTCATATGTGGGTTGAGATGCAACTATCTGGCTATTGCTTACATAAAAGCAGTCCATTGGCCTCATCCGAGTATTTATGCATATAGTTGAGCTAGACATTGCAATTCCTTTCCTTGATTTTCTGCTGCTTATTATCTATTTGTATTGATTTACGCTTGAGAGTCTCGACTGAAAACTAAACAAGTATTTAGTTTGAACCTACTTTCCTATAATGATGATGTAGGAGTTCTATTGTATATAGTTTGGTTATAAACTGACAAAACTTTCCTTGCTGTGCTGCTCCTGTACCTACTTGTGCTGATTCATATTTTCTCTGAAACGAACAAGTACTTAGTCTGAAACTTCGGTCTCCAATGAGATTGCAAATTGAATACTGATGCTAACCTACCGTAAAGCCTATGACAATTTTATATTTTAGTTATTCAAATTGCTGCCTTTAATATCCACTAGGTTTTTCGACATGTTATTTAAGATTAGAAATTCAGAACAGAGATTTAGTTGGAATCCTACTCTACTGTTGTAGGAAATTTTGTTATATTTCTATATTCTAAGTGCTTTTCTTGATGTCTTCTCCTATTTATCCAATTACTTGCATAGATGAACTGGTCCCACTGTTCCTCTTTGGGACAAACCCCATATATGTATGTAAGCTTTATCATTTTGTATTTTTAGATTTCTAAGTAACTTATCATTTTGTATTTTGTCTGGTGATAAATTTGTGGAGATGTTGGTTTGGTGGCAACAACCATTTTTTTCCAGGTATCAAACAATTGTCTGGCTGGTGACAAGTGCTTACTGGTTTTGCTCTGATTTTATTTTTTTATTTGTTTCAGCTATATTTTTGTGTATCTGTGTTTGGTGTGTGATGGTTATATGTAGTGTTTTTCTTTGCATTTAGTCAGCCATTAATTGTCTTGGTGGTCGATTCTTAGCAGTGATTCTCCTATATTTTTTGACAAGAAAATCGATAATATTTTGGACTCTGTAATTCTTATTAATATCAATGAACAGGTTGGATATTCTTGATATTGTCCTGATTTTAAATCTTGACCGGGGTTCATGCTGAAATTGCAGCGGGACCGATAGGGAAGCACAACAACGTGAGCTGGAGGGGGAACTCGGGGATGAAGGACGGGCTATCAGACGACTCTGTGAAGAAGAACCTGGTGGGAGGCTACTACGACGCTGGGGACGCCATCAAGTTCAACTTCCCCATGGCCTATGCCATGACAATGCTCAGCTGGAGCGTCATCGAGTACAGTGCAAAGTACGAGGCAGCGGGCGAGCTAGGACATGTCAAGGATATCATCAAGTGGGGGACGGATTACTTCCTCAAGACCTTCAATTCCTCTGCCGATACCATCGACAGAATTATTGCTCAGGTATATTTTGCTAACTAAGTTACTGTCCAAATCTTGGGCCAGTGCCTAGATCTGAGTTTGTGTTTGGTGAAACATTTTGAGGTTAAATGTTTTGGTTGTAATTTGTCTGCTGACACTTGCATTACTCAAAAGTGAATACCTAAAAACTAATTTTACCATGATTTCTAGTGTGCAACCAACCCCCTAAAATGTCCCTATCTGCATGTAAAGTTTGGCAAAGATCTTTTCATGTTCCTAATATGGAAGTTCTTTAATAGTTCAATTTTAAGTCGGTTTGAAAATTATTCTCCCAAGGTTCCATTTATAACCTAATTTCCATGCCCCCAAAAAAGAGTTTTGAGGCTAAAACCTTTCTTTTTAGGATATAGGTTATTTGTTTGGGACTTGGGTTTTGGTTCAGTTTCGACGAAAATAACCCAGGATTTTCATGGTTTTGTAAAAGGTAGACGAAGGCTCCATATATAGAAAATTGAATCTGAACATACAATTCCTAGTTTTTCTTTTTTGCAAGATAACAAAATTTACCCTTTTCCCTTGTAACCTAAGAGTAGTTGAACCCAACCTCATTCAGTTTGCACGTATTGCTTGTAATATTGAAAGGGCATATTAGTAGAATTGATTATGTATCTTGGCATTCAAATACTGCCTATTTTCCCAGACCAAGTCTCAAGCACCCAACCGTTATTTGTCGCCATTTTGTTTGTCAAACATTCTTATTGGAACTCAGTTTTCCAAAGGAGACCAAGATCTGCAAAAGATTAGATACACTAAATACCCAAATCTTCCATGTGTTACAATTATAGGATTTTATTGACAGACAATTAGTCCTTCCTAGCACATGTATCAGGTGATTGAAGTCTCAAATCCAATTCAAGAAGAAAAATATGTAATTTGTTTTCCTCTGTTCTCTATGATGTTACTATCATATAGATAAAAGCAATTTTATCAAATTTCTAATGTAGGTTGGACAAGGAGATACCTCGAAGGGACCAGGTCCGAATGACCATTACTGTTGGGTGAGGCCTGAAGACATCACTTACCCCCGTCCAGTGTATGAATGCCACAGCTGCTCTGACCTCGCTGCAGAAATGGCCGCTGCACTTGCTGCTGCTTCCATAGTGTTCAAGGACAACAAGACATACTCCGAGAAGCTAGTCCATGGTGCGAAAACTCTTTTCAAGTTTGGTAGGAATCAGAGGGGAATCCATAGTGCTGGTGGCTCCGATGTTGCAATCTTCTACAATTCCACAAGTTACTGGGATGAATTTGTGTGGGGCGGAGCATGGATGTACTATGCCATAGGAAATGTATCATACCTTACTCTGGCAACGACTCCGGGCATTGCCAAGCATGCCGGTGCTTTCTGGGGTGGTCCAGATTATGGCATCTTTAGTTGGGACAACAAGCTCATTGGGGCTCAAGTAAGTTCCACAGTCTTGATTTATCTAAACCATTATCTTGTGTATTCAAACAAATCCATATATAAAATCCATATATAAAATTTGTATTGAATGAAAGAAACTTAAAGTTGGTTTTCTTGTTACTTTTTAGCTCTTTTTTTTTGTCCATGAGAGGGTTTAAATCCATTGGACAAATAGTTATTCTATATAGTAAATTGGTTGCATGATTGAGTGTTGCATGTAATGTTATGCTAGCTTTAATTTCATTCTTCCAATGCTAAAATTTCTTCTCTAACTAGCTCCTTTTCATAGAATTACTATTGTTTGTTATGAGTCCAAAGTATGATAAATGGTATGTTTGGAACAGGGTTAGTAGACTTGTGTTTGATTAGAGTAATTTTCCTTTTCCATCAGTTGCACATGCATAAGCCTATCGACACATCCTTCTTCATGGATTTCAAATGACAAATTACATGAACCTCTTTAGTGTGTTCTTTCTACTTTTCCTCCAGCAGGAACTAATGTAGGCTTTAATTTTATTCACATTCCCTTGTAGCAGGATTCTTCCTCTAGTAATAAACCTTCCTCAGCATCAAAAGTTCCCATTGAATGAGTGTTATGTCCAATGAGTTTGATGCTCTTATGAGCAATGGTATAGCATGTTTAAATGTATTATAGTGGTTTGAGAACTCAGTTTATTTTAGTGACTTATATTATGATCTTATAGTTTGAAAGCCAAAATATTAATTTTAATCTTTTTGTGTGCAGATTTATTGATGAGTTCGGATTAGGTTTGAGTTCGATGCTGGAAAGAGTTGAGTACTAAGAAATGCTGGAAAGAGTTGAGCACTAAGAAATGTTGGAAAGAGTTGGGCGCTAAGAAGTAGTAATAGTAGAAATCTTATCTGTCATGTAATAGACTTTGTTTGTTCTTAAATAAATTTAATACTAGCATTCAAACATTTTATTAACACTTTGTACGAATTTGAGATATTTTAATATATATTACTGTTGGCACATTAAAGTTTTATTATCTGTGAAATTGATTTTGGTTAATTGTATGAAAATAAATATACAAATGAAATCAATTTACATTTCAAATACTCTGATGACATTTTGAAGGCATTTAAAATGTGTCGTTGAAATGAGTTAGATGACACATATAAGGTGTCGTGACATTAATGATATTTATGATTTGCAAGTTTAGATTACACATAAAAAGTGTTGTGAAAAATATTCATAACATTAAAATGACACTAGTAGACTGTCGTGAAATAAGCATTAAACGACATTCAAAAAGTGTTGTCATAAAGTTATTAGATGGCATTTTTGTCGTGTTGTTGAAAGTCCAAAAAATTTATGACTACACTTATCAGATGTCATTGAAGTACTTTAAGATGACACCAATACGATGCCATGAAATAAGTATTACACGACATTGAGAAAGTGTCGTCATAACTTTATTACACGACACTTTTGATGTGTCGTTGAAAGTAAAGAAACTTTCTATGACACCCCCTCTAGACAGCACTAAAAAAGTGCCCTGGAAAGTAATCAACGACACTTTTCGAGTGTCGTCAAAACACTTTTTTGTTGTAGCAAGAACTGGAATCCAACAGCTACATCAATCATTGAAGGAAACGATCTCACAACTATGTCCTTGGAAACACTGATGGGCAAGCTCATGACCCATGAGCTTGATCTGCAAGAGTTTGAAGAATCAACTCCAAAAGAAAATCTATTGCCTTCAAAGCTCAAGCAAAAAAATCAACATGCAATGATTCTGATGAAGAATCATCAAGTGGTGATGAACAAGCCCTACTTGTGAAGAACTTCAGAAAATTCCTAAAGTTTGAGAAATCAAACAGAAGGAAGAGAGATATCCAAGAAAGCAATGAAAATGAAACCATTTGCTTTGGATGCAAGAAGACAGGGCACATGAAGAAGGACTGCCCAACTTCAAAGAAAAGCAGTCCATATGACAGATCAAGATCAAGCAGAAAAGCAACAACCAGTCGAAAGTATGCCAACACAAGCATCTGGCGTGAAAGTGATGCCAGTGATACAGAGAAAGAAGACAGACCCTGCAAAAATGCCAATGTCTGTCTTATGGTATTTGATAAGGTATCCTCAAACCCTCTATATGATGATTTTACTTTCGATAAATTAGAAAATGCCTTTAGCGAATTACTTGAAGATCATAGAACTGTGCTTGACAAGTATAAGCAATCTCGAAAAGAGATTAAGGCATACACAACCGAGATAGCTAGACTGTCCAATCTTATTGAAGATATTAAAGAGACGTCTACTACCGGTAACACGGAAGAGATAGCCAAACTCAAGGTAGACTATCATGAGGCTATCCTCAAGATTGAAAAGAAAGAAAAAGATTATGTCAAGATGCAAGAATTATATGACATAGAGAAGAAGAAGCACTTAGTCACAGAACAAAGACTCTCAGATATGGCTGCTAGATATGAAGAGTCTGTTGCGATTTCTAAAAAGTTAGAAATCAAGTTAGGCAAACAGGTAATACCTGTGACACAGCCTAAGTTTAGTCCTAATGCTAAGCATACACCTAAGAGGACTAAAAATAATAAAGCACAGAAGAAACACGACTATCATCATGCTTTCACTTATAGGTTCTCCAAGAAACCAAACAAGCATGTGAACATAGTTTTAACCACTACTGGTTCTAAACTAACTTGCACTTATTGTGGTACACACGGACACATATCACAGTATTGCTTGGCAAGGAAACTTGTTGACAATCACACTTTATTCTGGAGACCTAAAACTAATCATAATGGACCCTTCAGTAAATGGGTACCAAAAGATTCATCTACTTGTTTTATAGGTGGACCCTCAACCCTCTCATGCTAAAAGTAAATGGATCCTCGATAGCGGATGTTCGCGGCACATGACTGGTGATGCATCTTTGTTTGTCACGCTATCGATGAAGAAAGAAGGATACGTCTCCTTCGAAAATAATTTGAGAGATGATATTATTATTAATGGTACTGTCGGTATTTCTCTTTATCCAGTAATAAAGGATGTTTGTCTAGTAACAAAATTGAAACATAACCTACTAAGCATAAGTCATTTGGCTGATAATGGTTATGGTATCAATTTTGTGAAAGATAAATGTACTATATATGATATGTTATCTAGTGATCCCGTATATAAAAGGATTAGAGAAGACAATATTTATGTTTTCTTTTTGGAGATTACTAATAATGCAGGTAGATGCCTAGTAGCTAATCTAGATGAAAGTTGGCTATGGCATATGCGACTAGGACATGCAAATATGGACACTATCTCACGACTCAGTACTAAGAAGTTGGTAAAAGGACTCTCCGAGATTCCATTCAAGAGAGATATGGTATGTGCTGACTGTGAAAAGAACAAAGCACATAGGTCTACATTTAAATCCATCAACGCTGTAAGTACTTCTAGACCTTTGCAGTTGATTCATATGGATTTATTTGGTCCTAATAGAGTCGCTAGTCTTTGCGGTAAGCTCTATGCTTTTGTTATTGTTGATGATTTCTCTCGTTTTACTTGGGTTGCGAAGCTGATTGCAAAAGAGGGTAAATCGGCCACATTAAGATTACCATCAGGGTAGGTCTGTTTGATATCCAAAAACTGCTTAGCAATAGTCGGACAAGTAGGTAATGTTGGGGCGAACCAAGAAATCGGTCACTGATCCAATTTGAGTACCTCTACGAGATAGACCTCAACAGAAAACTGTTGAGTAATGGCAGCAAGTGATTGAGTTCAGTAGTTTACTTTATATCAAACAAAAGTGATACTATTTGTGAATTTCATATATTTTGCAAAAAGGTACAAAACGAAAAAGGCTTCATGATTACTCGTATCCGAAGTGATCATGGTGGCAAATTCGTAAATTTTGATTTCAAAAAGTTTTATGATGATAGTGGATATTACCATGAATTTTCTTGTCCTAAAACTCTCCAACAGAATGGTGTTGTGGAGCGGAAGAATCGTACTCTAAACGAAATGGCTAGAGTCATGCTGAATCAGCATAATCTTCCTAAGTATTTTTGGGCAGAAGCTGTTATTACAGCCTGTCATGTTTTGAATAGGGTGTTAATTCGACCTATCTCGAAAAAATACCATATGAACTTTGGTTTGGAAGAATTCCAAACATTTCTTATTTTAAAGTTTTGGATGTCGCTGTTTTATCCTGAACACTAAGGATAACTTAGGAAAGTTCGACTCTAAAGCAGATAAAGGGATATTTCTCGGATATGCTGCTAAGAGTAAGGGATATAGGATTTTTAATAAAAGATCTATGATTGTTGAAGAATCAATTAATGTTACTTTTGATGAGCTAAATAGTCACAGATCTAGCGACAGTGATGATGAAGATACACATACAAAAACTGAGAAGAGTCCTGTGGAAGATCTGACTCAAAAGGTTGATTCATTAAAATTCTTACCAGATCATCCAGAGACACTCATTATAGGTGATGTATCAAAAGGTGTATGTACACGCTCCTCTCTTAAGGATTCTGAAATAACAGCAAATTTAGCATTTATTTCTCAAATAGAACCTAAGAATATAGATGATGCATTTTCTGATGAGTTTTGGATTGATGCCATGCAAGAGAAACTAAATTAATTTGAGAGAAACCAAGTTTGGAAACTTGTTCCTAAACCTATTGGTCAATCAATAATTGATACCAAATGGGTGTTCCGAAATAAACTTAGTGAAGATGGACAAGTTCTACGCAACAAAGCACGTCTAGTGGCACAAGGTTATAATCAAGAAGAAGGAATTGATTATGATGAGACTTATTCTCCTGTTGCTAGACTAGAAGCCATCCGCATATTTTGTGTATTTGCATGTTTTATTGATTTTAACGACTCACTTCGCTCGCCTTGTACGAGTCCATATTTCAAATGGACGTGAAAAGTATATTTTTGAACGAATTTTTAAAAGAGGAAGTTTTTATGAAACAGCCCCCTGGTTTTGAAGATTTTCAAAAACCTGATCACATCTTCAAGTTTAAGAAAGCACTCTATGGACTCAAACAAGCACCTCGTGCTTGGTATGAACGCCTAAGTGCCTTCTTACTTGATAATAGTTTTTCAAAGGGAAAAGTTGATACTACTTTGTTTATCAAATCTTTAAATGATGATATTCTTCTTGTGTAAATTTATGTAGATGACATAATATTCGGTTCTACTAATGAAAAACTTTGTCAAAATTTTGCTTAGTGTATGCAGAGTAAATTTGACATGAGTATGATGGGTGAGCTAAACTTCTTCCTAGGACTTCAGATCAAACATCACTCAAAGGGAACGTTCATCAACCAAGCTAAATACACGAAGGACATACTGAAAAAGTATGACTTTGAAAACATAAAGCCAATCGGGACTCCAATGGCTACATCCACGAATCTTGATTCTGATGAAAGTGGCAAACCTGTCGACCAGCATAAGTATCGAGGTATGATTGGTAGTTTATTATACTTAACTGCTAGTCGTCTTGATATTATGTTCAGTGTTTGTCTATGTGCACGTTATCAGGCAAATCCTAAGGAATCACACCTAAGTGCCGTTAAGCGTATCTTCCGATACCTTAAAGGAACTTCTACAGTCGGCTTATGGTATTCTAAAACCAAATCCTTTGACCTGATAGGTTACTCGGATGCGGATTTTGCAGGATGTAAAGTGGACCGTAAAAGTACCAGCGGTACGTGTCATTTCCTAGGAAAGGCCTTAGTCTCTTGGTTTATCAAGAAGCAAAATTTCGTAGCATTATCAACTACTGAGGCTGAGTATATCGCTATAGGTCGTTGCTGTGCTCAGATTTTGTGGATAAAGTAAACCTTAGAAGACTATATTCTGCACTACACTAAGATTCCTACTTATTGTGACAACAGTAGTACCATTAATCTGACTAAGAACCCTATTTGTCACTCATGCACAAAACACATTAAGATACGTCATCACTTCTTACGTGATCATCAACAACACGGAGATATCTGCTTAGAGTTCATTGACACAGATCATCAACTAGCAGACATTTTCACAAAACTATTGGCTGAAGATCGGTTTAACATAATGAGGCGAGAGCTCGGTATACTTGAATTTTCAGATTCATAATGTAGTATGGCAATTAAATTTGATTTTATGACTTGAAACTTTGAAATTTATTTAACGGAAATTATTTTGGAGTACAAGCCTAAAAAGGGTCTGTCTGTCACCACGACTACGGTCGAAGCGAAGCGGTATTTAAGAGTTCTCCGGTGAACCTCCGTTAGCTAGGACAATACCCCTACAGCTAAACCCAAAATAATGTACGTTATTAAATATAGGAGTCAAAAAGTTATAAAGTTAAAATTCAAATACCAAAACTGTATTTATTGTCTCGAAAATATAAGTAGCCGAACTTGGACCGAACTCTGACCGAGTTCGGGCCGAGTTTGGTCGGTACTGTATTTATTTCCAAAACTGAACAGCCGGCCCTAACCCCTATTTAAACCCTACTTCTTCTCTTCTTTTTTACTCAACCAAACCGAAAAATCATCTCCTTCCTCCAAAAAACACTTTCCTCCTCCTTCATTGCAAGTGTTCTAGGAGATCTGGTGGGCAACTCGACTTCGTTCTATTCCTCCTTTTTTAAGGTACTTTACTTCTTTTCTCTTTTTCTTCCATGGCTCCTAAACGTCAGAGGGGATCAATTGATCCTTCCCAAGCTGGATCCTCCTCATCTGACTATACTCCAGCAAGTCTGTTTAGTCCAGCCAGACCAGTAGGATCAGAGGATTTTGATTCCACTTTATTTCCTGATAAAGTATCACTACACCATAATAGGCGATTATCCACGGTTATTACCGTGATAATTATTTTTCGTCACGGTAATAACCGTTACTTGTGGGGCGTGGTTAATATTTCGTCACGGTAATAACCGTGACAAATATTTGTTTTGGTAACGGTAATAACCGTTACAAATATTTGTTTTGGTCATGGTTATAACCGTGACAAATATTTTTGGTGGTAACGGTTATAACCGTGACAAATATTTTTGGTGGTAACGGTTATAACCGTGAGAGAAGTCCATTTATGTGACGGTTGTAACCGTGACCAATATTCCATTTGTCACAGTTATTAATGTGGCAGTTAGTTTGTTTTGTCACAGTTTTTACTGTGACTACATTATTTTTTTCGTTACTATTCTCCACTAATTGTCACAGTTATAGCCATTACAATTTGATTATTTAAATTAAAAAAAAACTACATTCAACTGGTAACTAAACAATAAACAACACATCCAATTTCATAATATTTCACTTTCACAATAATTCAACCATTCCAAACCAATAACTAAACCACGAAATTTTCAATAACAATTTCGAGCAAGTAACTAAACCACATAATTTGCAATAACAATTCAACCATTCCAAACTAGAAACAAAACCACATAATTTCGAATAACAATTCAACCATTCAAATTAGTAATTAAACCACATAATATTTGATTAATAAGCAACTAAACCACAGGATGTTCAATAGCATCCATACATTAATATTTTAATAAGGAAACATTCCATGGTATAGTGATCATCAAATGCCATGTCTTCAGCTGCTCTTAGAATATCATGCTCATTCTCTAGTTTCTGAACTTCCATCCTCTTGGCATGGTTTTGCTCCATTAACATCTTTTCTTGATCTTGTAAGCTGTCAACTTCATCTTTTCCCTACAAGTAACCAAAAGATGAGGCAACTTCATCAAGAAAACTCTTTCATAAGTCACATAACGAGTATGCAACCGTGCATAATAAAACACAACTTTAATTTAAATAACTCCCAACAAGTTCAACAAGACAGTTAAATTATTGTTTATGTCTTATATAGATTAAAAATAAATGGGATCCTTCTACTCTTTGGATGTGAAAACCTTGATACCTTGTCTGTACCTGAGATGTTGGCATGCCATTTACGTACTCTGTCAATAGAGAAGAAGATTTGTAGTATAAAATTGCGGCTTTTGCACTGCATATATAAACATTTCTGATAATATTACTAAGACTTCATAATGCCGTGCCTAATGTTCTTTTTTCGATGTTGCAGCCTACAGATTAATTAACACATAAGCTTCGTCTAGCTCAAGTCGAGGCAGACATTGCCAACTTGCTCCGTACCCATGAAACGGGCAAAGCTGTCCTCCAGGTAAGATACGTATCACTCCCTATGCAATGCCATAGCGTTTATAATTTCGTTACGATGTTTCATTTAGGCTCATTATCGTCTTCAGGTTGAACGTGTGGTCGAAGAGAAAAACATGCTCGATGTAGCTTTTATGGTACAAAGGATCCTCCATGTCTTGATCGAAAAGGGTCTCGAAATCTATACTTGCAGGTGAGTATATGATTCGTTGCTGAACTAGTTTTGGTGTTTAATTGGTAACTTATTGCTGGCAAAAAAAAATGTAGGTATCATGGAGTAACTTGCTTAAGAGGAAGATTTTTCCTAATTGTTTCATACAGTCAGACTTTTTAAACAGAAAGAGAGTCAGTTTTATGGCAGTAAAATTGAGTTCCCAAGACAGGCCAATATGAATCTAGAGGAAGTTCCAAGTTCAAAACATAAAGGGCTACCAGTATGAAACCCAGGGTCTAAACTCTCCCAAAAAAAAATCTTTTTGCAGGCTTATTGGGAGTGGTCTTGGGACGAGCTTGCTAAGTATGATCTCCCTGCTATGGTAGATTTTGTGTATCAGCAGACAGGCCAGAAAATGCACTATGTTGGACATTCAATGGTATGTAATTAGTAATTTTCTACTTAATATAGCCATATCTTCCGTGGTTATTCCCCCATTGTACCAGTAATACCAATGCATCAGTGTTGCACGGACACGAACATGACTTGATATCTCCTAGTGTTGTGTTTTGGAGTGTACGACACGGACACAACACGAAGATGTTCCGATTTCATTGTGTTAATCATGCTTCTTAGCTGATTTTAATTCTTATGCAGGGGACTTTGGTAGCTCTTGCTTCCTTCTCAGAGGGAAGGTTGGTAGACAAGCTAAAGTCAGCTGCACTGTTGAGCCCAGTGGCATACCTGGCTCATATGACCACTCCCAAAAAAATTTCACATAACCTTTTATGAACTTGCAGTACCAAGCAAAGATATATATTGATAACTTTACTGTTGTTTCTGTTACCAATAGGTCATGCAAGGTAAGGGCATTGCACATACTTTGACTATAAGGATTTTTGAGAACTTTTGTTCTTCTTGAAGTCTATAATATTTTTTTTACTTAATATTATTTGTTTGGTAAACATTTTGGACAGAAATCTTTTATCGACAAAGATGAATAACAGGATGGGGTTACGGGACCTGCAGATTAGTGATTCTGGCACGACGCCACATAGAAGATGAAAGGATGGAGAACTTGGAGGATGCCATGGTCAGGAAGTGTGGTGTCAGTCTAGGAAGTTTGCTAATTTTGTAATTAGAAGTTTAAAGAATTTACAGAAGATCTACAGAAGAGCCACAACCCTGAAAAGAGCATATATAGCATACACTAATCTGACTACCTTGTGATTTATCTTTCAAGGTTTCGTTGTCATTTTGTAACCAAGAACTTTTGGTTTCGTTAATATACTCTTTAATGATCTCTACAAAAATTCCTTAGAAGTCAATTAACTTCGGATTTACACATTCGTTGAACGTCTTGATTGGATGGCTGGAAGGAAACTTCTCCCTAGGAGAAGCAATCATTACTCATTAAAGATGCAAACAAGTTCAGAAACATCCAGAAAATGCTGCAAAAAAATTTATTGAACCAGACATGCCAGAGAATAAACAGGCTTTTGTGCAACTGTACATTAAAAATATAAATGTATCAGTAGAGAGATTAGAGGGGCCTCGAGCATATACCTTAGATGTGCAGTCCAATTGGCTTAGTATCAGTTGACTGATACTCTAAATTGAGTATCAGTCCATGGGTACTTACAAGGTAATTGACCACTTGCCCAGAAAAAACTGAGTATCAGTCCATGGGTACTAAATTGACCACTTGCCCAGAAAAAATTGTGTATCAGTCTAAATTGAGTATCAGTCCATGGGTACTTACATTATCGAATGCTAGAAAAAACTGATTAAATATAAGAAAAGATGTCAAGGGGCAAATTGGGTTAGGGTTATGGAAGGGCTGACTTGATCATTTAGTCAGGATTGTTTCAGCGTTTTGACCTATATACTGGCAACTGATATGG
Source organism: Iris pallida (assembly GCA_029216955.1). NCBI lineage: Eukaryota > Viridiplantae > Streptophyta > Magnoliopsida > Asparagales > Iridaceae > Iris > Iris pallida. Next base: position 11,284,354 of record JANAVB010019794.1, read on the forward strand.
AATTAAGAATAGTATACAGTTAAATTATACTTAAGCATCTGTAATTTCGATGGAAATTTAACGCACGACAAAACATTGGCCAATATGCAAGTTAGTTGACTAGGTTTATCAGTTCAACATTTGACCAGAATTTTACCTGATACAAAATATTAACAAAGGGAACGGTCACTGGTTATCAAAATAATAAAATGTTTTCAAAGATACCAGAACTGAAAGTTGGTACATTGATCAAAATACTGAATAGACCAATAGAAAAAACAACTTGTAACCTTAAAGTCTACTGGCCAAAATGAAAAAGGTTGTACAGGTATGAGAAGAAAAATTGCAGAAATGCCAGTTATGGAAGGGAGGACCAATCAAAAGAAGTCAAAATTATTCTTGATTTGGTTTGGTTGGCAAGCTGGAACTAGGTTCCATTCACATATTTAAACTTTTAAAAATCCTAGATGGTTTCAGGCAGGTAGCAACTGGAGTAGACGTCTCTAGGACGGGCTCTCCATGCTTGGTTTAGTCTCCTTACTCTAGAATAGGCCTAGGAACTAATTGCTTATCTTGTACCAGATAGCTTAGGTCAAAATGGTTCCAAGGGCAAAATAAAAGTAAATAATTCAAATAATTCTCCATATAATTTCCACAGTTCAACATGGAATCATTTGTATGTTTGCTTAAAGTTTGGCAAGCTCCAACATGACAGGAAGGCACATTCACAAAGTGAGTGAATATAAAATTTAAAAGCCAGTGCATACGTTGAGAAAGGAAGTATAACTACTAATGAAAAATATAGTGCATAGTTTCTGATATGGAGTTAAAGCTGATTCTATGGAAATCTTGAAAGCGATGATACTTACAAATTTTTCCAGTGCTTGACACAATACAGTATAGAGTCTGCTTGGTGTCTGCTGCACAAGAACACCATCTGCTTGGAATAATTATAATTGTGATGACATCCTTGGATATGCCAATTAGAATGAACAGCTTCCACCTCTCTGCTTGGCTTAAGTAACACTTGGCTTAACACCTTTGATGACTTTCTCCAACAATGATGCTTTCCATCCATTTTCTACTCCTTTTCATGCTTAGTATAATTTGAAAATAACATAACCTCCAACATTCAGTTTGTTGCACTTGTATCTGATTTTGCTACAATAGCATAAAAACTTTCAAAGTCGAATATCCATCTTCATCTTAATGTAACTTTTAGTTTACTCTCCACAGCTTCCCTAATATTCTACTGCATCCACAACATAAACAGTAACTTAGCTATATATGTCCCCAATAAAGAAAGGCATCCCAGAAAATAATTACTATACAGACAAACATTTATGCACCTGCAACTGGTTTATTTCATCATCAGTAAGCGAACGCTCCATTGACCGGTATGCAATTCTATAACAGTGGCTAGTCATCCCCTTTTTGTTTGTGAAATTGTCAATCAATTTTACCTGCAATTAGACAAGAGTCATGAAACTTGTCGTACAATTGGAAATTCATATGAAATCAAGAAGAAGAAGGAAAAAAAACAGTTAATCATGCCTCCTCTACAAGATCCCCAGCAATTCCTCTTACGACTTGACATAAATTATTTTCGGTGAAAGCGTCGCTGATCCAAAAACTCATGTCCTTGTAACATGGAGGGAACTGCAAAAGAATGATTTCATTGCATGATAATTAATAGAAAATCATCAAATTTCAATTGGATCAAATAACTGGAACTGGTAAGGTTCTTGAATAAAACAATTAAGCTTGTTCACGACTTCTAACTCCATATATCGCGATGCCACATTACATTGTCTTTTATAACACATTTAAAAGTTGGGTAAACAACCATGAACTTGCAAATATCGCGATGCCACATTACATTGTCCTTAACATGTCTGTCTCTGTAGTCATCTGCAGAAATAAATTCTAAGCACATACATAGTTAGTAAACCAAAGTGCTATTACATACATGCTAATTTCTAGCCTGTGATACACTAGCATGTAACACAATTGACAGTTACATATGAGACACAAATCCTATTTTCGATACTGGAATATGTAGTAACACATAGCTCAGCTGAAAGGTATCAAAGTATCAAGGTATCATGGCATTAGAATTCGTAGCACACAAAACGGTGAAGAAACCTCCCAACATGTGTAAAATCCATGTCCACAACAGTAAGAACATTAGTTCAACTACTCTCGATCAATATACACTAAACCCATATTGCACCATGAGAATTTAAAATAGGCAAACGTTCTTGTGAAACAAATGCATTTAAGACTACTTATAGAAAATACAAAATCGGAAGTATTAATAAGAATACCAATCCACTGAGGCTAGACAAAAGACTAAATTATCTATAGAAGATAAATTACAAAGTATAATAAGAATGCAAAATCCAAATTTCTGCAGATATGGAAAATCATGCAAGCAACAGAGTAGAAAAGTGAGGAAATGTCATGTTAGTAGATTGTCTTTATTGCATAAGATTGCATGCATGAAAATTCTCAACCAGAATCCCATTCGTTACAAAAGTAGACTAAGAAAGAAATCTTCCTTAGAGACCATTCAGATCCCATAAGAGCCATAGAAAGAAGGGTAAAAGTACTGAATCCACAATTTTGGGTGAGTATGCTCTTAGAGCCACTCAAACAACAGAAGCTGCCAATTTCCAATGCTATGTTTTAGCTCCACTTCTGCAAACATGTGGATCATGATTCACATGATATCTTTTGCTTCACAAATATGATTTCAGATTAAATATGCTTAAAATTGTACATAGCTCATTGTATATATATATATATATATATATATATATATATATATATAACCCAACATGTTTCATCTACTTTTATAAACTTTGTCTTCCGCCTTTTTTTTCTCAAACTGGAGACTGCAGGTTCTTCACAATTTTTCTAGGATACTAGTTTGTTATATTTAAGTTTATAATCAGAGAGGAATTAGCTGTTTGCCTTGCATATAAAATGCTTACAAAATTTGTCAAACATGAAATAGCAAACCATCCTAATCATCTGATGTCAGCAAGGAAAAGTATGCTCACCAGCACCAAGGCCAGGATAACCTCTCTTCCAGAGAGATGGCAGTTGTTCTTTATACGTACTTGCAATATGTTCAGCACTCAAAAGTCACTATTTTTGTGAAAAGGAAGTATAAAGAGACTTAATAATGGTGATAGCACACAAATATATAAATGTACAAAATATTTAGCCATATGCATTTTTGTTGAATTAATCAGAGTTCCTTTAGATACAAATATATACATGGCAGACCAGGTGACCTCTTATTCGAAGAAAATAGTTACATTAATTCAAGTGATGGCTTGGCTTAATTCTCTGGTGAAAGTTTCTTTGAATACATGATGTGCTTTTCAATGATATCCTTTATACTTCAAAACAATACCAAAGGCAACATATCATTAATTAAGATGAGAATGAGGGATAAAACTATATTACCTGATACACCCAACTGACAATGACGTAAATGCTCAGCAGCACAAGCCTGAAAAGTACCCATGAGTGAAATATACAACTAAAACAACTTTGACAATTGAGAAGAAGAATTGAAAAGAGAAGTGCAATAGAACAATACTATTTCCAAGATGCAAAAGTCATAAAAACTTCAAGTGAAATATATATTGATTATTTTGAATTTGATAAATTATTCATTAGAACATATCACTTTTACTTTTACTCTCTGCTCAGTCTCCCAAACCCCATGGGCAGCTGCTAGTGATCATCTCACTGGAACCTAAAATCAAACTAGTATAATATGAAAAGGGTGTCATCTCACTGATTCCTTTTTTGTATTATTTTACTCGAGAATAGGTTGTTCTGAAGATTTGGTTATTAGTAGTGGGCATTGATTTCTGATTTTATTATGCTTTAGTTTGTTTTTCTTCCTTGTTTATTTGGGTTGAGTGTACTCTTGGGGAACCCTCATGTGGAGCAGTTGGGATGTGGAAACCTAAAGGATTCAGGACATGGTCGAGATGAACCTCTTCCTCTATAATACTCTTTCTTGATTGATCTTTATATATACAAGAAAAAAAATCAGGAAGCATGTGTACTCATATATTCCAAATAAAATTTTGAAACATTTTTGGCGGCACAACCATTCCTAAATCTCGCCACCACTCACTCCACAAGTAGCACTTCAATTAATGGTAATAGCAGCCAACCCCAGCTAGCTGCTCAAGAATTCAGACAGACCGAAATATACGCATGTCTCTGTATCGGGTTGTGTCCGTGTAACATGAAATAGGACACGGAATTCGAGCGTGAAGTATTGTAAACGGCATATAACTAAAGCTAATTGTTTTGATTGCGTATTTGAGAAGGGTTAGTAATGTTGTTACATTGAAGAAGTAGTCAAGATTTGCATACTAAACCAAAGGCCAAAAGGTTGCCATTATAAGAATTTTCAGAGATCACCCAGTACTCTTTAGAAATATTTACCTCACAAGAAGATGCCTTTATTTTGATAAAAATACAATCAAAATTAAAAGAGAACATAAACCAAATAGAAGACGAGCACTCAGAACTCGACGCGAGGAATTCCCCATCCAGCGCCACATAGAATTAGGATCTGAAGTATTTCTCCCTTTGTCCTCCTTAATTGTGTTCTTTCCTCGTCCACCTGGAGCTAAAAAAGCCTAAAATCAACAAAACCCTCAAATTAAGAAAACCTTCAAAATAAACAAAATCTAAACGAGTTCTCGATGAAAAACAACATGGTGGATTGGTAATATCTAAAACCCTAAAATCAACAAAACCCTCAAATCAGATAGAGAAAATATAAGGTAAGTACCTTGGGTGGGTCGTCTGTGTCCGTGTCGACGGGGATCGAGGTGTGGTGATGGTAACCCTGCTTAAAATCTTCGTCGATAATGGAGGTCTTCTTGCTCTTCGCTTCGCTGGGAATGGAGGAACACATCACAGTTTTTGGCCAGCAGCTCGTCATAAGAGGAAGCTCGAGAAATGGGGGAAATCGAGAGAGGGGAAGGGGAAAATGGAGAGAGGGGAAGGGGGAAATCGAAATAGAGAGAGGGGTAGGGGAGGGAACCAAAAACGAGTGCGGGAAAATTTAGGAACTTTTTTTCCTTTGTAATACTTTCTAACACTTTGCTTTCTATCATGTGACCGTAGTTGTGAATTTCTAACAGTTTTTAGTGTCACAAACAATAGAACAATAAAAATAACAATAAAATAGAACTTTAGTAACAGTTGTTTACTTATGTAACACTTATAACCGTGACAAGTGTGTCACAGTAATAAACGTTACTAATTAAAAATAAATTATGTTACAAATTACATATTTTAGTGTAGTGTATTCTTTGACCTATGGTTTGATTCTTTCTCCGGTAGAAAAATTTCTTTGGAGCTTTTGTCAACTTTATAATTTTTTCTGAGTATGCTCGTACCTTTGACCATCTAGGCTACCGAGATTTTTTCGAAGTAGCTGAAAACATCTTTGACAATGCAGTCAGTATGTTTTACTGCAACCTGCAAGTAAAACCAAACGGCAACTTCTATTCTTGCGTTGCTGGACAAGAATTGGAGTTTAGTGCCACTGATATCAGTGAATACTTTCATATTCCTGATGTTGGTGAAGCTCTGGTAGATATTCATCATGTCCAATTTCCAGAGGATGTCACCCTTACCTCCTTCAAGGAATTGATTTGTCATCTAAATCCCATTCCTCGAAGAGTATTTTCAAAATATCTAAACCAAAAATTTTATGAACTCCATCGTTTTATTTTCTCTGTACTCCTTCCTAAGAAAGGATCTACTGACGAGATTACTTTCTTAGAACTCTCTACTATGTACCATATTCATTTTGGTATTCCTTTCTCTATCCCCAAGACTATGATGGCCTGGATGTTGAACTGCAGAAATACAGGACGCAACCTGGTGTATCCTATGTACCTGGCCTCTATATTTTGTAGGTTTGATATTGATCTTCAAACCTGTGCTTACTCCTCCACTCCCATCGAGCTCACCAGATCTCGTAGATATCCTGCTCCACCTCTGCCTACAGGAGCTCAGCCTGCTCCAGATATCGGTGCTGAGGCTCCTCCTCCTGATGCTGCTCCTGCTCCAGCCCCTGCTCCGGGATTCGATCCAGTATTCTATCAAAGACTTGATGACTTTGTTGCTCTTTCTGCGTAACGTCATCAAAGCTATCTTGACTCGGAGTTTTGCCACATCTATCAGGCTCAGGTGTTGCGTGTTTTCCATAAATAAATTCCTTTATTTATTGTGTATCTGGGAAAATTACAACTGTGGGAATCTGATCTAGAAGACGATCATTTTATCCCTTGGACTATGCGAAGAAGAAAAGTTCTCAAAATTTTGACAGTAGATAACTATGTATCTGTGCAATGAATGAGAAAAAGAACTCTATTTATAGAGTCAAAAATAATAACTAAAAAGATAACTGTCTTCACAGCCTGTGCTTAGTTGAAAATCACGCAGGATTTAACATACGCAAGGTTGTGAGCAGTTACTGGACGTGGCCTATAACTGTTGGACACATGGCAATCATGTATGAGTCGTGTACAAGTTACAGGACACGCAGGCGAGAGATCAGTGGCATGGCTGCCACGTACTCCAATTTGATAAAATCCACGCAGACTTGTTGAAGACGAAATCCACGCAGACTCGGGGTAGAAAGCTTCAAAATCCACGCAAACTTGGGGCAAGAAGCTTCAGGATCCACGCAGACTTGAGGCAAAAAGCTTCAAAATACACGCAGACTTGAAGAAGAAAACTTCAGAATCCATGCAGATTTGAGGGAAAGCTCAAAATACACGCAGACTTGAGATAAGACTGCCAGCTGTCTTGATTCAGCGTGCCTCGACTGACACAAAATCTCTGACAGTGATTGCTTTTGTCAGTCGCATTAAATGACAAGAAGCTCTTTTGGTACGCCAACTTGACGAAGGTTGAGTCTTGCTGAATAAGATTTCGAAAATCACGCAATAGACGGCTGTGATCTCTCGAATTCTGTGCATACGTGGCATACGAAGAGACATTCTTCGACTGTTGTGCTGTCAGTCATAACTACTCTCTGACAAATGATGAGCTGTCTCCCCAGCGTGATTTGTAAATATTGTCTGGATCAACTGAGCGTGACTTTTGACTCTATCCTGATCAACTCAGCGTGACTGTCATTTTTAAAGGCCTACAAGACCCCCTTCAAAGTTTTCGAAAAATTGAAAAGACTTCAAAATTTTTGAAATACTTTGAAAAATAAGATGATAAAATGAAATCAGTCACGCTGAGCTCGGAAAGACTTCGAAGTTCTTTGAAAATATCCAAATAAACTTATTAAATGTCATGATGACTCTTCATTTTACGAGACTGATTGCATCCAGTTTATGGTGGAATATGAACCGCCGGCGAGCTCTGTTATATAAATAGGGAGAAGATTCATTTTTAATCTTCATCATACGTCAACATGACACCAAAGGAGAAAGCTGAGGAAGAAGCACGCAAGTTGGGCTTTTGTTCCCATGGTGACCCCACTTTTGGGGGTGAAGAGCCAGAGCCCCTTGTCTTCGAACTCAAAGATGATCCCTTGCAACTAGCCAAGAATTTCTTGAGCTATTTTAGCTTAGATGGCTTGTTCTCTTCTGATGGGCGCAGCCTCATAGAGCAGCGTGAAATGTTGAAGGCTCTGTTACACCGCATGGGGGTCAAAAGCGTAGAAGAACTAGGCATTAAGCTCAGTCGCTCTGGAAAATAGAGCATGTCTTTTGTGCTTTGGTTGCACTCTTTTTGTTTTGTCTTTTGTAAGGCCATCAGTGCCTGTCTTGAATGAAGTACAACTTCTGTGTTTAATCTGCGTGCATTAATGAAGAATATTAATTAGCACCCTTTGACTATTTCCAATGTTGCTCTGTCTTCCAAAGCACACGTGACACTCATTCCACGGTTTACGAGCGCTATTTATGCGGATGTTTTCCAAGAATAGACTTGTACTTTGCCCTTTAAATAGATAGAAGAGTTTCACAGATACTCATCTCCCATTCCTCTTCTTCTTCTCTGAGAATGAAATTTTTGGGAGATTTCACTCTCAAACAGAAAAGCAATATTTTCTAATGTTCGACTTCTGCGCACTGTATCAAACATGAGTTTGCCAATCCTTAGCACCAAACTTGAAAGTAAGTCAGTGTAATACGTGTACTATTTTTGCTGTTGAAGATAGGCTTTCTGTTTCTTGTTTCTGATTTGAACAATACACGCCTGTCTCTGTTTGATAAATGCACGCTAAATGATTTCTGTTGATCTAATCTTTTTCTTCTTAATACTTTCTGCAGAAACTTGGCTGAAAATTTTCTTCAGAACTGGCATTGGAGATGTGGATGCTGTGGAGAATATCCTGCTGACATCTACATCAGGGAGCTCATACGCTTTTGACGCGTAAATTAGACAACTCAGAACTCTTCGTGGGATAGAAGGGTCTTCCTCAGTTGGTAGGAAGAGCCTTTATACACGAGAGTTGGATGGTGGAGTCAACTCTACCCCGAGAAATCGGGTAGTAGAGTTCCTTTTACGGGAGAATAGGAATTGTATCCCAAGGTTGGATACATTCCTGTCTCCTCTGAAAGGTCACTCCTAATCCACCAATTGTATTGGCAACACCACGACTTCGGGCTGCCATCCTCTGTGGTTCTCCTCTCGTCTGAGAGAGAAGACCAAAGTTTGATTCCTGCTGATCTGGTCGTGACTAGGACTCAGACAGTCAGGAACTGCCACCAACAACGAACCTGACGGAGAAGGTCCGACAGAGAAGATCCAAAGAAGAAGATAGATCTCTTTTAGGTTATTGTTGTGGTGTAGAATGAAAATCCAAGATTGTAATAGATTTCCATTATGATTTGTAAGAAAGTCTAAGAAAATGTAATAGTCTTTTTATGGTAAAATGAGAATGGAAATGATAATTCTTCTATGCTCAAAGATTTGTATTTGTGGATAAATTGTGGACATGATAGATAATGAAATATTCTTTTCTGTTTTAGAGTATATGATATTATCAGAGGTATTATAGACGTGATAATATGTAGGAACTCAAAAGAAAATAGATTGATTTCTATACAGAGGTCAAAAATGAGCAAGTGAGCAAGTAGATTTAGAATTAATTTAGAGGTTATGAAAACGTGATCAATAACGAATCCCCACTTAATAAATTGATAGAAGATCATGAACGGACGAATAAATGAACGGATGAACCGTCAAGTATTAATGAATGTGTGAATCGTCGGATGAACGCAATTAATGGATGGATGAACCGTCGGATGAACGTGACGTTTCATTATTTGTAGAACTTCTGCCTATAAATATAGTAGAAATCTGACAAGAATGAACACTTCTTCTTTCAAACATAAAAATGTCGTCTGAAGAAGCATCCAAGAAAGCTGGAATTGCCATGAAAATTCAGAAAGGCACTGGAGAATGTCCTGCTGATCCAATTCAATTGAAGAAGGCGGTAGCAGGCGAAGGTTCGTCTGTACCCACGCCACCAAGGGATATTCTGGACTTCCTGCTCGAACCAGGAAGGACTGAAGAAGAAGAATCTATGAGGATGGCTGCTTGTAAATTTCTCGTGGGTTCCAGCAAAGAGGTTCTCAGTTCTTTTGCTGATCGCGTCTTCGAGAAGGACGGCAGTGGCCCACGTCCAAATGTAGAAAAGGATGATAGTGATCTTCTTTAATATCATGTATCATCATTCATGATAAAAATAAAATAATAATTTTATTTCTAAACATGAAACTGTCTGATGATTACAAGCATTTACATTTATACATAGAACTTCCTAAGGAATTTGCCATTAATAGGCATCAAAATTTTTCGACCATCCAATTATGAGAGTTGATAAGCTCCATTTAAGAAAACTTTGCTCACAATATAGGGTCCTTCCTACTTTGCGTCAAATTTGCCCTTGCTCATATGAGTCATAGTCATAGGACGTCTAACTGTTAGAAGGAATGGCTTCGGCCCATTTGGAGAAGAACACCAAATCTGTAGATGACGTTGTCCTTTAATAAAGCAAATGACATTGGACGTCTTAACTTCAGACAAAGGAATGGCTTCGGCCCATTTGGAGAAGTAATCGGTTATTGCAAGAATAAACCGATGACCCTTGGATGACGGCGGATTGGTCGGACCAATAATGTCCATGCCCCAAGCTTCGAAGGTCCATGATGCTGCCGTCGGATATAGAAATTCGGAAGATTGATGAATAAAATCCGCATAGATTTGACAAGCTTTACACTTCTTTGCATATTCTGATACCATAGTAGGCCAATAATAACCCATACGTCGAATACGGTCTTGAAGTTTTGGTCCAGGCTGATGTGCTCCACAAATTCCATCATGTGTTTCACGAATAATTTGTTGAGCCTCGTCACCGGCAACACATCGAAGAAGTAAACCATCATAAGCTTGACGATATAAGGTCTTTGTTGTATAATTATAATAGAATCGGAGTGATCGTCGTCTGATAGATGCTGCCTCACTCGGATCATCCGGAAGAATATCATACAATACAAAATCTAAGAAAGGAAGTCTCCAATCCGTATCCGTATTTTGATTCTCGGCCGAATTACTGAAGATGAATTCCATGCTGGAATCAGATGAGGATGATAAAGATTTACGACTAAATCTAAATCCTCTTGTTGTGTTGACGTCATGAGATGTTGATTCTTCAATGTCAATTGGAAGTCCTAGGGTCAGGTTATTTTCAAGATGAAATAATTCTCGATTGTGAACAATAATCATTTGTTGTCGTCTAATTGGGATAGCCAACACCGCTGCAAGATTAGCTAGAGCATCAGCTTCTGTGTTACATGCTCGCCTAACATGTTCAATGATGAATTCTTCAAACGAAGAAGCCATAATTAGAGCTGATCTATAATAAGGAACCAGATCTTGATGGCGGACTTCATAAGTACCCCTTATCTGATTGACAATGAGTTTAGAGTCTCCGTACGCCTCCAAATGTTGAATATTTAGATGTTTAGCGAGTTGAAGACCAATGAGTAATGTATTGTACTCAGCTACATTGTTTGAACACGGCTGATCGAGAGAATAAGCTCTTTGGATAGCAAGACCTTCTGGCGATACAAGAACGATTCCAACTCCAGCGGCAATATCACCATTAGGACCTATCCTTGAAGCTCCATCAAAGAATAGACGCCAAGTAGGATCTTCTTCAGCAATTTGGTTTGAATCTAGGACTTCATCTGGAATTTCGTCATAGAGTTTTGAATCTTCTGGAATTGAATGAGCAGCCAGAAAATCAGCTAAAGCTTGTCCTTTGACTGACTTCTGAGGAATATAATAAATGTCATACTGAGCAAGTAGGATTCCCCAGTTAGCTAATCGAGAATTCAAAACACTGGGTTTCTTCATCATGATCCGTATAGGATTGATCCTGGAGATGACATGAATAGTCTGGCCAATGATATAATGTTGTGTCTTTTGAACAGCGAACATCAAGGCTAGATATTCTTTTTCGACCGGTGAATATCGAGGTTCAGCTCCGGTCATAGTACGACTGAGATAGTAGATGGCTTGTTCATGACCATTTTGATTCTTTTGAGTGAGTAACGCACCCAATGAATGACTCATTGCTCGAGTATATAGGAGAAATGGAATTCCTGAAATGGGAGGTACCAATACTGGAGGGCTCATCAGATATTGTTTTATATCATCGAATGCTTTCTGACATTCATCATTCCAGACAAAAGAAACACCTTTCTTCATAAGTTTGTTGAATGGTCTGCAGCATCTTGATAAATTAGAGATGAATCTCCTGATATAAGCGATCCTTTCTTGAAATCCTCGTAGCTCTTTTAAGGTGTATGGAGGACGCATCTCTTGGATGGCTTGGATCTTCTCGGGATCCACGTGTATACCTTTAGAGGTAATGACGAAGCCGAGAAATTTACCACTAGAGACGCCTAAGAAGGACTTGGTAGGGTTCATCTTTAATTGATGATTACGCATTAGATCAAATATAGTCTTCAAATCTTGGATATGATCCTCCTTTTGTCGACTTTTGACTGCAATATCATCAACATAGCATTCGACTGTTTTTCGCAAATGTTCACGAAATATAGTGCTCATAGCTCGTTGATAAGTTGCTTCTGCATTCTTGAGACCGAATGGCATAACTGTATAACAGTATGTACCGATCGGTGTTCTGAAAGAAGTGTGCTTCTCGTCATCTGGAAACATTTTAATCTGATTGTATCCAGAATACCCGTCCATGAATGACATCCGTTCAAATCCACAGGTATTATCAATCATGACATCAGTAATTGGTAGAGGGAATTCGTCTTTAGGACAAGCCGTATTAAGATCGCGAAAGTCTATGCATACTCTGATCTTGCCAGTCTTTTTAAGGACATGAACTATGTTAGCCACCCAATCGGGATGTTGTTCCTCTCTAATAAACCCGGAGGTTATAAGTTTATTGATTTCTGCTTCAATTGCTTCCATAATGTCTGGACGAAATCGTCGCTGTTGTTGCTTGACCGGTTTAGCATTCGACAAGATATTGAGCTTGTGAGTTGCAATTTGTGGATCAAGTCCTGGCATATCTTCATAACTCCAAGCGAAGACATCGATGTAGTCACGAATGAGTTTGATCATGTCTTGCTTATCAGTTTCAGAAAGACTTTCACTGATGAATATTGGTTTGGGAGATCCCTCTTCACCAACATCTATTTGAACAAGTTTGTCTTCAGTCGGAGGTTCTTTTTGCTCGAAATGGAACTCCTATTGATTATCTAATCTTTGGGCCCATTGTTCTGATTCAGGTGAGATTTCAAACTCTTCTTTGTCTTCATCACTTTCTTCAGAATGGTCAATGGAAACCATGTTGGAAGATAGAAGGTTGCAATAGAAGTCACCGATACTCGTATCGGAATCCCAAGAAGTGGTACTAGAAGAATCAGATCTCTTATCTTCGTCAGACTCGGGATCTTCATGGATAATATTGATAAAAGGAGTAGGAGCTATATATCCCAATCCGCATTTCGTCCTTCCATATTTCAGAGGAGGAATACGAACAGGCATTTTTCTTCCCTTTCCACTATTGAGGCCAGTCCTGAAGTCATAGCCCATATTTTTGATGATGTCTTTAGATTGCTGACTATAACGACGTAGTTGTAATCTTCCAGTATCATCATTTTTGTCTTCATCTTCTAAATCAGAAGGACTTTGGGGCCCTTTATAGAAGAATATTAGAATGTCTCCTGGCTTTCTGCTGGGAACTAGAAAGTATAAAGATTGTACAGGTTCTAGGGATACATCTGTATGAACAGTCAGTACAACCCCTATGGTTATTGCGTTGAAGTCATCTAACAAATGTAAATAACTATGAACATAATTACACACATCAGCATACTGCAAAGATGGAGACTTTTCATTAAATGTAAAAGCAGCAGTATTTACATTGGGAGAAGGCTGAGCCTTAGAGATTTTAGCCAAGTCAATGACTAAAGGGGGAGAAGAAGAACGAGAAGAAGCGTTGTTTCGATTAAGATCGATAACAAATGGCTCAGAAGATGTGAGCTCCCTTGAAGTTTGAGATGGAAGAATAATCCGCCCTCCAACTGGAATTAGCAGAGTATCCTGTTTCATATGTGGAGATGCAGGAATTACAGTACGTCCACTGACAGAAATAATCATTGTGTCTTGAGCAAACGACTGAGGTAACGGAGAAATCCGTCCACTCACCGGAATGATGAAAGAACCTTCTTCAGAGGGTTTGGGAGATTGTTGCAGAGTAGTTCGACCTTTAACAGGAATTATTAAGGTCTCACTTTGTGAATACTCTTTCTCCATAGCTTGTATAACCCTTGTATACTCTTCTTTGTACATTCGGGAATCATTGAAATAAGCTTCAACCCCATGGAAGGGATTTATATCAACAACTTCTTTTTGTACTCTTCCATTGCTATCAATGTATTTAAAACACTGATGAAGAGTAGAAGGCACCACATTATTTTCATGAAGAAAGGGCCTCCCCAGAAGAAGATTATAGGATCCCACGATCTCAATCACATAGAAAGTGACTTTGGATCTGAAATCGCCTATCTGAAGCTTCAGATGAATCTTTCCTAAAGGCTCACTTCGGCTTTGATTGAATCCCAGGATAGTAGTAACCGTCTTAGAGAGTTTGTGAAGAGGGATTTTTAGTTCATCCAATAAACTCTTTGGCATGATGCTTATATCAGACCCTGGATCAATGAGGATATGATCTATCTTCATCGTATCGATATAACCAGTGTAGTAGAGAGGCCGATCATGTCGATTATCCTCCAGTAGCATGTCGTCTTGTGTAAAGGTGATATTTAGGATAATCTCCAATACACTGTTACAATGTAAGTAAGTGGCAGGTTCTGTATCTGGCTTCTTCAATTGTGCAAGACAAGAGTCAGCTTGTAGAAGTGCTTCACTTAATGTCTCCCGAGTCTTTTTAGAAAGACGTAGAAGTTCAAAGAGGGACATTCTAGCTGGAGTATTAGCAAGCTGAGCTAAAATGTCAAAATTATAAGGCTTCTGAAGTCCAAGAGGAGAGGACTTCTTGATTGGCTTATCAAACCGAGCCTGCTGTTTGCCTTTCTCCAGAGCTGTAGGCTTGGGAGGAACAGGTTCAGTGGATGATTCTTCTTCAGGAGGAACATTAGAAGCATCTTTATCAGCTGGAGGGATATCAAGAAGATCCTCAGGATTCTTGGAATAATCCTTTAGATAAGGTTTCCCCGTTCGAGTAGCACTAACAAGTGCTTCTTCTTTCTCTTTTGGCTCTGTGTCAGGAATAGATCCAAGAGAAGTCATATGACATGACTTAATCTTTCCAGCCTTCTTGGACTTTCGAGAAGTAGTCTTTTGAGGAGAAGGCGATTCAAAATCTGCCACAAGATCAGGATGGATCCACATGATTTCCCCTGTTTCTAAAGTGATTGGCACTAATCCTTCAGACTGTGGAGGAAGAATGTTCACTATTTCAAGAGTTGCCTTGGGAATAGGAACGATCCCACTTTCAAGGAGTTAAGGAGGGAAATCTTTGAATTGCATAGAGACGACGTTGGAGGTGACGGTCTTCTCTTTTGGAGTAAGAGAGATAGCTCCAGATTTAATCATTTCTTGGATCTTTCCTTTCAGTACATAATATATACGAATTGTGTGACCCAACATTCTGTGATATAGGCAGTATTTGGGATGATCTGTTTTACCAGCTTCATCAGGTTTCTTGATCTCAGGTAATTGTATCTTATTACCTTTCAGCAGACATTCAAAGATACCAAGGACATCGTCGTCATCGAAAGAGTATTCTTCTTTGGGGCGAGGTGTTCTTGGTTGTTGAGTTGTAGGAGTTTGAACAGTTGATACATCTTTACTCTGAAGATTAACTTCAAGAGTTTCTTTTCCCTTACGAGCATTGTTTTTATTGTTAGTACCTTGACCTGTTTCTTTAGGAGTCATCTGCACTCCTAAACCTTTGAAGGTTTCAGCACTAATTTCTGCGGCCTTGGCACTAACTATGAAAGAAGGCCAGTCTTAGAATTGAGTGGATCCTGTCCACATGCTGATGATTGGCAACAAGTTTGATTTGCGTGTGTCGATGGTGACAACATCAGGAGTTCCAAGAGGCATCTTCAGAGCTTCTCTTCGAAACCGTTCAATGTACTCTTCTGTAGTTTTATTATTTTTTTGCTTGATTCTAATAAGAGCAGACATAGTCATGTCATTGAGCCCTTCATAGAACCGTTCAAGAAACATCTGTTTGAAACCGGAAAATGAGGTAATGCTCCCATCTGGGAGACTTCTATACCATTCATAAGCCGTTCCCTTGAGACATCCAACAAACACCCGAGTAAGGAGGGCGTCGCTTGGTTGCAGCTGATCAGTCATCACTTCAAAGTGATTAATGAACTGATTGGAGAAGTGGTTCCATCATAGAATGAGATAGTGGGAGGCTTGTATTTAGGAGGATACGATACTTGCTTCCATTCTATCGGATAAGGTTGTTTGATGCCTAACCTTTGTAAACCATCTTTCTATTTGAATGCCTCGAATTGAGTTTTGAGATTCCTCAATTCTTCATTAACAACTCCGGAAGATTGTGGAGTTGTAACTTGTAGAGAATAGTTGGGAGGAGGAACAGCATTGTAAGCACTACCCCCAGCTCCAGAGAGGCTAGGGTTTGGTTGAGCTGGTCCAGGAGTATTGGATTGTACTGCTGGAGGAACTTGTACTAGACTCATATCAGTATCAGTTGGTATGGCATCTGGTACAGTCTGTCAATTTTGCATCTGTGTTGCCATGAGTTCATACATCGACTTCATAGTATCAGCCATAGACTTTATTTGTTGTTCCAAAGAAGCAATTCTTTGATCTTGAGGAGTCAAGGAAGAAGAAGGTTCATCAGTATTCCCATCAACCATATAAGTCATGACTGTACGAGGAATTATTGATGAACTGGTGGATGTTGTTTGTTCTGAATCATTGCTTTGTGTATCAAAGTCAATTATAGGAGAACTACTCCCAGTAGGAAGAGGGGGGAAGTTAGATTCTCCAAGGAATTCAGAATCATCTTCAGAGATCAAATTTCTTTGACTAGAGACCAGGACTCTTGCTCTGGTATTTCTATATACTCCATCTGGACTATCAACTCTACCCCCAACATCCCGAGAGGTCATATTGACAGAAGCAAACAAAGGCTCATCTTCATCCGGCATAGGTTCACACTGAATCCGATTGAAGACAGATTGTCGTTTTGTTTGACATCTGCATTGCATTGTGACTCTTGGCTGGAAGTCACATTCATGATCAACATGGTCATAAGCCATTGATTGACATCTACATTGAATTATGACTCTTGGATAGAAGTCACATTCAGCATGGTCCTTTGTCACAGAATTACTCCTTCTTTTCTGTTGAAGATATTCTCGTAAATCTGTTTGTGAAGATTGAGGAGTATATTTCCTGTTCTTGGGTCTTGATGGCTCTTGATTATATAGAGAATGATTAATATGAGCCACAAAATTTCTTGCATACTCTGCATCTGGATCTTTTATCCTTGTTTCCAACTGATATGGTTTCTTAACACCAGAAATGTTAATTTTTGTTCTTAGATCAGTTGGAGGTAACACATTGGTTTTGGAAACATGGAGTTTTCCTTCCATTGATCTGGATATTTGTAGAGAAGGAAGAGTTGAACGACCCCCTTGATTAGGAGTTGGTAACAGACCTTTTCTAGACAAATTCTGTGCCCAATTCGAAGAAGTCATAGAAGAAGAGATTAAGGAATGTTTCTTCTTAGACTCATTCAAGTTTTGAGACATAGAATGTCTAGAAGGAAGAGTAGTCAAAAGACCATCTCCTTTTCTTTGACTAACAAAATTGTCAGTCAAAGCTGTTCCTGAAGTAAAGACTACAGGAGCAGAAGAAACAACTAAAGAGTTATTCCTTTTCGAAGGGACTTTGTGTGGAAGACCACCCTCAGTTCTAGTAAAACTTGGCAAAGAAGAAGAGATAGCTAAAGAGCTATTTTTCTTAGATGAAACACATGCTGAAACAGGCTTGGTTAAAGAACCAGTGCTGTTGGCGTGACTTTTGACTTTGGAAATACACGCTGGAACAGATTTGGCTAAGGAGCCAATATTGTTAGCGTGATTATTGATTTTAGAATTACACACTGGAACAGACTTGGCTAAGGAACCAGTGCTGTCAGCGTGACTTTTGAGGTTGAAATTGCACGCTGGAACAGATTTGGCTAAGGAGCCAGTACTGTCAGCGTGACTTTCAACTTTGGAGACACACACTGGAACAGATTTGGCTAAGGAGCCAGTACTGTTAGCATGATCTTTGATTGCTGTCATCTTCGAGCGCACAAGAGTGTGCGTGCTTGCAGTAGAGTTCTTGCCAGTGTTAGGAGTAGACACTGTGGCAGAGACTTCACCATTGGCTGCCAACTGATTCTTAGGGACATAGACAGAGTGTCCCTTCGACTTGGCAGTGATGATGGAGGCTGTAGTGGGCTTACCACTCTTAGCCCACTGTATTTCTTCATAGACGAGTTGATCGAATTTGATCGTCATCACCTTCTTCGTCGAGCCGATTGACGAAGTGTCGCATTGAGTTGTTGCCATCTCAGAAGAGGAGATGGTTTTCCCTAGCAGAGTCGCCAATTTGTTTTCCATAAATAAAGTCCTTTATTTATTGTGTATCTGGAAAAATTACAACTGTGGGAATCTGATCTAGAAGACGATCACTTTATCCCTTGGACTATGCGAAGAAGAAAAGCTCTCAAAATTTTGACAGTAGATAACTATGTATCTATGCAATGAATGAGAAAAAGAACTCTATTTATAGAGTCAAAAATAATAACTAAAAAGATAACTGTCTTCACAGCCTGTGCTTAGTTGAAAATCACGCAGGATTTAACATACGCAAGGTTGTGAGCAGTTACTGGACGTGGCCTGTAACTGTTGGACACATGGCAATCATGTATGAGTCGTGTGCAAGTTATAGGACACGCAGGCGAGAGATAAGTGGCATGGCTGCTACGTACTCCAATTTGATGAAATCCACGCAGACTTGTTGAAGACGAAATCCACGCAGACTCGGGGTAGAAAGCTTCAAAATCCACGCAAACTTGGGGCAAGAAGCTTCAGGATCCACGCAGACTTGAGGCAAAAAGCTTCAAAATACACGCAGACTTGAAGAAGAAAACTTCAGAATCCACGCAGATTTGAGGGAAAGCTCAAAATACACGCAGACTTGAGATAGGACTGCCAGCTGTCTTGATTCAGCGTGCCTCGACTGACACAAAATCTCTGACAGTGATTACTTTTGCCAGTCGTATTAAATGACACGAAGCTCTTTTGGTACGCCAACTTGACGAAGGTTGAGTCTTGCTGAATAAGATTTCGAAAATCATGCAATAGACGGCTGTGATCTCTCGAATTCTGTGCATACGTGGCATACGAAGAGACATTCTTCGACTGTTGTGCTGTCAGTCATAATTACTCTCTGACAAATGATGAGCTGTCTCCCCAGCGTGATTTGTAAATATTGTCTGGATCAACTGAGTGTGACTTTTGACTCTGTCCTGATCAACTCAGCGTGACTGTCATTTTTAAAGGCCTACATTGCGGAACGGGATTGCGGATCTTCACTGGAGTCTCTCTCATGATCAAGTTCATCCAGTCACTATTATTCCTCACCCAGGCTTCACAGGTCCTAGGTTCGGAGATGAGGCATCTTTTCCTTACTTCGATCCTACTGCAGCTTATTTTTCTCCTGATGCTCCTGGCGGTGATGACCCCACTATGTGATGCTGACTCAGCTGATGGATAGTGGATAGGATGTTAGTAGATGATCTTTTGCTATGATGTAGTTTTTTTATTTTTGTCTAAACTTCTTAGTTAGACATATTTCGTACTTCATGATTGTATCTTTACACTTTTAGTGAGATATTTCAGTACTTTATTTCAGCACTTCTTTCCATATAGTTGTCTATTTATGCTGTGTTTATGAATATCTTCTGCTTCACCTTGTCTTTTTTTTAATTGTTGGCTTCACACATTACGGGGGAGCCAAAGTCATTTTTATATTTGACAAAGGGAGAGAAGATCTATACATAACCAGAAGAAATCAAAAGCATACATTCCAATCAATCTATCCAAAACAAAACAAAACCAACCATCTCAGGTATTTTGTTTGTTCTATTTTTTAAGATATATTTTGGTATAGACTCAAGTTTGTCAATTATCAAAATGGAGGAGATTGTTGGCCCATTCCATGGTCACACCCGATTTTGATAATCGATATGCACTTAAGTCAATACACAAAATATACAAACTGCTGCTAATCATTTCAGGGTATATGAAATCAATATCAATGGGCGTCGTACTGCATCAACAAAGCATAGATATTATCAATATGAAGATGAATTTCAATGGGATTTAGTTTGAGTCATTTTACACTTTATTCTGTATTTTATATTTATTGAGTCTAGGACTTAAATTTGTAAAATCGACTAGGTAATACTGGCTTAGGTTTATCCCAGTCCAAATTTCTAAAAAGCCTACCTATTTCTATTTTATCTTTACAAAATATTCCAAATTATTTTTACAAACAGTTTTTGACAAATATTTTAAAATTTCCTATGACAGAACTCAAAACCGAGTTCGACCCGAGTTCGGTCTGAACTCTGCCCGAGTTCGATCACTTTGAATTCAAATGTCAGTTGCCTCCAAATCTGCATGCAATGTCTATATGCGAAATATTTGCATCAGAACTCTGCCAGAACTCTGTCCGAGTTCGATCCCAGAAAACACCTATAAATAGAAGAGAGTTTTTTTTTATTTCAAATCACTCATTCATTCTTCATCTTCTCGTCTCTACTCAACAAGTGTTTTCAAACGTTCTAAAGCTTTCAAATCACACCTATACTTCTCTTAGCCAAAAGTCAGTAATATCTATGTTGATTTAGAGTCTTTTGGTGTCCAAGAGTTGTAAAGAGGTCGTTCCAAGTACAACAACTATCTTTGTTGTGGAGCCGGTCGTGCGCTCGTCATCAAGCACGGTGTTGTGAAGTTGGTCGTGCACTTGTCACCAAGCACGGTGTTGTAAGAGACTGCAAGCTCTCATTTAGCTTGTGCCATAGTGGATTAACATCGAGCAAGAGTACTCGAGACTGGATTAGTCCTCTCAGAGGGATACCAGTATACAGCGCTGTGTCACTGAGTTTGATCTCTCTATCTCTTGCTGTATTTATTTACTGTCTCTTATTTACTACCATAGTTATAACTTTAATTTTTGAATTGGTGATTATTTTCCGCTGTACACACACATACTCTATTCACCCCCCTCTAGAGGTGCTCAACGGTCCTACAGTGTTATCACAGAAAATGGGTATTTGTGTATAATGTAAACCAAAGTCTTCTAAGGTTTGCTTCATCCACAAAATTTGTGCACAACAACGTCCTGCGACGATATACTCAGCCTCAGTAGTTGATAATATGACATAATTTTGCTTCTTGCTAAACCAAGAGACTGGAGCCTTACCTAGGAAATGGCACGTGCCACTAGTACTTTTTCAATCTACTTTCCATCCAGCAAAATCAACATCCGAGGAACCAATTAGGTCAACGGACATGGTTTTGGGATACCATAAGCCGACAGAAGAAGTGCCCTTAAGGTATCGAAAGATACGGTTAACTGCGCACAAGTGTGATTCCTTAGGGTTAGCTTGAAAACGTGCACACAAGCAAACACTAGATATTATATCAGGGCGACTAGCAGTTAAATAAAGTAAACTACCATTCATACCTTGATACTTACGTATGTCGACTGGTTTGCCTTGCTTATCAATATCAAGCTTGGTTGAAGTTGCCATTGGAGTGCCAAGAGGTTTGATAGCTTCCAGATCGAACTTCTTTAGTAGATCTTTTGTGTACTTGGTTTGATTAATGAACATCCCATTGTTAGTTTGTTTGATTTGCAGTCCAAGGAAGAATTTGAGTTCTTCCATCATGCTCATCTCAAACTCATTCTGTATACACTTTGAAAATTCTTGACAAAGAGACTCATCAGTAGATCCAAAGATAATATCGTCAACATAAATTTGAATTAAAAGAAGATTTCCTTTTAAAGATTTTGTAAACAGTGTAGTGTCAACCTTGCCTTTTGAAAAACCGTTATCAAGTAGAAAAGAGCTTAAACGATCGTACCAAGCATGAGGGGCTTGTTTCAGACCGTATAATACTTTCTTCAACTTGAAAACATAGTCAAGATTTTTGAAATCAACAAATCCTGGAGGTTGAGCTACATAAACTTCTTCTTTTATAAAATCGTTAAGAAATACACTTTTACGTCTATTTGAATTTTTTTTTGAAATTATGAAAACATGCAAATGCACATAACATACGAATGGATTCTAATCTCGCAACTGGGACATAGGTTTCATCATAGTCGATACATTCCTCTTGGTTGTATCCTTGAGCTACGAGTCGGGCCTTGTTACGGGTGACTAAACCATTCTCATTAAGTTTATTTCGGAATACCCAGCGGGTGCCAATGACCGGATGATCAATGGTCTTGGGAACAAGTTCCCAAACTTGATTCCGTTTGAATTGGTTTAATTCCTCTTGCAAAGCATCTATCCAAAAATTATCGCTACATGCTTCTTCAATAGTTTTTGGTTTTAGGTGTGAAATAAATGCAACACAGGAAACTATATCTCTGTTAGAGGAATGAGTACTTCACCCATGGTAATCTCACCTATTACCAAGTCCTTGGGATGGTCAACAATAAACTTTATTCTTTTTGGTAGACTCTCAAGGTAGCTGGTTCCGGTTTCTTGTTCTGAACGTGCTGTGCTCGGTGGTTCTGCAGGTGTTATGTTTGATGGTTCTGCAGGTGCTTTGCTTGGTGTACTGATGTCTTCATCATCATCATTGATCGTCTATTGATTTAGCTTGTCAAAAGTGACATTCATTGACTCTTCAATGATCATAGTCCCTTTGTTGAAGACTCGGTACCCTTTGCTTTTGGTCGCATAACCTAAAAATATACGTTCATCGGCCTTTTCGTCAAACTTTTCCAAATTATCTTTAGTATTAAGAATAAAACATTTACAACCAAAGATTTTAAAATATGAAACTGTAGGTGTTCTATCAAACCATAACTCATAGGGAGTCTTCTTCGATTTAGGTCGAATTAGAACCCTATTGAGAACATAAAAAGTTGTATTGACAACTTCAGCCCAAAAGTATTTAGGTAGACTAAACTGGTTTAATATTACTCTAGCCATTTCAGATAGAGTACTGTTCTTACGTTCCACAACTCTATTTTGTTGTGGAGTCCTAGGGTAGGAGAACTCATGCAGATAACCATATGTGTCACAAAATTGCTCAAAATCCGCGTTCTTGAATTCGGCACCATGATCACTTCGGATACGAGTGATCATGAATCCTTTCTCATTTTAGACTTTCTTACAAAAAGAGACGAATTCAGACAATGCATCATTCTTGCGTGCGAGAAAATATACCCACGTGTATCTAGAGAAATCATCTACTATTACAAATACATATAACTTACCACCTAGGCTAGCAATTCTATTAGGCCCAAATAAATTCATATACAGTAATTATAGAGGTCTAGTGGTACTTACAGCGTTCTTGGACTTAAATATGGACCGGGTAGCTTTGTTCTTTTCACATTCACTACATATCGTATCCTTCTTGAAGGTGATGTCCGGTAAGCCTCGTACCAATTTTTTCGTGGATAGTCTTGAAATTTTGTCCATATTTGCATGATCAAGTCTCATATGCCATAGTTGACTCTCATTATTCTTGCGAATAAGCATCTACCTGCTTTGTTAGCATCTTCCAACAAATAGAAAATATATATATTATCTTCCCTAATACCTTCAAAGATAGTACTACCAGTTGAGCTATCAACTATATAGTACATTTGTCTTTGACAAAGTTAATACCATAACCATGATCAGCTAAATGGCTTATGCGGAGTAGGTTATGTTTTAACTCGGTTACTAGACAGACATCTTTAATCACAGGATATGGAGCCTTACCAATGTTGTCGATACCTCCTATATACCCTTTAAGATTATTACCGAAGGAGATGTATCCTTCCTTATTCTTCGACAATATTGCAAATAAAGAAGCGTCATCGGTCGTGTGTCGTGAGCAACAGCTGTCGAGAATCCACTTGCTTTTAGCATACGAAGGGTGTTCCACCTACAAAAGAATTTGCAGATAAAACTTTTGGTACCCATTTCTTGTAGGGTCCAGAAATGTTAGTCTTTGGTATCCATGCACATATCTTCAAATAAACTAGCTTTCTTACTCTACTGCAGGAGAAATATGACTAATGGTTCCACAATAGTGACATCTAGCATGTTGAGTGCATGATTGGCAGGTCTTGGTTTTCTAGTTGGATATTTGTAATAAAATGCATGCCTATTAGTCTTCTTGGGCAAAGGTTTGGTTGGGTTTGGTCTGATAGTGTTGGGTTTGATAGTGTTTCGGTATTTCGGTAAGTAACACGTATTAAGATAGAAAGTAGCAACCTCAGGCTGTTTTCCTAACCTAATTTCCAACTTTTTGGAAGCGTCATAAAGTGTATTGTAGTCAGCTGTGAGTGCATCATTTCTGACTAGTGCTTGCTGAAGACTCTTCTTCTCTTTGAGTAAGTCTTCCTCTAGTTTGGCAATGGTCTTGTCTTTCTCTTCGGATAGCCTTGTGGTCTCGTGTAATTGTAACTTGACAGAAGAAAGCTCACCTACCACGCTAGAAATATCATTACTTCTAACCTCAACTAGTAGGTCGATAAGTCTTCCTATTTCACCTTTGTACTTTTTAAGTACCTTCTTAGAGTTTTGGTATTTACTACGTAACTTTCTGTAGTCACCTAAGAGGTCACTAAAGGCTTCACCTAACTGTTCAAAGGTAAAATCATCATATGTATCAAACAGGGGGTTAGTGTTTACCTGATCATGTGCCATTAAGCATACGTTTGCAGCGTCGTCTGATTGTTCATTTTTTGAGTTGTTGGCTTTACTTTCATGCCATATGCTTGTGTTGGCATTCCTTCTGGAGGTAGATTGCTTCAGGTACCCTTTTTTATATTTATTTCCCTTCCTGGTTGATAATGATGCTATCAGATATTCCTTCTTGATGTGTCCTTTCTTTTTGCAACCGTAGCAGATTGGATCTTCTTCTTTTGTGCTATTGTTGCTGTTGTGTTCTTTTGTTCTTTGGTTGAACCTCATGAACTTCTTTACTATGAGAGCTTGATCTTCAGAGTCAGAATTACTGTCGTCAAAATCTTCTTCGACAGATCTTCTGTGTTTAGCTTTGAGGGTGATTGACTTCTCCTTTCGTGTAACTTCTTCAAAGTCTTGAAGTTCCAGCTTGTGAGTGAGTAGCTTTCCTATGAGCTTTTCGAGAGACGTAGTAGTGAGGTCATTTCCTTCAATAATTGCAGTAGCTTTTGGAATCCAGTTCTTCATGAGATCTCGTAGCAGTTTGCAATCTTCTCATCATTATTGTATTCCTTTCCTAGGGAAGACAAAGGATTTACAATATCCAGAAATATTGTAAACATCTGAGTGACGGATTCGTTCGGCTTCATCTTGAATGCCTCATACTCTTGAGTAAGTCTACTGATCTTTGACTCTTTGACTTGAGTTGTGCCTTCCTGAGTAACTTTGAGAAGTTTCCACACTTCATTGAATGTTGTGCATGTAGACATCCTATTAAATTTAGTCATGTCTAAAGCACAAAATAAAGCATTAATAGCATGTGCTTCAAGACTAGCCTGCTTCTTTTTAGCTTCAGTATACTTATCATGTGGTTTCTCAACCATTTCTCCATCAACAAGGATACGAGGGGGCTTTTTATAGCCATCAATTACAATAGACCATAGATCAAAATCTAAATATTTCAAGAATAAACTCAAGCGTGTTTTCCAATATGTGCAATTGGTACCATCAAACAATGGGGGTCTATTTGTGGCTTGGCCTTCACTTGTGAATTTTACAGTTGTCATATGTGATATAGTGATCTATGTAACAACGATATATGAATAATAGTGTTACCTCGCTTTACCTATAAAACCTGCTCTGATACCAATTGTAGAAACGAGATGTAAAGCGCTATACTCTAGGGGGTGAATAAAGTAGGCAGCGAAAAACTAACTATTGAAAAAAATTGTTAGCAGCAAGATCACAGAATATATCACAGATATGTAAATGTAAAAGTAAAGAACAAAGACCAAATGCAAACACAAGGATGTATACTGGTTTCCCTCTTATGAGGACTAGTCCAGTCGGAAGAACTCTAGTTTCAAGTTAAAATCCACTACTCTAGTTTCAAGTTAAAATCCACTATAGAAAAATGACGTAAGTTTTTGTACGAAGTTCTTACAACTTCCACAACGCGAGCTTTGATCCGAAGTACTCGACCAACATCAATTGTGATGTGTCCTTATTCTATCAAGCCTCTGATTATAATTACTCTAAAACTTTTAGACTGTACCGTACTGGCAAATCGACTAGAGGATTATAACTGGCTTAGAATTTGAAAATAACAGACTGAGAACACTTTGGGAGAACATAGTAAGCTTAGAGAGAATATAAGAGAGAATGAATTGGTGTGTTGAAATGATAGAAATTCTTCTCTATTTATAGGTTTTCCAAAGGGAGAATTCGGACAAAATTTGGGCGCAATTCTTTGAGAGAATCTCGGTAAATCGCTGTTGCATCCGTAACCGCGGGGAGACTGGATTCAAAAATCCAACGTTCCACTAACCGAACTTGGGGAAAATTTTGGCCGAACTTGGGCCGAATTCGGGCCGAATTCTATTGGTCCAGAGTTGATTTGGTTAGGGTTTTACAAATCGGGTTTCGGGTTTTTTGAAAAGTCGAACAGTTAGGAGCTTTTGTAGATGGACTTATTTTCAAAACAAAGGGATATTTTGAAATCATTTTGGGGTATCCTATTTGCCAGTACGACTCGATGTATAATGTATTCCTAAACTCAATAAATTGTGAAAATTATATTGATAACGGAAATACAGACTCATTGGCAAAAATGGCTTCATGTCTTGAACGGTAGCAGTAGCAGTTCTCAGCAGTCGTCCAAGTAGCCCTTATATCGAGACATGGTTAGATCAATTATTAAAATCAGGTTTGACCATGACCAATGGGCCAACACCATGCACCTACAAGACCCCCTTCAAAGTTTTCTAACTTTTTTGAGTAAAGTTAGAAACACTTTGAACAACTGTGGGGCACGTGCCTCTAGATGATGTCAGCGTGATCTTCTGGATAGGTCGGTTAGTTCGGTTCCATCTTGAGTAGATAACTGTTCATTTTTCTTCCTTATCAATGCATACGTCGTTCAAAGCCTATAAATATGCATTAAGACGAATCCCTAGACAACCATTCGTCACGAGAGTCGAAGCGTAAGGTTCATCACCATTAATGTCAAGTTCATTATGCTGAGCCTATAAATAGGGGCCTTGGAGAGAGTTCTCATTCGTTTCTTTTCTTTCCCCTCTTTATGATCGACGTCAAGACTTTTTCGGCTCTTTTCTTCATTGGAAAGGAGAACGAACTCAAGATGAAGCCGCAAGACACCTCCGTCGGCATGCCACTCGAAGCTCTCACTGTGACGCCATTCAGCGTGAACGTGATACACTATTCAGTCGATAGTAAGTGATCTGCTATAGGAAGAGAGGGAAAACTTTGCCTCTCTCCGAAGACATGAATATTGACACGTTTGAGGCATTCATCACTATGATACGTACTTCAACATCTGTCACGTGCCATAACGCGCATAGACTTCACTTTCTTGAATGACTTGGCTTCTCATGAACACTGACGTGTTGGAGTGTTCGTCTTTGTTATGCGCACTTCAACCTCTATCGCACGCCATAACCCCGATAGGCACTGTCAAGACGTTCATCACACGAACTCTTGCTTTATGTCATAATGTATGTGTACGTGCCAAGTTTCTGGGGTGTGCTAAAATATGTGTGCGCAACGTACTGCACAATGAGGCTTCTGTTGTGCGCCTATGCACTCTGTTCTGATAGACGCGCCTTTGTGTTACTCGCTTTCTGTCGAGCGTACAGGACAACTTTCAGTATGTGACTTTCCCCAAGTCTTTTTTGAAGAGGATTGATTCTTTGATTTTGTCTTTTGTGCAGATCGCATCCCGACTTGCGCCTGTTCAGATAAGGCATGGAAGGACATCATAAGTCAGTTGATTCGAAGAAACAACCGATCTGATGCAGGATCTTGTTATGAGATCAAGCGAAGTGATCCCCATTCATGTAGCATACTAGCTATCTTTACCCCCGAGACGAGACATATTGTCCTCCGATATAGTGCTGGATCAACAAGGTTAGGATTGATTGTCCAGGTTGGCACCCTGTCTTCCAGCAGCTTCTCCGCATGGGCACGTAGACTATCCTGCACACTCGAGACGGCCTTCCTGCTTGTCTTGAAAAATTAATATAAGCCCAATGCTGGAGATTTTGTGACTTTATTGCCCTCTGTAGTGGGGCATTTGTCACATCACTGCTCTCTACAATGAGAGACGAGTGGTCCAGAGTCTTCAGTAAAGATCTCCCATGTAGTAGATTTCCTTCATATGTAATCATGAATATCAATAAAATCTAGTCCTGTAATAGATTTCCATCATATATAATCATGAATATCAATGAAAATTTGATCTTATTTTGCTGGCCTTATGTGAATTTCTTGTGATCGCGGACTTTCGTAGACTCGTCTTCTTTGATGAGCTTTAAACTTGCAGAAGTCTGGAATTTCTTTATGAAAATAGGCACTATGGATGATTTCTTAAAGGTGGGAAAGATGTTTGTTCAGAGGTAATATGGATATGACAAACATAGGATTCTAGATAGGTAGCTTACTCAGGGGTTAAGAGAACATGGTAAGGAACGCGGGAACAACTCAGAGGTGATATGGACATGTTTGCTCATCTGGGAATTCTTTTTGTGGACTTACCAATGTGAATGTGGTAAGTGTTTGGATGACAATTTTTTCAAAAGAGGTAATATGGACGTGTTGGAAAAAGGTCAAGAATGCATACTCAGAGGTATTATGACATGGTAGGCACTCAAATACGATAGAGATACTTTTAGACCCATTTGTAACTGGATCTGGATGTTATATTTACTGATAACATTTTACGGAATACTTTTCCGATGCTGACGTAAGAGTCATAGGAAGAGTCTGAAGAATACGAGTATATTTCCTCTTTGGATTATAGAATTTCGGGAGGCTTGGATAAGACGTACCCCAGACCACAATGGGTCTTGTGGTAATACTGATCAGATTCACCCTTGGGGATATTGATCTTAATTGGTAAGTGTCGACCCTTACCATAGTTAAGGCCCATATTATAGTTCAAGTCATACCCCATCTTTTGGATGATACATCGGGCTTGAGGAGTGTAGTAGTAAACCTACACCGTACCGGTTTTATGTTCTGACTTTTGAGGGACATGGGTTCAAGTGCCTTCTATTCGACCGAACATAATAGGCTTCTCTCCCTTCTTCCTGGCTGGCACTATGAATTACGCGTCGCGTATTTAGAGAACTAGGCTCATAGAGTAATCGGACGCGACTTGTGTTTGTAGAGATAACCTTAAGGCTTTCTCAAATGAATATACAGCGAGAGAAGCAAAGTACCCTGAAGACATCCTTTTATTGATAAAGTAGGACAAATCGTCCTCCGTGATTACATTGTCGGACCCAGGGAAGTGGGTTACGACCATGTTTTTCAGATTACCACCCCCAGTCTTTGTGGTTGGCGAGGTTGAAGAGGGAATATGCAGACTATGCAGTTTTACTACAAAAGGTTTGTCAGAGGAAATCTTCCTTGCTGGCGGTCCTTTTAGCCGAACCATAACAGAGTTAAGATGTTTGCCGGTGGTTTGACCATTGACGCTGTAGGGTGTTCCCTTAACTTCACTTGATAGGCTCCTCGGAGGAGATCTGCGCTTCTGCCTCATCATCGGCATCCTCACCTGAGTTCCTTCGATGTTTTTTTCGAAATAGACGGGATTCCATATAGTAGACTTCAATCCCTTTGAAAGGATCGATGTCTGCAAACTCAGTCTTCACTACATCATCATTATTGACATATTTAAAGCATTGGTGTAGGGTGGACGTTACGATCATATGCTCATGTATCCACGGCCTTCCTAGTAGAACATTGTAGCAAGAGTCTGCGTCGATGACATAGGAAGTTGCTTCCGTCTTCAGATTGCCAATCTGAATTTTTAGGCGAATCTTTTCTTCTCGATAGCTTTTCCATTGTTGAAACTACTGATCATGGTTTAGGTCGGAGATAGCAAATGCATCAGGATCCCCAGAGTATGTCATAAGCGGTGGGGAATGACGCTTACAGATGACCCAGGGTCAATGTGTATGCAATTGACCTTGACATCATCGACGTATCATGTACAATATAAGGATCGGGCGTGCATGCCTATTGTTCTTTAGCAATATGTCCTATTGTGAGAATGTGATGCTCGGCATGGTCTCCATTATATTATGACACTGAGGGCAGACAACAGGATCCTCTTTCTGTTGCTGTATCTGTTTCTAAGTAGGACTCGGCATGCTGCAACACCTCACTGAGAGCCTCTCGAGTCTTTTTGGAGAGACGAAAGAGCTCGAACAATGATAGCTTGGTCGAAGTGTTGGCTAATTGAGCCAGGATATTGAATTTATAGGGCCTATTGAGCACTACTGCGGTTTCTTTTCTGAAGGGCATGTCAAAACGTCCATTATTCTGTTTATGTTTATCCGTTGCTGGCTATTGGGACGAACCAGGTTCGGACGAGCTGGGGTTGGCGAATGTTGAAGTCTACATTGCCTATTTTCCAAGGGCTTGGTCACGTGCGTAGTCTAGACCAGTCCTGGTTGCTTTCACCTTTCTTCATCGGGCGCAGAAGAGGTCGTTTTGCAAGATTTGACTTTCTTTCCTTTGATCTTACTGGCAGGACGTGAGATAGGCTGGGTCAAATCATCCGTATGGTCCGGTGTACCCATATGACTTCTTCTTACGGTGTTGTGACGGGTAATAGCCCTGATGCTCGAGCAGCTGGGAGGTTAACGACCTCCATAGTTGTTTTTGGGATCGGGACGACCCCATCTTGTGCCTCCATTGGCGAGAAATTGCTGAATTGGAGGGTCACCATGTTGGTAGAGACCACCTTCTCTTCAAAGTCCAATAAGTGGATGTTGGCGTCGACGAGCATTTGTATGTCATTTTTCATGATGTAGGAATCCCGAGTCGTGTGGTGGACGTACCGATGATAATGACAATATTTGGGATCGTCCACCTTGTCTACCTCATTAGGACGCTTGGGAGGGAGAAGTTGGAGCTTTTTGCCCTCGAGAAGCACATTGAGTAGCTGCAGCACATCCTCATCTTTGAAAGAATAATTCCCCTTTTGTATCGAAGGTCTTTCAGGCTTCTGAGAAGGAGCAGCACCCCGACTGAGGCTCGCGATCATAACCTACTTTGCTTTGGACTATTGGTAATTATTGTTAAAAGACCCGACGAATCTTCTATCTTTCTCGTTCGGGAAGCTCATTCCAAGCAAATGAACCTCCTTAACTTTCCTTTCAGCATCCTCGACGTTAATAATGAACGCAGCCTAATCTGTGTGACCAGAAGACCCCGTCCAAAGTTTTGTCATAGGGGTCAACCTTACCGACATGTGTCTATCAAAACTGATTCAGGGACGCCATGTGGTAATCTTAGTGCAGTTTGCTGGAACCGTTCTATGTAATCCCGGACAGACTCCCTATCCTTCTGAGTGGTGTCCAACAAAGTAGACATTGTCATGTCCATCCCTAGCTCACAAAATTGAGATAGGAACAGATGTTGAAAGTCGTCGAAGGTTGATACACAATTTTCTGGGAGACTATAAAACCATTCGTAGGTGACTCCCCTCAAGGCACCGACAAACAGATTTGTGAGGAGAGCGTCGACTTTTGGTAAATTCCCCGTCATGGTGCTGAAATGATTCAAATGTTGACGGGGAGATTATCCCCCGTCAAAGGGAGTGATGGTCAAAGGTTTGAACTTAGGAGGATAGTCCACCTTATTCCATTCAACTGGAAAAGGTTGGCTTCGAGAACTTCCTTCGATATTACTGGCGTAGATGCTTGCGGCAATGTATGATTATTGGCTGCAGGTGGTAGCACCACATGATGACTTGCTGTTGGATGATTAGGGGCATTGGACTCCCCATTCTTTCCCGGTTCGGGAGCTTGAACCTGCGGTTGTGACGAAGTTTGGGCTGCTTTTATCTCGGCGGCAGTCTTCGTCAGTAATGCTAGACTGGCATTCATAGTTTGCATCATTTTCTCGAGCATTTCGAAGCATCGGGTGTCCTGAGATCTCTGTTCATCACTTGCTATGTGTGATGGCATGACACGAGTATGAGCTGATCACTCGCTTTTCGTCCCTGACTCCCACGCTTCACTGTCGGTAGTGTATGCAATCATCTGCGAGTAATCATAGAAATCGGTGTTTCTACCGTCCTCGGTCCTTGAGGCTTCTAAAACAAGTTAGGGATGGGTACCCCCGGCATTTTCCCCTTTAGTTTTATGGGAATTACTGTCCTTCAGGAATGTAGGGTTGTGATGCAATATCAGGGATTGGCTACCCCCTGTGTCTTGGATATGCTAAGGGTCGGTACCCCCAATTAGGACAGTAGCAGGTACGGAGCACTGGCTACCCCCAGCTTTTGAGGCTTCGGATAAGAGTTTAGATTTGGAATTGATGCTCTGGAACACCCCGGTGTTAGGCATAACCAACTTACTGCTTTTGAATCAGTTCTTCGGCGTGCTAGTCAAAGGATATATAAGAGTTCTTTTGTCTAGAAGGGAATTCCTTGTAGCATGGCATGAGGCGAAGAGTGGCTCCTCTACATCGTATGACCGTATCCGTTCGCCGAGACACTGTCGACTGGATGTGGTTAACTGTAGCCGTTTAAACACAGATTGTCTTTTTGGAACTACCGCTAATTTTACACAGCAGCAGTTAATGGCTATACTAGCAGACGTATGCCCGACAAAGGATATCTCTTGTGTAGTATCAGCAGTTGTTTCCTTTACTTTGCGTTTGTGATTAATCATGTGATGCAAATTGTGAGAAGGGAGGTTCACTTTTATTCCCACTTCAGGCTCCCGGGTAGATCGAGTGCTGTGGCATGTAAGTGGAGGTATTTTTTAGTCTTATTTATGTATATACAGCATATTTGGGCAACTGGAAGACTCTAAAGTTTGGTTAAGTTCTGGCACAGAGGCGCGCTGGCGAGACCTATAAAGCTTTCTATCAGGCACGCGTGTTACGGTCAACAGTGTAGTCTCCATGTCAGTTTTTGGTACGACAGCGCGTGTGGCACGTGTTCCTCGCGCCTTCGTCTTAGACTTGCGTCGTGCAACGCCTTTGCCTTGGGTTCCCTCACATGTCTGGGGTCTGTCGCCACCCAAGCAGTCCAAGGTTTGGGTCAAATTCTTCCTACGCCTATCGGCAGACGCACGTTTACTTCGAGTGTCAAGCTTCTCAGAGCTACATACCTGAGAAAGGGCAGGGAGTGCAACTGTCGGCGCACCAGACAAGAGTTGCGCCAGTGTGTGTTGTGCCTCCTCACCGGGTTGTGGGTAGGTTGTACAAGCCTTAGGCACCCACGCCTTCTTCACCTTCTTAGACTTTGATAGCCTAGGAGAAGGACCTGCACTGTTCCCAGAGAGCATTTCCTCAAATACAGATTGGTCGAATTTGACGACCAACATTTTTACAGTGGTTTCGAGCATAGCTGTATCAGATTGCATCGCGACCTTCTCATCGGATGAGAAGGACGTCCCCAACAGAGTCGTCATCTTGTTTGCCATCGCTTCTTATTGCTATAAAGAAGAGTGTTGAAGGTTGCAAACGAGAATACAATAGAGAATCCTTGAACATGAATCTCCCAATTATACTTTGTTTTTGATCTGGGTCGTGATAATAGAGGGTTGCTTCGTTACTCCGTTGACGATCTGACTAAGAGAAAAGGTTGCTGGGCTTAACTTCACTGGCTAAGGGGAGCAGCAATGACTCTCTCTAGAATGCTCGGGAACTCTTGAGAAAAAATGCGGGAACTTGATAGAAATCGAGAGCTTCAAATAGAGGAGAACTCCTCTTATTTATAATAGGGAGGAAGAGTAGCATGCACGCCTATGAGTAGGCAGGCATGTGGGTCTTCAGCTGCCACGTGGCACTCCTATAAGAGTCAGTTGCAACCAGACGGGAACTTTATTGGTGAGAAGCCATGGCTGACTGCCACGTAGTTGGTTTGAGATTTGGCTGTTGGAGGAGATCTCAGACTACTAAAAACATGTTCAATGGCATGACTAGGTCCGCAACACGTGGCGCATGCCTAACTACCCACACACTTAGGAGTCACTGTCCTAGGTGGCATGTTTGTCATTGGAGAGAATTTTAGGCATGGTGTGGAATTATACGCTCTTGGGATTAAGGACTCAGGGCGATACATGCCTGAGTTTGAGTGGGCAACACGCGCTTGGGGGAACTTATGCTTGGCACGCCTATCTGTACTACTTTCGAGGAGAATGAATCTTGACTTTGACGTTCATTCTACAGGAGAGTCGAAGCGTCACGTTGGTGCCTTCGAGCGAAGTGTGAGCTTATTAAACGTAGTCTCGGGGATGGTGCCCTGAGAGGCGTGAGTGAAGACATGATGAATCAGGCACGTCAGTATGAGTATGAATAGGGGCACGCCATTAATGGGGCACGAGTGGCTCAAAGTTATGATGACAGCTGTCTTCTGTACAAAGACGTCCCTTTATGACGCTTAGAAGAGACGAGAGCGCTATGCCGCTTAGATTAGGCGTGTGTAGCCTTTTACCAATCTAGTGGTAAAGTAAGGTGCGAGGCACATTTTGCTTATTTGGGGCGCGTGACCCATGCGCCAACAAGACCCACATCAAAGTTTTCTAACTTTTTTTAGTAAAGTTAGAAACACTTTGAACAACTGCGGGGCGCATTTCTCTAGATGATGTCAGCATGATCTTCTTCTGGATATGAGCAGTTAGTTCGGTTCCATCTTGAGTAGATAACTGTTCGTTTTCCTTTTATCAATGCACACGTCCTTTTTTTTCCTATATATATTATTTTGCCTATATATATTGTTCATCGCCATTAATGTCAAAACCCACGTCCTGGTTACTTCTCAGGTCATGCGGGTTTTACCTATATATATATATATATATATATATTATATATATTGGGAAAAATGTATATATTTTGGAAATGTATATTTTAGAAAACCTAACCTATTAAACCAAACAATATAAATCCAGGCCCAATTAACTCTAACCCATAACTAAACCAACCAACTAATCCCGGCCCAAACCCACACTTAAAGCCAGCCCAAGACCTTCCCTTTACTGGGCTTGGCCCAAAGTAACTAACCTAATAACCAAATAAGAGGTCAATGGAGAAAGAGTGATTGGAATAAGTGAGGAAGGAGGAGTGAAAATGAGAGGAGAGAGAAAGAAAGGTGGGAGCAGAGGTCGGCATGGCCTCTTTAGCTTAGCCTTAGCGGAGGAGAAGGCTCGGCGAGGTGATGGTTCATCATGGATGGTGGCTCCAAATGGTGGTGTCGGTTCGCGGATGGGAGGACAGGGCTGCAGAGAGCTAGGGTTTCGGCAGCGAGACAGCAATGGGGCGAGGCTGTTGCGACTATTCTTCGACGATGGCGTGGTGCTCAAGAGCTGCAGACTAATGGACACCACACTCGAGATCTGGCACGGTGCTCGAGGTTCTGGACACGGCTTGATGACTCCAACGGTGGCTCTGGTCGGTGTGTGCCGGTGTCACTTCCCGTTCCTAGAATGCATATTTTAATACGTATACTGCTTGAATGTATTTATTTAATATGTATCATGCGTTTGTGCTATATTTATTCCTTCCGTTTTATGTTAATTATTTTTCTGTATTTAATTTTCTGCTCTTGGGTTCGGCTTGGGTTGGTTTGTTTTCGAATTTTGATGGTTCGTCATGAACCGAACCCAACCCCCTACCTAGCACCATATTCATTTAAAGCCTCAACCCTTCCTCTCTCTTCATTACTTCTTCCTTCTCATTCACTCTTCTTCTTCTTCTTCTTCATAACTCCCTCTACCTACCAAACCCATAGGCAAGTACATCTTGCTTCCACATGAGAACCCATTTTTATGGTTCATTTATCTTTCCCTTGTGATCCTAAGATAGCTTAGAACTTGGCATTTTGCATTTTGAAGTCTCATTTTTAGTAGATCTAGAAATTACTATTTTTCGGATTTTATTGGGTTTGATCTATCAAAATTCCTTATTTCTAAGTTTTGTTCGTTCCAGATTGTTGAGATTGTGTTATACGCCATTCTGACCCATGGAAGTTGCATTTTCTGCTTGGAAATGAAGGTTCCATGGAATTTGGAGTTCGGAAGGAGTTTTACGCTCACGTTATACGTGCTCGCGTAGTATCAGCCCTTTACGCTCACATTTTTACGTGTCCACGTAGTACCGAGCTTTACGCCCACGATCACTTATGTTAGCATGAATCTATTTTACGCAAGTCTACTTGACTTGGCGTATTCCTTTTACGCTTATTCATTCATGCATAAAACTTGACTCTTTACGCGTGCAACTTTTACGCGTGGCTCGACCCTTCACGCATGTAATGTTTTACGTATAATCGATTCTTTACGCGTACAGTGTTTCATGCGTAACTCTATTCTTTTACGCGTACAAGTCTTATGCGTAACCCTGTTCTTTACGCGTAGCTCTGTTTTATGCGTACTCCTTGGCTCGACGTAAGACGAGTTTTTACGCGCAACTTTGTTCCTTTATTTGAGCGTACTTCCTTTACGCGTATTCATCCATGCGTAAACTTTGACACTTACGCGTACGAGTTTACGCGTAACGTTACCTCTTTACGCGTACTTCTTTTACGCGCGTATTTGCCTTAGCGTAAAGCTTAGGGCGTAACCGGTGGCCTTAGCATAAAACTTTGGCATAGACTAGTCATGGTATGAATTAGCCTTGGCGTAACCCAACCTTGTTGTTCCTATTACTCTATAATTTATTCATTTTATGTTGGCATGATAATTCTCCTATTATATCCTTACGCCTTTTGGCATGAACTCGATAATCTTGACATGTTAATATTTTAATACATATGGTTGTGTAGAGTGTGCCCTGTGTCCTGATTGGTTTATGAATACCCAGTATGACTGGAACTAAACCCTGAGAGTTATAGACTCGACCATACAGAATACTAGTTGACTTTCATGCCTTGTCACAATTGACAATGATTGTTACTTTGACTAATGATTGATCATGCGTTCCTAGTTGGAACCAAGAGACTGGCTAGTCGTCTTATTGAAATTGAATGAGACACGTTCATGTTAACTATGAACCATTCTGATCGACTAGCCAATCCCGAATATTGGCATATGGATACGCAGACTTCAACTTGTTTCTATAAAAGCAGCACGTGTACCTTACAGTCAAGGCATGATTATTTCGTGGCTAGGTTTGATTGTTGCATTACGCTATGTAAAGACCTACAACCTGACCGTACGGGCATCGTTGTAGATTCATGCATATCGTACTTTGTACGAAAGTACTCAGTCTGAATGACCATAATCCACGGCATGAGATTTCAATTAACATAGGGACTATTAAGTTAAATAAAAATAACGATTGCATGGAGAGAATGGATTTCCGAGTTCTTACATGACAGTCATCTTGGGACAAATAGTGTTCCCGACATGCCGGCTGGTTCCCACGGATACTGCAAATCTGCCACACGGGCAGGGAGCGGTATCTGCTTATATTTTTTATTGTATATTGATGACGGGCGTCCCGCTGGGACTCGTCTAAATTCATGATTGGCGCAACTGACTGATTGGGTAGACTAGCCTTGCTTGTACATAGTAAGAACTGAGGAATCCCTTATTGCATATTTCCAGGGTAACTTGGAACTCACAGTTAGCAAGCCGTAGTAGTTGTATTGTCGTTAAATCGATTTGTTTGCGTATTGTACCTACTCCATTAACTACTGAGATGATCAGAATGTTAGGACACGACGGGTCAACTTCTGTCCTTGTCTAGTTGGTTTGAAGTATCGTGATGTTGTATGAATCCTAGTAGCATGCGGAGACTTATTATTATATTCTTAACTTTTATCACTAGTTTTAATTCTCATGTCGTGCTTCCTTATGGTACTTGCTATTAGAGGTCTAACCTCTCTGGTTTTGCGTGACCAGATTTAGAGCCAGTTCCCGAGGACTCAGCTTACTTCTACCTCCAAGATGGTCAATACTAGAGGGATGATCGCAGGAGGACACGAGTAGGTTCCTTGCTTCTCTGCTCGTTTTGCTACTTACTTTACTTTTGCCACTTGGCACCGACATGTTAGTCAGATTGTCTTGTATTTACTTTTACATAATTGTAACTAAGTCAGACTGCAGCTGATAACGATTGTGTATACCTTGTTATGTCCTCTGGATATGTTTTGTAAAGCCAGATCTCAAGAACATTTTGACTGAGCGTTTGGGACGCCTTACTGCTTTATCTTACATGTTTTCTATTACTGCTTTTTGTTTGAATGATTGAGACAATAGATGTTGAGTAACCCTAGTGAGACTTTCATGTAGTATGCACCCCCTCGTCTTTTAGACAACATTGATCGTATTATACGGTATTCATCTACCCGTAATACGTATCTGGCTGAGTCATTCTCCCGCTCTCCTGTATTCTGGTTCTGGGGCGTGACAAGGTTTTAGTGGTGGCCCATGCAGGTCTGATTTCAGACTTTGGGGGTATTTTAATAGAATGTCTCAATAACACATGTTTTTTTTTATCTCATGATTTGTTACTCTCGACTCGAGTTTGACATTTCGGTATCCTTTGACTTCATTGATCTTTCATGTCCGATCGTTTAATTTTTCTCTTGTCCCTTTTTTAGGGGCACCTCGTCCGCATCTGTCAGAGCTGGACAACAGCAAGGGCAACACGGACAACCTGACCATGTTGATCAGCAACAAGAGCCAGTACTACCTCAAGAGACCATCCAAGAAGAGGTGATAGTGGAACCCGCAGCTGGACTGCAGTATCCGGAGGTTCCAACACCACCAATAGTTTCACCTACCCTCGTGGAAGTAGACACACCAGCCCTTCTGGAGATCATGAGAGGGATGATGGCTACTCAGTAATATCAGATGTTGGCCCAGCAACGCATGCACACTCAGCTGTAAGAGCAGAATGTATTGCACAACCAAGGATTGCAAACGGTTTTAGAAAGAGGGGTGAGGACAGATTCAGGAGCATCGACCATATTTTGCAATTACAACCCCCGTCGTTTCGAGGGAACGAAAGATGCCATTTTAGCAGATGTATGGCTTAAAGACATTGAGGCTATTTTGACAGCGGCTAAGGTTCCGACAGGAGAACGTGTGGATCAAGTGAAGTTGTTACTTCAGGATCTCGCACGTGATTGGGGGAAATCAGAAGAAGTGGGCATCAGACCCCCTATAGCGTGGGATAATTTTACTGCAAGGTTCAAGACGAAGTACTATGGAGTTGTGACACATTTTGAGCTACAACAGAAGTTTATCAACCTCAAGCAGGCCGGCAAGACAGTGGATGCTTATGTAGCAGAGTTCTGCAGATTGAGTAGATTTGACCCAGAGATGGTAGAAACGGGAAGCCAGAGGGCTATGAGATTTTAATAAGGGTTCCATCTTGAACTTTTGCAATTGATAGAGGAACACAACTACCAGACCTTTGATGAGGTATTGACGGTAACCCGAAGGCATGAGATCATAATCCAGAGGATCACATCAAGGACTGGAGGTCAGAAGAGATCTCACAATCAGATTGAAGAATGAGGGGGAGTAGCGCCCCGAATAACAATGCCATCTTCTGGCGTCCGCATTCATGATATGGCGATGTGAGGGCCAGCACCGCCAGTAAGGCAGCAGCAGCAGCAGAGAAAGAACCAGCAACCCCCGTGGGCTGCACCTATTATGGGAAGGTAGGGCACACTAGGGGTGTGTGTCGGGCATTGAACGGACAGTGTTTGGTATATGGAAGTCCAGATCATCGAGTTTCCACCTGTCCCATGATCACGAGGTCAGGAGGGCCAGTACAACAATTTTCTGCTCTGCCAGCACCAGGGACAGGCCAGTATCAAGGATCAGCAGTAGCAGTAAGGCCGCTGGCACAACGTCCGTTGATGTCACATGCTCAGATGTTTCGGCAGCATGGACCGCCGATGCAGCAGTAACATCATAGACCACCCTAGCATCACCAAGGCAGGGGCCAGCAGTAGCACCAGGCTAGGTCGCAGCATAGGAACCAACAAGGAGGCCGAGGGCAGGCATTCAATCTGTCCTTGGAAGAGGCATTGGCATCGGAAGATATTATGGCAGGTAACATTTTCGTTGCCTCATATCCCGCAGTAGCATTGTTTGATTCAGGAGAATCACACTCATTTATATCTGCACAATTTGTGACACGACTAGAAATAGAATTTGAGACATTACCAGGGAGGTTGAATATACTCACTGGTAAGGGGCTCGTAGGAGTTAGTAGAGTTATTCTAGCGTGTAGAGTTGTAGTATGTGGGCGGCCCTTACCCGCCAGGTTGATAGAGTTTCCTATGAGAAATTTTGACGTTATCTTAGGCATGGACTGGCTGAAGGACAGTCATGCGACAATAGATTGTTATAGAGGGAGCGTATCTTTTAATATTACAGGCATAGAGCAGTTCACCTTAGTCAGATCAGAGGCAACTCAAGAAGAAAAATTAGTAGTGACGGCAATAGAAGAAGTTCAAGTCCTGAAGGTAGTTGAAGAGTTCATTAACGTATTTCCCGAAGAACTTCCAGGTCTACCCCCGGTTAGGGATATTGAGTTCAGTATAGAGTTGGCACCTGGAACTAAACCGATATCAGATCGAGTTTACAAAATAGCAGATTCAGAGGAGGCCAAGGTGTATCAGCACATAGAGGAACTGAAGGCGAAGAAGTTCATTCGAGTTAGCGGATCACCATGGACAGCACCAGTGGTACTTATAGGGAAGAAAGATGGGTCATCAAGATTGTGCATTGACTACAGAAAGCTCAATGCGGTAATAGTAAAGAAAAAGTACCCACTACCAAGGATCGACGACTTGTTTGATCAGTTGAGCAGCGCAAAGGTTTTCTCTAGGATAGATCTTCGATCAGGGTATCATCAAGTAAGAGTTCGGAAGGAGGATATTCCCAAGACGGCATTCAGGGCTAAGTATGGGTATTACGAATTCTTAGTAATGCCGTTTGGTTTGACCAATGCTCCAACAATATTTATGGATTTGATGAACCGCATCTTTATGCCGTACTTAGATCAATTTGTCGTTGTGTTTCTCGACGACATTCTCGTATACTCAGCTAGTAAAAAAGAGCATGAAGATCACCTCAGGAAAGTATTACAGGTTCTGAGAGAGAACCAGTTGTATGCCAAGCTTAGCAAGTATAAGTTTTGGACGGATCATATTTTATTTTTGGGGTACATCATATCAGGGGCTGGAGTAGCAGTGGATCCTAAAAAAGTGAAAGTAGTAGAGAGTTGGCCAACACCTAAGATCGTAGCAGATGTGCGGAGTTTCTTGGGATTGACAGGATATTATAGAAGGTTCGTATCAGATTTTGCAAGACTTTTAGCACCCATGACCCGCTTGACACGAAAGGATGTGCCATTTGTCTGGTCGGCAGAATGTCAGGCATCATTTGAGAATTTGAAGCAGAAATTGATCACGGCACCTATTCTTACATTATCGGTTAGACCAGGAGGTTTTACCGTATATTATGATGCGTTAGGAAAAGGACTTGGGTGTGTCCTCATACAACATGGGAAGGTGATAACATATGCATCTAGGTAACTTTGGGACCACAAGAAGAATTATCCGACTCATGAATTGGAGTTGGCGGCAGTAGTATTTGCTCTAAAGCTATGGAGGCATTACTTGTACGATAATCGAGTAGACATGTACACAGACCACAAGAGTCTGAAGTACATCTTTACTCAGAAGGAACTGAACATGAGATAGAGAAGATGGTTAGAGTTGATCAAGGATTATGACGTAGCGCTTCAGTATCATCCAGGCAAGGCTAATGTAGTAGCAGACGCTCTTAGCAGGAGAGGCAGCGTATTTATGTTGACATCACAAAAACATATTTTAGATGACCTTCAAGAGATGGGCATCAAGGTTATACTTCCTAGTGATATAAAAATTCTGGCAAGTCTACGAGTTCAATCCGACTTGGTAGACAGGATCAAGAAAGCTCAGGCATAGGACCCAAGGATTCAGAAGCTTAGGACAAAATATGAGTCAGGACTCAGGAAGGAGATAAAAATCCACGAAGATGGTATACTTAGATTTGGATCACGTCTATGTGTGCCAAGTGGAGATGTCAGACAGGAGGTTATGGCAGAAGCCCATAGTTCTCAGTATTCTATATACCTCGGAGGGACCAAGATGTACCAAGATATCAAGCAGCACTTCTGGTGGAACGGAATAAAAAGGGAGATAGCTAGATTCGTTTCCCGTTGCTTAATATGTCAGCAAGTGAAGGCAGAACAACAGAGGCCAGCTGGATTATTACAACTGCTTCCTATCCTGGAATGGAAATGGAAGCATATCATAATGGACTTTGTGACCGATTTATCGAGATTACCAAGTGGTAAGGATGCTATTTGGGTGATAGTGGATCGGCTTATGAAGGTGGCACATTTTCTTCCTTTTAGAGTAGGGCAATCTACAGAAAAGTTGGCAGAATTGTATATGCATCAGATAGTCAGGCAGCATGGGATCCCTGTCAATATTGTGTCAGATAGAGATACCCGTTTTACGTCACATTTCTGAAAAAGTTTACATCATAGCCTGGGTACCAAGTTAAGATTTAGTACGACTTACCATCCACAGACGGACGGGCAATCAGAAAGAACAATTCAGACTTTAGAAGATATGTTGCGAGCTTGCACCCTAGATTTTGGAGGGTCTTGGAAGAGTCACATGCACCTAGTCGAATTTTCGTACAACAACAGTTACCAAGCCAGTATCCAGATGGCGCCCTTCGAAGCACTATATGGTAAGAAGGGTAGGTCACCACTGGCATGGGATGATATTACGGAGAGGAAGATGTTAGGCCCAAAAATAATTGTTCAGACAGTTGAAGTGGTTAAGGGAATTAGAGAGCGACTTCGAGTTGCGCAAGATCGACATCATTATTGGGCGGACCAGCATTGTAGGTCGATAGAATTTTCTATTGAGGACCACGTGTTCTTGCGGATCTCACCTACGCGTGGGGTCATTAGATTTGGCGTTCGCTGGAAGTTGAGTCCGCGATACGTGGGCCCATTTGCTATCCTCGATAGGGTAGGCGATGATGCTTATCGTTTGTCCCTTCCACCTTCATTACGAGAGGTACATGATGTGTTTCATGTATCTCAGTTGCGTAGGTTTGTATCGGACCCAAGCCATATCCTCGATCATTCTGAGCTGGTTGTTGGTACCAACCTGTCTTACGAGGAACAGCCTGTGTCCATTTTGGACCGAAGAGAGAAGATACTCAAGAACCGAACAATTAGCCTTGTCTCCATTGCTTGGGGTCATCACTCCTTAGGAGAGTCAACGTGGGAACGTGAGGATGACATCCGATCATGGTATCCATACCTATTTGACTCACAAGGTATATTTCTTTCCGTGTACCTTGATTGTCT
Organism: Iris pallida; assembly: GCA_029216955.1. NCBI lineage: Eukaryota > Viridiplantae > Streptophyta > Magnoliopsida > Asparagales > Iridaceae > Iris > Iris pallida. The sequence continues at coordinate 11,327,771 of JANAVB010019794.1, forward strand.
CGATTCCTCATAATTATCACCCTATGAGTAGAAATTGCTTGATGTCGTAGATTGATAAACATAGATATATTACTTGCTATTGGTATTATAAGATGATTGCTTGCTCGCTAGAATTGCTGTACTTAGAATAGTTTAGCCCTGATATTTCTATCCTGCTTGGAATTGAAATTTCGAGGATAAAATTTTTCTAAGGAGGGTAGAGATGTCACTCCCGGTTCCAAGAATACGTATTTTAATACGTATACATCTTGAATGTATTTATTTAATATTTATCATGCGTTTGTTCTATATTTATTCCTTCCGTTTTATGCTAATTATTTTTATGTATTTAATTTTCTGCTCTTGGGTTCGGCTTGGGTTGTTTGTTTTCGAATTTTAATGGTTCGTCATGAACCGAACCCAACCCCCTATCTACCACCATATTCATTTAAAGCCCCAATCCTTCCTCTCTCTTCATTACTTCTTCCTTCTCATTCACTCTTCTTCTTCCTCATAACTCCCTCCACCTACAAAACCCATAGGCAAGTACATCTTGCTTCCATATGAGAACCTATTTTTATGGTTCATTTATCTTCCCTTCGTGATCCTAAGATAGCTTAGAACTTGGCATTTTGCATTTTGAAGTCTCATTTTAGTAGATCTAGAAATTACTATTTTTCGGATTTTATTGGGTGTGATCTATCAAACTTCCTTATTTCTAAGTTTTGTTCGTTCCAAATTTTTAAGGTTGTGTTATACGCCATTCTGACCCATGGAAGTTGCATTTTCTGCTTGGAAATGAAGGTTCCATGGAACTTGGAGTTCGGGAGGAGTTTTACGCTCATGTTATACGTGCTCGCGTAGTATCAGCCCTTTACGCTCACGTTTTTACGTGTCCGCGTAGTACCGAGCTTTACGACCACGATCACTCGTGTCAGCGTGAATCTGTTTTACGCAAGTCTACTTGACTTGGTGTATTCCTTTTACGCGTATTCATTCATGCGTAAAACTTTACTTTTTACGCGTATAACTTTTACGCGTGCAACTTTTACGCGTGGCTCAACCCTTTACGCATATAATGTTTTACGTATAACTCGATTCTTTACGCGTATAATATTTCATGCGTAATTCTATTCTTTTACGCGTACAAGTCTTACGCGTAACCCTGTTCTTTACGTGTAGCTCTGTTTTACGCGTACTCCTTGGCTCGACGTAAGACGAGTTTTTTCGCGCAACTTTGTTCCTTTATTTGAGCATACTTCCTTTACGCGTATTCATCCATGCGTAAACTTTGACCCTTACGCGTACGAGTTTACGTGTAACATTACCTCTTTACGCGTACTTTCTTTACGCGCGTATTTGCCTTAGCGTAAAGCTTGGGGCGTAACCGGTGGCTTTAGCATAAAACTTTGGCATAAACTAGTCATGGTATGAATTAGCCTTGGCGTAACCCAACCTTGGTGTTCCTATTGCTCTATAATTTATTCACTTTATGTTGGGATGATAATTCTCCTATTATATCCTTACGCCTTTTGGCATGAACTCGATAATCTTGACATGTTAATATTTTAATACATATGGTTGTGTAGATTGTGCCCTGTGTCCTGATTGGTTTATGAATACCCAGTATGACTGGAACTAAATCCTGAGAGTTATAGAATCGACCATACTGAATACTAGTTGACTTTCATGCCTGTCACAATTGACAATGATTGTTACTTTGACTAATGATTGATCATGCGTTCCTAGTTGGAACCAAGAGACTAGCTAGTCGTCTTATTGAAATTGAATGAGACACGTTCATGTTAACTATGAACCATTGTGATCGACTAGCCAATCCCGAATATTGGCATATGGATACGTGCAGACTTCAACTTGTTTCTACAAAAGCAGCACATGTACCTTATAGTCAAGGCATGATTATTCCGTGGCTAGGTTTGATTGTTGTATTACGCTATGTAAAGACCTACAACCTAACCGCACGGACATCGTTGTTGAGTCATACATATCGTACTTTGTACGAAAGTACTCATTCTGAATGACCATGATCCACGACATGAGATTTTAATTAACATAGGGACTATTAAGTTAAATAAAAATAACGATTGCATGGAGAGAATAGATTTTCGAGTTCTTACATGGCAGTCATCTTGGGACAAATAGTGTTTTCGACATGCCGGCTGGTTCCCACGGATACTGCAAATCTGCCACACGGGCAGGGAGCGATATCTGCTTATATTATTTATTGTATATTGATGACAGGCGTCCCGTTGGGACTCGTACAAATTCATGATTAGCGCAACTGACTGATTGGGTAGACTAGCCTTGCTTGTACATAGTAAGAAATGAGGAATCCCTTATTGTATATTTTCAGGGTAACTTGGAACTCACAGTTAGCAAGCCGTAGTAGTTGTATTGCTGTTAAATCGATTTGTTTGCATATTGTACCTACTGCATTAACTACTGAGATGATCAGAATGTCAGGACACGACGGGTCAACTTCTGTCCTTGTCTGGTTGGTTTGAAGTGTCATGATGTTGTGTGAATTATAGTAGCAAGCGGAGACTTATTATTATATTCTAAACTTTTATCACTGGTTTTAATTCTCATGTCGTGCTTTCTTGTGGTACTTGCTATTAGAGGTCTAACCTCTCTGGTTTTGTATGGCCAGATTTAGAGCCAGTTCCCGAGGACTTAGCTTACTTCTACCTCCAAGATGGTCAATACTAGAGGGATGATCGCAGGAGGACACGAGTGGGTTCCTTGCTTCCCTGCTCATTTTCCTACTTACTTTACTTTTGCCACTTGGCACCGACATGTTAGTCTGATTGTCTTGTATTTACTTTTACATAATTGTAACTAAGTCAGACTGCAGCTGATAACGATTAGGTATACCTTGTTATGTCCTCTGCCTATGTTTTGTAAAGCCAGATCTCAAGAACATTTTGACTGATCATTTGGGACGCCTTACTGCTTTATCTTACATGTTCTCTATTACTGCTTCTTGTTTGAATAATTAAGACAATAGATGTTGAGTAACCCTAGTAAGACTTTCATGTAGTAAGTACCCCCTCGTCTTTTAGACATCATTGATCGGATTATACGGTATTCATCTACCCGTAATACGTAGCTGACTGAGTCATTCCTCTGCTCTCCAGTATTCTGGTTCTGGGGCGTGACAGCCGGAGGCTCGTTCGAGGCGACGTCAGGTGAGTTGTGGTAACGAGTACGGTAATCTCTTGGAACCTCCGGGTAAGATCGTGGCAAGCTTTCAGATCGTGGACTCCCTCCCTGGGGGCGAGATTGGTAAAGAGATTAGCCTACTAATGTCCCTTGCTTTCAGATCCCAGCAAGCTTTCCGAAACAGAGTTCAAAAATCGGACGCTGCCATGGCTTCCCTCTCGAATCTCCACAAAGTCTTTGTTGATTTTGTTCACGCTAGGCGCGAGGCGCTCACACCGTGACGCTCTCTCCGCTCCAACAGTAAGAAGTAGTTTGTAAGTAGGGTCTTGTTTCTTCGGCTTAGTCCTTGTGGATTAAGTCTATAGGGGCTCCATCCCCACACATGTAGGAGCAAGGGCCATCTCTCTGCTCCATCTCTCCCCCTTCTCTCTTTTTCCTTGTTTTCAATGAAGGCCCAGCCACCACGGTTCTCATGGTTTAATATATATATATATATATATATATATATATATATATATATATATATATATATATATATATATATATATATATAGTTCCGATATATATTAACAAAAAAAGTACAAATAAACCAAAAAATCGAATAAACTGAAGACCGGACCGATTTAATTCGGTTCGGTTTGATTCGGTTAAGGACCAGTTCGGTTTGATTTTGGTTTTTCTTATTCGTATTTTGGTTCAATTTCATTTTTTATTATTCTGTTCGTTTTGAACCGAATTAACCGAATGCTCACCCCTACCTGGAAAAATCACCAGGTCCTTAGAGCAACATAATAAGATATATATAAACATGCCATAAAACTGAAAATGTAAACACCACATGACTAAAACACAACTGGTTCTCTAACCGTCTATGTGATATCCCCTTTTGAGGACAACGTTCCACGCGGGAGCTTTATGATCAGCAACACAAATAAAAGAGTGGCAGTAAGTAGCGCTCATCAGAGTGACTATCGGACCGGAGTGTGGCATAAGTAGCGCTCACCCGAGTCACTATCGGCCCATAAATGTGTGAGAAAAATAAATAGTATTTCCAACGCTAATAGCCGCCCTCTTCCTCCCCATGATACTATACATGCGTCGTAACCAAAACACACAACACGTGTCCCTTCCACAATACTATTTATTCCTAATAACTGTCAAGTCCTCTAACATGCACCTATTTGTAGTTATTCCTAACGCATGCACACGGGTGATCAGCCAACACACAAGTGACCTCTATATGTTACTAACAAGTTACACACATCTCGTGGCACATTCGTGACGAAATTTATGAAATGCACTAAACAGATGGTAGTCCCTTAACTCTAGGTACACATGCACGAGGCAAGAGGCACGACGGAGGCAAGATATAGTTTTTTTCTTTCTGTTTTGGCATGTGTTTGCGTTTGATTGTGGCGGTGGTGGTTATGTTTGATGGTCCGGCGGAGGCAAGGTGACAGTGGTGGTTTCGGGTTTGTCGGTGACAGTGGAGGTAGAAGAGTGGTGGTTGTGGGTGTCGGGGCCGGAGCGGTGACATGCATAGTTGTAACGTATTCTGACGGATTGGCCGGAGTAGGGAAGAAGTGGTGGTGGTGAAGGTGGTTGTAGTGTTGCCGCCGGAAAGGAGAGGATGGGCTGCGATGGTGTTAGATGTGGTGGTGATAGCGGGTCCGGTGGTGATGGGGCGACGGAGGCTGGTGTCCGACGGTGGCGGCCAGGGAGAAGAGCAACGGCCGGGTAGGATCTAGATGCATGTGGTAGGGTGGCAGCTTCAGGGTTAGGTTTTAGGACTAGTAATTGTGTCGAAGTGTCCTGCGAGACACGTTAAGCTCGTGTCCGGCGTGTCGGACATGAAGGAGACGGAGTTGGATGTAGATGTAAAAATATATTATAGTAGAAAGACACCCGGGGTCGGACCCGAGGCCATCACGGTTGACACGGTGAAGGAGGACACCGACACGATGCACCACACTATTTGGATGGAAATTTGGTGAATGAAATTTCTATGGAATAGAGAAAAGGAGCCTCTCCTTATATAGGAGATGGAGACTCCTAGTTAGATAAGAATTAGGAAATTTAAACCCTAATAGATAATTTACCATTTAATTTAAATTGATTTAAAATTGATTCAATCAAATCCAAATCCAATTTAAATCTAGATAATCCCATCTTCAAAACTATTTAAAATAAAATCAATATAATCCATTCCAAATTTAAATCACCATAATAATTAAACATTTACTCAAACAAATTCCAAAATATTTTATTTACAAATAATAAAAATATAATAATAAAGAATTTCAAAAATCACAATAAATCTTTAAATATTTGTAATACCCTTTTATAAATAAATAAACAGTTACAAATAGTTTTCGAAAATCAAAGTAGACGTGAATTTAATTTCATGTACCTCGCATGCAAATAGAATATTTACATAAAAAATAGTTTTTTAAATTACTACTTATACTTGTACAATAAAATAAAATAACATTTTTATAATAAATAAATAAATCACGTTTGCAAATATCGACGCGACGTATTTTAAAACTTTAAGTAAATAAAAATATTTACCTTATACTATTTTCGAAAAGTATACTTATTTTCTATATGAAAAAAGTCCATAATAATTTTTTTTATAAAAAATATACCTCGTATATACGTATTCGCACTCGACTTACAAATACCAAAGGTAAAAACCAATAAATAAATTTTTTAAAATCCTAATAAAAATTTAGGGAGTTTACATCCTACCCAACTTACTAGAATTTTATCCTCGAAATTTAGGAATAACTAGGGTAAGTAGGTTTGAAGAGACATGTGAGTTTATCGGTAATAAATCACGATCAATACCTTCGACGAGGTGATAGAAATGGGATTCAACAAAAATTGGAAATTTAGATAACTAAGAAAATAAAATCTATGGATATAGTTAGATGATGATCACATACATGACAACCCATTCACGTCTAGATTCGATCAGCACTAATATTTATCATATAAACGTGCCACCTCATGAATAGACAATAACTTCCTCCATCTCAAATTTTGAACAATAGCTCAATATTCAAAATTCAAATTTGCTTTTGATCCCACATAATCACCTTCATCTATTTTATTATTTTTTTCTCAATTTTTTTTTCCATAAAATCTTTAATTTCTTGAAACTTATTTTACTTTCCTTTCTTTCAATTTAATAATTAACCTCCAAAAATTTTGCTCACAAATTTTTTGAATTCCAACTATATTCATATATCTAAATCCAAATATATATATATATATATATATATATATATATATATATATATATATATATATATATATATATATATATATATATATATATTCCTCAAACCAATATATATATATATATATATATATATATATATATATATATTCCTCAAACCAAATTTCGTCTTTCATAACCTTCTTGAAATTTGAAATTTAATATATGTTCAATCAATTTAGTCGAAGCAACATCAAACTCTATCTTAATTATGAATTTCATATTCATGATCATCGTAGAAATTTAGTCCAAGAATTTAAAACTTTTTCATGGTCGCTAATTGAGTAACCTTGGAAACTAGTACTTCGAACACTATATTATTCCTTAGTATTTCATCTGCTAGTGTTTACTCCAAATTTCAACATACTTACTCCTTTAATCCCCTCTATGGGGTTTTCTAATAAAGTTCCATATAACTCAAGAGTGTCATGATCAAATTTTCATCTTTGCACAAGGGAATCATATAAGAATGAGGGTTGCATGAATCACGGAGGAGTTTAGGAAAAAAAACCCCTAATGAGTGAAGCAATTCAATGGGGAGGAAGATATGGTTATGTTTAATGGTCGTGGTAGGGTTTGGGTAACAAGTGAGAGCTTGCTAATTAACGCACAAAATAAAAGGGTAATGGTTAAGTAAATCAAGATGAGGATAAGTAGAGACTTTACGAGACGTGGGTTCTTGAGAGAAAATAGTCTTCTAGCTTAGGGTACAGTCAAGGAACGATTCTAATCATTCTTAATTTCAAATGATTAGAGGGTTGTGATAATAGATCAAGAGTCGAGGGAAGGACGAGTAACTCAATATAAGGATGTAGTCACGTGTGTTGGTAATGGCTAGCTGCTCTTGACTATATACAACTATTATGGTCATAGGGAATAAGGCAACTAAAGGGGATACTCTATGTCTATCTTCCCGTAAGCACGAGGATTTGTCTTTCTGAAATAAGGGAAGACAAAAAAAAAACAATAGAGGGTTCAAGGGAGTTGTGATCTAACACAATTACGGAGTTCGAAGGAGATTTAATAGTTCAAAAAGGGAGTTGTCAGTTGCGGATGAGATCCTAGAGGGCAAGTATATTTGTCCAATAAGCTAAGTCAACTATATCTCAATCCACGTAGAATAGTCATACGAAGAGCGAACCAAATGTACTAAGGTTGATCAGATCATAATACACCGATTCTAAATAGGCAATATGTTAGCGGGTGCACCCAGTAAAACATATGTCCTGAATAAGCTCTATAAAAGAATAAGGATGCAAAACTAGGCTTATAATAGCAGAATTAGTCAAGATAGTCTAAAATATAAGTACGTGAGACAATGATGAAAGAAAGTATAAATAGTTCAAGTTTCTCAAAATCTAAGACTTGTCCGGTGTTTGTGTCACTATAGTTGTCCTACTATCTTCTTATCTAAGGCTTTGGTTGACCAAAGTGGGCATGGGCATTTAAAACTTTATAGTCTAGGTAATCCTATTGGTATCCTTTTTAATGGGTCATAAGGACAAAGAAAATACTAGGTTTTTAGGCATTCTACCCAACTTATAAGAGTCCAACTAATGGTGTAATTGAACAAGGAAGCATATATACCTAGTACAAGTCATCTTCCTAACCTTTATTAAGCACGAGAGATAAATTTCACCGTAGAAAAGGAATCAAGCAAGATGTGTAAACCCCCATAATTTATATTTGATTTTTATTATTTAATTAATTTTTTTATGTATTTCATAAGTTATGGATGTATATGCTACTAGTTTATTAATATAATTAATGTATGTGTGTATATATATATTATTATATGTGTGCATGTGTGTATTCCTATTAAATAAGAAATATGATAGAATCTAGGATTTTTAGGAATTTATTGTGAATTTTTGAGACATTTTTGGTAGCTTAAAAGATATATATATATATTTTTTTTAAGATATATATATATATATATATTTTTTTTTTTTTAAGATATATATATATATATATATATATATATATATATATATATATATATATATATATATGTATATTTATATATATATATAATATAAATGTTTGTGCAAAAAAAAAAAGAAAAGAAAAAGAATAGTGGGCCCGGCCACACCCAACAGAGGGCGGGCCAGGCTGAGTGATGGTAGCCGAGTGCTACATTTGAGGCATATAAGCCTTTAAGGAGGAAAAAAAATTATATATATATATATATATATATATATATATATAAACCACTGAGCTACTCTACTGTAGCCCGTGGGCTACAGTACTATCCGACCCCGCGGAGTGCCCCCTTCTTCCCGTAAGCAGCAAGCAGCTTCTACTAGTTCAACTTAAAAAAAAAAGATTTGATCTACATCAAATCTCACCCAAATAAATTTCAAATAATTCCCTAGATATCCCCCACATGATTCTCTTCTAGATACACTCGGATTCAAACCCCATCCAAATCAAAAATCCGAATTTAAAATAGGAATTTAAATATCCTACATAGCTATTTCGAAAATAGGGTTCTTGGAAAAACTATTTGTCGAACCTCAACCTCAGCCCAAGCTTCGACTCCAGGACCTCCCCCACACCCCACGCTCGACGTCGACCACCTGCTCACCGTCGCCGACGACTGGATCGTCGGACAACCGCGGAGCCGAGAGGAAAACAGGGGAACACTCTGTTTATTTCAGAACTCAGGTACCCACTTTCGAATCCGATTTTCTTTGTTTGTGTTCGACAAAAATTCGATCTATCGAATGCTGTGCGTAGACAACATAACCATCTCGAAACCCTAGGAATTAGAAAATTTTCTAATTCTTAGGAAATACCAGAAAAGATTCGGGAAAGTAGAGAAAAATTTCTCGAAAAAGGACCCGAGAAAACACTCCAAACCCTGACTTTGGAAGGGCGATTTCAACCTAGATATTAAGAAGTTGTAAGAAATAATTTAGTCAGTCCTAGTTAACCTATATGAGATGGAAACCATCTGTTAGAATCAATTTTTATGTAATATACAGGAAGTTACAGATCGATGAACTTAGGAGAAAAAACTGTTTTAAAAACACTGAAAATTTAGAATTCTGTCCAATACGGCGTACGCCCCAACAACCGGGCGACGTGGTCACACGCTATATGCATCGAAAGGTGCGTATGGACGCTGTCGACGTGTGGGAACTGACGGAACTCAGTTTCGTCGTACGTGCGCAACGAAATCAACGCGTATCCGTCGAGATACCCCCGTATCGACGTTTTGCAAACTTGTCTATAACTTCGTGTACAGTCGTCGAATCGAGACGAAACTTGCACCAACAGGTCCGGACTGAAATTCTGGTCCTGTGTGTCAAGTTTAGTTCGATTCTGAGAAGGTCGAATCGAAACCCATTTTTTGCGGGCCTGCGACCCACTCAAACGGGCGATTTTGTGCACGGCTCATCGTAATCCAAAACTGGACATACCGTTGAGTTCCTCTCCTCAAACTGAAACCGTAAACTTGTAGTTTGATGACTTTAGAGACCATAGACTTTGGCACGCATTTTGGTGTAAAGCGGGTCCAACGGCGGATATCGTTTTGACCCAAAATTACGATTTTGCCCCTGTTCCAGAATTAGACTTTTGTACAGGCGTTTTTTAGGTATATCTTTTACACCGAGTACATTTTTTATATTTGTTTCAGCGTTCGGAGTTGTTTGGAGACTGTGACGTTTCTTAGCTGACATTGTGATTTCTTGGGCTTGCCACTTTGTACCATCAGGCAAGATACCTTGCCACCTTACTCTGTGATTATTATATTCTTATTTTCAGTTGTTATTTTTAGCATTTCTTATTTCTTGATATTTAAACTGTGCGTCCAAGTTACACTTGGGTGCAAGCGACTCTATCGGTCATTTTTCTCGCTTTATTTATTTTCTCTTGCATTGACTTAGTTTATTGACCACCCATTGATGTTGAGGTATTGGTATATCTTATATGGCCTTGATACTTGTTGTATCACGTGATGTGAGTCAAATGTAGGACACGTATCCGCGTAGTCGGCTGGCCACCGATACGTATGGTGCGTACGATGGATAGGAGTAACTGCCAATAGATTGCATACTAGTAGACTTGGCAGTTACAAGAGGTACATATGAGTCATGGATGTGACACTAATAGGCATTGGGTGGAAAGAATAGTTCCTTAACGTATGGGTCATATATGTACTGTCCTGATTGTCGGTTATCTCCAGTGGGAGGTACGATCCTGCTAGCCGGTTATCTCTAGTGGGAGGTAAGGTCCTGATTGCCGGTTATCTCCAGTGGGAGATATGGTCCTGATTCCTGATATTCCTGATCCTGCCCATGCGTCAAAGGTTTGTTCTTATTGCATTATCACTGTAGACTGGTTAAGCACCTGATTGCATACATATTTCTTTCTTTATATTATATATCACAGTTATTATGGCATGGTGTTTTCTTGTATCTTGTTACATCCCTCTAAGGACCTGGTTGTCTCTCCAGGATTAGACGTCTTTCCGCAGGAATACGGAGCAGCTCTGGATCCAGCTTACATTGATACCGAGTCAGTTCCTACTGATTTCTAGTCTATTTGTTTGAGACATTATTGGATATTTTACATCTCTTTTCTTTCTATTTTGCGGTTCCATAGCTGTTTGGAGTGAGCATGTTCACCCGGCTATCTTTTGATACTCTTATTTATTATTTGGACTCTATATTTTTTTTGTGTTGAGCTGTGATGAGATTAGATTATGTTATTCTGGCCTGTGATTATTTTATTTATAGCTTATATACATATATGAGGATTCTATATATTGGAGTATTCTTCGTATATGTGCAGCTGGCATGTTCACGTTCTTAGTCCTATGTATTATAGGACTGGGGCGTTACAAGATGTAATTCAAGGTAGTCAAACAAGAGTCCAAAGATGGAATGAAAGGAGGAGATCAAGTATGTGGATGAGATCCTAAACTCTAATCCTATATGCAGGCTCGTTCGGTATAATAATGTAACCAAAATGGCTAACTCGACCTGTATGGGCTACCACAAAAACATGTAACGCTCCAGTCCCAAAATACGTAGAACTATGTACGTACATAAATATGCCAGCCGTATAATAAACATACGTAAGCTATAAATGCAGTATAATCATGACTAACTAATCTCATCTACAAAATAAAAGAATAACGATATCATAAATCAACTATGAATTGTCATTGTACAAGTTGTTGGGCGTAGACAAATCTACTACCAACTATTTAAATGAGAAGTAGTATATAAATAATGAAATAATTTGTCAAGAGTAGCAAAGGATGATCCAAGAGCAAGTTATCGCCGAAGGAATAAAGAAAAATATGTCCTTGGCTAGAACACCTGCAGAAAGTCATAAAATTACATACCTGGAGAAATCACCAGATCCTCAGAGGGACATAACAAGATACATATAAACATGCTATAAAACAGAAAATGTAAACACCACATGACTACAACACAACTGGTTCTCTAACCATCTATGTGATATGCACTTTTGAGGACAATATTCCATGCGGGGGTTTTATGATCAGCAATGCAAATAAAAAAGTGGCAGTAAGTAGCGCTCATACGAGTCACTATCGGCCCAGAGTGTGGGAGTAAGTAGCACTCATCCGAGTTACTATCGCCCCATAATTGTGTGAGAAAAATAGATAGTAGTCCCAATGCTAATAGCTGTCCTCACCCTCCCTATGATACTTGTAGATGCATAAAAAAATATCAAAAAGAGGCGCATAGGTTTCATGCGTCCAAAATGTAAATATTCCTAAAGTTGGAAGCTGTTAGCTTCTAAGGAAAGATACATGCATGTTTAAGAAACGGGCCAAATAGATGTACAGTCCATTCAGACGCATGATCTACTTTTGTCTATTGTATGAAGAGATGAAGTCTCGAGCAGTGTGCAGTATTCAGACTACGAGAAAGGTGTCAGTAATTTCGTCATCGTCATCATTATACTTTGCCAAGCTGTAAAAGAAGTAGTTTTATGTGCCTACTTCTAGATTAGTGTCCGATAGAAAGCAATTGAAGAAGCTATGCATTTGATTGTTGACCGACGCATAGTTATTTGGAAGAAATTTATCATCTGCAGTAAGCAATCAAATGCTATGTGTTTAAAGTAATTAAACGTACAGTTGATCCACACTTAATAGATCGTATGCTAACATGGTAGTGTTTTGTGCAGCACTTCTCAAAACACATGTTGAGCTATACGTGATTCTTGAACACGTTCACTTCCCAGTAACCTCCAAGGCTCATATGCCTACCAAAATTCATATATCTCTGAGGCAGAAAATAGTATATTTTCTACACATACGCACATCGTCATTTCCGTAAAGAAAAGCTATAAATAGAGGACAGTTCCTTCCTGGCCCAAGAGACACGGAGAGCACAGGCATAAGGAGAGACTACGTAAACTGCTTCTTTGCTAAGAACTTTCAGAGAGAAAGAGAGAGCTTTCAGTGATAAAGTTTTCTTTGCAATCGAGAGTTCATCAACTACCGAGCTTCAACAACTTCTGCATCAGATCATCAACGGAGTAAAGAAGTCAAAGTAGACTTAATCTCCATCGCCCAAATCCCCAGATTATTATTGTACTCAAAATTCTTGTTTAAGATTCTTGTTGTACTTCTTTTTTTATAATAATACAAAAGATCCTACATTTTCCTGGACTCTTTTTGTGTTGAAACAAAAATGGCGACTCAGCTGGGGACGAATTTCTCTACCGACAAGAAAGTGGTAGCACAATCTGATGTAAACAAGCTAGGTTCAGTTGAAAAGATGTTGGTCGTGCAGTTCGACCAACAAGCATATGAAGCGATACTGTCGGACAAGGACTCTATTCTGACCATCAAGAGGCAAAAAATCCAAGTCTGTTCGTAAGACTTGGGTCCTAAAGTCTCTACCTGCTCTTTCTAACACTATTGATGGCAAAAGGAATGCTCTGGCTTTTGTGGGCCTGACTGACAGTTCAGAGGCGTATGGCTCGGTACCAGCCATAATACTGTCTAAGAAAGTTTATGCTGTCCAGACGTATGAGACACACCATGCATCTAGAAGAGGCTCTACCAATGAGCTATCAACTAAGCTTTGTGTTTCTCACGAGAAGAAGAACGTCAAGAAGACGCATGCTAATCATGCATCTGGGAAGAAAGTTAACGCTTGTGACGGAGCCCTTCATTCCATTATGTTCAAAAAGAACGTACAACTTTTGAATTTTGGCACAGAAAAACATTATGATGCTAAAAACTCAAATGTTGGAACTTCTATCCCACACTTGGTGAATCGGGTCAAGGGTTCTGTTTCGATACAAAACTATAGATGCATAACTGGAGATAAGAAGTCTGTCTTCCATAGACTTTCGTTCTCGACAGATTCTATGCATTGTGAAGGAGGTTTGGCTAATGCGTCCTTCCGTGTTATTCTTGCTGATGATGGGAAACTATACAAGCTAAAGTCCATGCGCCCCAGTCATCCATGCGTCTCTCTTTCACGTGCTGTAGACTCATGTATATTGCTTCCCAATGCACCTAAAATGAGTCTACATGATAAAATAACTCAAAACCTAAGTACTGGGTGTTTCCATGTACATAAAATAGGTCAGCGAGTTAAGAAACCAACTCTCCCAAGCATGGATTTTGTCCAGACGTATAGAAAGGGAAAGGTGGTTATGCACCCTTCTGTCGACTTGCGTGATATGCTTCGGCATAAACGTAAATCAATAGGGGTGTCATCAAACCCAGCTATGTCTTGCCAAAGACATTCCTGTGCAAATATAGTTATCAACTATTGTTGTTAGAAGACGGTTGATCAACCAATTAGACAATCTGTATTCACCAGATTGTAACCAAATTCTTCGAATTTGTAGTTTCTCGCATGACAACTTTTGGACAATGAAGATGAGTTACAGGAGGTCTCGGTCTATGGAACATCCACTCAAAGTAATCAAGTACCTTCATCTTCTTCATCTGGGAGAGATCAAAGAGCTACTTCACCTGAAGGGGTTTATCAAAGAACTCATTTCCGATTTAGACATGCTTCCGGTGTGCTCCCACAAGATAGTACTGGGGGTGACATTCTCCCAGTCTTTGACCATTCTATATCTCAATCTGATGACAGAGTACCTCACATTTCGGAAAGAGATGATATGGTTTCACAATCAGGATCAAGCAGTACTGGTTCTGGTTATGCTTCTTTGTATACTTCTCCTCCTGACAGTCCGCATACGACTTCTGTATACGTGATTGGAAATGAAGAAGGCATTACTAGTGATCAACAGAGAATTGATACTCTAGAGAATATGTTACAAAATGTTATAGCGATGATGCAGCAGATGCAAACGGCCATGAGCCTACAAACCACTCTGTATCAACCTCATCCATCAGCTTAGTCTCCTGTCGATCAAGATACGATGGGGGTGTCTTTCAACCCTAATCCATCACCAATGGTCAGAAATGTCTTCATGCCAGCATTACAACAGAGGCAACCGACTATCATATAGTCGACTTCTGCAAGCCAGTCCATCGATACTATTGAAGCTATTTAGGGTATCAATGCTCGATTGGATGACATCAGTTTGAAAGAGGAACTCCATCAGATGGTAATGTCACGTACTTATCCTTCAGAGTGGGATGATATGGTTTGTCCTCCAAAGTACAAACCTCAATCCATGATCCCTTATAATGGAACAGGCTCCCCGAAGCAACATTAGACATACTTCTATTCCTAGACCGTTCACATACTAAGGCATGATGCACTATGGTCTAAGTTATTCATTGTTACATGAAAAGGTGTAGCTTTTGAATGGTTCTGTAATCTGCCAGATGGTTGTATCAAAACTTTCAAAGACTTGGAGAAATTGTTCCTCACTAGATTCTATGAAGGAACAGGTGATGTCTCTATGTCAAAACTCATTGCCACAAAGCACGATAACAAAGAGTCGGCCCGTAAATTCAATGAACGGTTTAGGAGGTTGTCGATGAAGTTGCATCCTGGGACTCCTCAGTCAGTACTAATTGACACATGGAGAGGGAAATTTTTCCCTACAGTCAGATTTTGTATCGGCCCCAGAGATTATAATGATTGGCCAACTTTTATCGATGCTGTCGAGAAAGCCGAAGAATCAGTCCAGGTCCTGCGTTTGATTGGACTAAAATCACCTAATGACAAAGGAAAGTGTGCCCAAAATAATAGCACTTCTGGGAAGACCAACAAAGGGAAAGAGTCCTTCATGGTGGATGTTTTTCCAGCCTAAACAAAAAGCTCCAACTGCTTCGAGGCCTAAGCCATATTATACCTTCAACTAAGCCCTCACATTGGACATCTTCTAAGTACTGATGAAGGGAAACAAATTGGAACTATCTCCCCCTCGAAGGCAACAGGAAGTAGGGCGAATCAATGATCCGAAGTATTGCTTCTACCATCAATATGTACATCACCCTATGAAGGATTGCTACATACTGATCATATCCAGCAGTTGTTGGATTCAAAGGCTATCACACAACACACAGATGAGAAACACGTTTTTGCAAATCTTATTTATCTCCAGTTTAGAGATTTCCCTAAATCGAAGTGCAAAATGGTGTCACACCAATACCAAAGGCGACGTTACAATTTGTCAATCTCCCTCCGGCTTATGATCAAATGACTGGACTTGTACCACTCACTACTCAGCGTAGTGAAGTTATATGGATCCATCCTGATCTTCTTGAAGATATGGATCCAAAATCTGCCTCTTCTACTTCCAAGACTCAGAACAAGAAGAAGAGTAAATCATGCAATAGGTTTAATGAAGATTTTGTTGGGGAAACTAGATCCGGAAAAGCATACTTGTGTGCCTCCAATCAAGATAAAAAAGATAACCCTTTTATTGTTGCTCCTATTCTTAATCCATCAGACAGTCAGGCTTCATCTGGATCGGGGCCATCAAAGTACACTTCAGGAGAAAAAAAGAAAATAAAAAGGGGTAAGGTTCGACAAGTCCCTGAAGAAGCCTAACTCCCTCGGACATGACAAGCCTTCTAATTTCGACATATTAGCACAGCTTGCCAATACCCCAGCTCGACTGTCCATATTCGAGCTATTCGTCTCTCCAAAGACACTCGTGATACATTGAGTGGGGCATTACAGCATGTCGATTCCTACCTATCTTAGATGGCAGAACCTTATGACGATCCTGAGACCTGTCCGTATTGTCACAATGTATCTAAGAAGATTCCCAATATCACCTTTACTCAGAAGGACATGTCCTTGGAAGATAATCGTCATGATTGACCCTTGTACTATAAGGGGTATGTCGTGGCTTGTAAGGTGCATCGCATTCAAATAGATCCTGGCTCATCTGTTAGTGTGATTCCCTGAAGTCTACTTCAGGTGTTGGAAATCCCAATGCACAAGTTGTCACCTACCTCTACCACCATTACTGTGATGGCAATACGAGTCATCCTTTGAGAAAAATTAGGCTCAATTGCCAAATTGGACATCTTCGAACAGAAGTCACTTGTTATGTGATTGATGCCAACGTTTCTTACAATGTTTTATTAGGGCGGCCGTGGATACATTACAATCTTTTGGTACCATCTACTCTTCATAAGTGCTTCAAATATGCGAACAAAGAAGGAGTACTGTGTACGAAATTTGCCGACGTCGATCCTTTAAAGGGGGTCAAAGTTTATTTCCCTGATTCAAGGTTGTATAAACCTCATGATCATAGACATTTATGAACCGTCGCATCTGGTTATAAACAAGGAAGACAAGGCTACACACGAAGAAGAAGAAGCATCACTGAATAGACGGTAGATGAACCTCTAGCCATATACTTGAAAGGTCCTGTGTGGAAGGAACCAGTTGAAGAACCATTGGCGATATACTTGAAGAAGCATCACTGAATAGACGGTAGATGAACCTCATAATATACCTTTTATTGTTGGCTTGCACAAGAATAATGCAAGCATCAAGGTAGAGGGACCTCTAGTAATTAATCTCGGGACAAAAAGAGAAGAACTACTGGTCATTGACTTATGCACCAAGAAGGAGCACCCGTATGTGGTTGATCTTCACCGAAGCAAACGGCCAGCTCAATCAGATGAGCCCTTTATGATCGATCTGACTCGTATTTCCATCACAGCAAAAGCACATATTATAGATAAACTTTCATGTATTAAACTTCCCATGGATGTTTTCCTGGAAGAAGAGATCACGTACATACCTAATGAAAGAGGTTCTACTTTTGATTACTTTGATGTTCCTGTGACTAGTTTAAGGACTGTCGACCCTTTGTGCTCTCTTATAACAGATACAAAGCTGTCACTGCATGTGTCTATTTCTTCTAAAGATAGTAATCTATGTCTATCATATGAAGATTCTTATTTTGAGGTGCCAGCTAGGTCGATTGGTGAAGCACCAATTATATTTGGTCGAGCCGAGGTTCATAAAGAACCTTTGGTTGATGAGCCTGAACTAGATTCCGGTAGAATGCAATTATACAGGTATACTACTTAAGTAAATAATATCATTCAAAGAATGGGCTATGACTTAAATAGCTAGCAATGCCTCAACTTTGGTAAAGGCCGCCGCTTACCACTGCGTATCCCAACTTCGAAAGGGAAATTGCAAGACTACTACCACCGCACTCGATCTTGATTGGGGTATGTAACTCCTCCGACTGCACCAGAAGTTTCAGATGAAGAAGATAGCGTTACATTTTCAAATTCTTTCAATTTTTTACTGTAGGATTCAGATCATAGTGTTGGGGCAGTATTTATAGATGCCTTTTTGACTTATATGATATTTGCTGATGAAACGGATGATGATGACCTCCCTATGGAACCTTTTGAAGTTCAACCTTTGGCAAAATAGCGTGATACTCAATGGGAAATGAGATTTGAACAACGGGAACCTCCTACTGAAGATGAAGTTGTTCAAGTTAAGGTAGGTAATTCAGAATCGCCTAAACCAATCTTCATCAGCAAAAGTTTATCCGATGAAGACAACTATATATTCACTCCTTGAGCTTATCAAAGAATATATAGATGTGTTTGCCTGGAGTTATGAGGACATGCCTGGGCCTAATATGCAGATAACAATGCATTGCCTTAATATACTTCCTAATGCTAAACCCGTGAAGCAACAACAACGACGGTTCCGTCCAGATATGATGGAGGCTATTGTGACTGAGGTAAAGAAACTCATAGATAGTGAGTTTGTCCGAGAAGAACAACATCCTGACTGGGTTGCCAATATAGTCCTAGTTATGAAAAAAAGGAAAGATTAGGGCATGCATCGATTATCGGGACCTTAATCAAGCTTGTCCAAAAAATGAATTTCCTCTTCCAATCACAGATGTTATGATTGATAATACCTATGGCTTTGAACGTATGTCATTCATTGATGGCTTCTCTGGTTACAATCAAATTAAAATGTTTCCAGCTGATGAAAAACACACATCATTCTGAACACCATTGGGGGTATATTGTTATACGGTGATGCCCTTTGGTTTGAAGAATGTAGGAGCTACATATCAATGTGCCATGACTACAATTGTTTACGAACATCTACAAAAAATGATAGAATGCTACGTCGACAACATTGCAGTTAAGAGTCGTTCAAAGGGCGATCACCTTCAAGACTTGAGAACGGTGTTCGAATTGATGTGTGAGCATCAACTCAAGATGAATCCAATGAAGTCATTCTTAGGAGTCTCTAACGGCAAATTTTTTGGATTTGTCATAACTTCAAAGGGAATATATAACGACCCTGACAAAGTTAAAGCTATCTTAGAAATGAAACCCCCAAAGAATATTAAAGAACTTTACGGTTTACAAGGTAGGTTGGCCTACATCCGAAGGTTCATCTCAAATCTGTCCGGATGATGTCGACCTTTTACCCAGCTAATGAATAAAGGAGTTTCCTTCGTGTGGGATAAAAAATGCCAACAAGCATTTAAAGATATTAAAAGATACCTGACTAATCCTCCAATGTTGGTGGCTCCAGTGGTGGATAAACTATTTTTGTTGTATGTTCGTGCCATGGAACACTCTCTTGGGGCATTGTTAGCCCAAACGAACGACGAAGGACATGAACAAGCTATCTATTACTTGAGTCGCATGATGATCGTCACCAAGCATAGATACAATCCTGTTGAGAAGGAGTGTCTCGCATTAATATTTGTAATTCAAAAGACGCGATACTATGTAATGGGATAAACCATTCATGTTATATCCAGGGTCAACCCCCTCAGGGTTCTCATGACTAAGTCAAGTGCATTTAATTCTCGCCTTGCGACATGGACAATGTTATTATCCCTTATGATATGATCTATGTACGTCAGAAGACAGTCAAAGGACAAGCTCTGGCTGATTTCCCACTGCACACCCAATAGCAAAAATTTCCAAGTTATATGATAAAGTTCCAGATGAAGTATTAGAGTCTAATACAGTGACGAAAGAGTCTGTTTGGAGAATGTTCTTCGATGGAGCTTCAAGAACGGCCCCCAATGGCAACATTGTAGCAGGAGTGGGGGTAGTGTTGATATCCTTGGATAATTTGGTTGTCCATCGTGCTTATTCTCTCATGGAACCTTGTTCTAATAATATTGCAGAGTATAATGCTCTACTCATTAGACTCCAGCTGGCTAAACAGCTGGGGGTAGACTATTTAGAAGCTTATGGCAACTCTAAGTTGATAGCCAGTCAAGTTCGAGGGGAGTACAAGGTTCGTCATGAAGATCTTATTCTGTATCAACAAACAATGCTGGAAATAGCTGCTACCTTCTCCGGGTTCTTCATTGAGTATGTGGCTCGGTTAGAAAATACAAAACCAGATGCATTAGCTGGTTTGGCAGCATCATAGGCTACCCTATCAATACCCAGAAGTCGATCACAGTGATTGGTCGAGAACTATTCTGCACTAAGAATAATCTGGATGTTCAGCAAAGCTATTCAACAATAGTAGATGTCGACTTCAAAGATTAGAGATTTCCATTTATAGATTACGCTGTTTATGGAACCCTCCCTTATAATCCAAAAGAAGCTATTTCAATCAAGAAACATTCTCTTCGGTTCTTTTATGATGCCGCTACTAAAATGCTGTATCAAAGATCATACGACAGACTTCTTCTATGATTTTTATCCGAAGAATAAGCTAAACATGCCCTTCGTGAAGCTCATGATGGTACTTGTGGTGCCCATCAACCTGGTTCGAAATTCCAAGATCGGTTAAGGCGCTTGGGCTACTATTGTCCGACTATGGCAGTTGATACCATAGATTATGCAAGGAAATGTAAAGCTTGCCAAATATATACAGATTTTATACATCAACCGTCAAAATTTTTGCACCCTACGGCTGCATCCTGGCCCTTCGAAGCATGGGAAATGGGTATCATCGGACCCATCAACCCTCCTTCCTTCAAGGGACACCGATTTATTTGGCCATAACTGACAACTTTTCAATATGGGCAGAAGTGTACCACTTATTAAAGTGAAGACGTCTAATGTTATCAGTTTTATTAAGCATCATGTGATTTATCATTTCGGGTTTCCCCGAAGGATTGTTCATGACAATGGCCCATAATTTGTGAGCACTGAATTCTATCAATTTTGTGAGAAAGATAAGATTCAAGGCATGGCCTCTATTGCCTACAATCCCGCAGCTAACGGCCTAGCTGAAGCCTTCAATAAAACTATTATCAAGTTACTCAAGAAGTTCATTTCAGCTAATAAATGTAATTGGAATGAAAAACTTAATGTCTTTGGGCGTATCGCACTACAGTACGGACTCCTACTGGTACAACACCATTTTCTTTGGTCTACGAAAGTGAAGAAGTTCTTCGTCCAGAGATTTTAATCCCATCTCTGCGAATCACTCTATCCAATGAATTAACAACTAAAGGCAACGATCGTCTACGGTTACAAGAATTGGAAGCACTCGATGAGAAATGCTTAATGGCTCAACATCGAATTGAGTTATATCAAGCCCGTATTTCCAAGGCTTTCAATAAGAAAGTAAACGAACGAGTTTTCCAGGTCGGTGACCTAGTTCTTTCAGTAAGAAGGTATATGGTTATAACGCATAAAAGAAAAGGAAAATTCGTAGCTAAGTGGGAAGGCTCATTTGTTATTGAATCAGTATATTCAAATAGAGCATACAGGCTAGCCAAACCTAATGGAGATCTGCTGATGATGTCCATTAATGGCAAGTTCTTGAAAAGGTATTATGTCTGATCATAAATGGACATTACTTTGTCTACCCTAGTGGGTTTTGTAGAGTGACTACATATTCTTCTTGGAGTAATGAATACTTTGTATCTTAAACACCTACCTCATTTTGGACCATTATTTTTATCCCAACAGTTTTCGAATAAGTTATAAATAATGGGTCCTCACAAATCCTCCAGCGGAACCACCTCTAATTCTTATAAAACTTTGTTGTAAGAGAAATCCTCTAAACAAACTCTCCAATTCATAAAAGTACATCATTTAAACCAAGTTGATTTGATGACATCTTATTTCAATTCCCTAGTCATAATCAGAATAATCCATTGTGTCAAATGAATAATCATGTCCATATTATCTCTGAATTATTCTACGACATTTATCTTCTGTAGAAATTTACGAATTTGACATGTCCATATTACCTCTGAACAAGTTCATTCCGAAAAGAATATTTATGTCCCTATTACCTCTGAAATATTCTACACTATCGACTCTCTCTATAGAATTCTGCGAATCATTTATGTCCATATTACCTCTGAACAGATTTATTTCAAAAACGATTATCAAATATTACCTCTGATAAAGTTTCTGATTATCCCCTATTACTTGCATACAGTCGAGTGCATCAGAAGTAATACATCCACATATCATATATCATATCCATATTACCTCTGATAGTGATTTTCATATCTATTATCTATGCTTGAATTAAGCATGTTACAGATAATTGGTCCACACAATTATGATATTTTTCTATGTCCATAATACCTCTAGAGAAATATCAAAGCTCAAATATCCCCAACCACAAAAGTGTTCTTTACTTGGAAATATTCAGTAAGGATATAGAATACTTTCATCCATCAACTACAAAAAGAAAAAAGATAAGAAAATACAAAGTTTCAAAGATGTTCAGGCACTTTGCAGAGCTCTGCAATTTTTTTCTTCAGATTATCAATCTAAGATCGCTTCTAATTAGCTGGCCAACGTTTGACTTCGGCCTGCTTAGAAGCATCATCTCAAAAAGGTGTCAGTTCAGCTTGCTTCCCTCCCATAATAACGAGTTCAAGATCCAACCTTTCAACCTTATTTCTGGCATCATTTGATTAAGAGCAGCAAAGATCTTTTGATGCATAGTATTCTCAGCCAGAGAAGACTCCTCCAAAGCATAAGCATATTGGAGGACTTGAATCTTAGCAGTAAGTTCACTCATTTATGCGACGTTCATTTCTTGTTAGGAGGCATACTTGACCGAGGAAGCTGAAAGGAATTTATATTCTTCTTGAGCCTTGAGAACCTATTCTTTAAGAGCCCTCTCCTGATTTACCAAGACAACTTCCTCTTTGTGGATAGCATCATTCAGTTTGCTGAGCTCATCGGCCTCAATCACTGAAAGGTCACAACGGTGAATGAGGCCAAGATTTACTACATGCTTTTCAAGAGTGTCGACTAATATTCTCAAATCCCCTGCTTTGGTCTCATGACCAGGAAAGCTTTTAAGTGCTTGAATCATTACATAGTTGGTGTTTTAGTATGGGCAAAAGGAATGTTCCTTTCCACCATTCCTTGCAAGAGGGAATAGAGTAGAAACTCTGCACGCAGATCTTGGCCATACCTTCAAGGTGAACACCTGTCAATGGTGTCATGGGGATAGTATTTGTCTGAGTTACTACCTCAGATGAAGGATGGAAAGACTCTTGAACAGCTGTTATGCATAAAGAAGATTAAGTTAACTTGAGTAAAGGAAAAGAATACAAATGTGGTGAAGAAGTGCAGTACTCATACCTTGTTGTTCAGTCGGGAGTAAGCTCAGTTCAATGAGCTTCTCAGTTATGACAGACACCGATTGTCCGACAAGCTCCACAGATATTTGTTCAACTATATCAATTTTACTCTGGAAGGAAGATATGGTATCTTCAGCCTTATTCTGAACCTCTGGTTCAATAACTGGAACTACAGCTCCTGAATCGGGAATTGTTGAAGGTTCACTGGGCACTTATAGACTGGCTTCTATCTCTCGGAGGTTACCCAAGTCTATATTTTAAAAGCTGAACCACCATCATCCACTGCATCTTTAGGTTCAGATGCAGCGTGAGATTGGTCACCTCCCTCATAATCCCAGTCATCAACTTATTCATCCTCTGGAACGTGTTTGGAAGGACCAGCATCATTCATGGGCAATAGGTCAGTGGTTTTTGAAGTTAACCCGACAGGTGAATTCATAATGTTCATACTCTCAGTTGTCTGATGGTAAGGAGTTCTACGAGATAGCCTTCGTGGAGACACCATTTCTGGTTCCTTAATAGGAGGATAATTGGCGGTATAAAAGTTATCGCTAGTTCATCGACCGCTTGAGCATCCAGTTTTGAATCTATTTCGAGAGAAAAATGATGGCTCTTAGATGAATTTTGCTTTTTATGGGCTATTCTCTTCTGACGGGTTTTTTTTTGCCGAAGACAATGGTGTGGCAACCTTTGTTTTCTTAAAAGAAGGGGAGAATATAGGGGCAGATTTTTGTTTCCTCTTACCCTTACCCTTCTTCGGTCTTTCATCTGAAGAACTCTCCTTTTCGGGTTCAAAAATGGGTGCGGCCGCTATGATATCTTTCCCTCGAAAAGCTATTTTTCGAGCACTCCTGAGGTCTTGGACGAATGGTTTCAGTCTGTTCTTCAGTATAAAACATGACTCACGGTCGTAGTCAGCCGATGGAGAGTTTATGGGACAACAGAATTTGCCAGCAGCATACAGAATATGAGCACTATCAATCTTCATCGGGATAGTAAAGGAGGTGTTGGTACCTCTTGCATTATAATATTGTCGGGCTCTAATCCCATCAAGTAAACTTCCTTTGTATTGGAGAAAAGAGCTAGCATTTTCTAGAAACCACTGGCTATAACCAAATTAGCAAGCAAAGCGGCTAGGTAAATAAGGTTCCAGATGAATAACCTTCTGTCTTTGCAACAACAAATGTGAAGGACGAATAGATTGAAGCCAACAGAATGCCCCTTCCGACAGAGTCGAGGCATTATCTATGCGTGTATTTGTCAGTGGAATGCCTTCTTCACTATCGGCAAACTTCAAAAATATTTTGAAGAAGTCATAAGCCTGCGAGTATCCAAGCACTCTTCTACAAGATTCTGTTGAAATTCCAAGTTTTACCCATATACCATCTAAGAGTGCTATACTCAGGCAAGGTATCTGATTCTAGCCCTAGGTGCATTAGTTTTGGGCAGTGTAGAATCAACCAACACATCAAATAGTGAAATGGAAGTTTCGATCTGACGAAATCCTTTTCCCTCGTACTATGTAACGCATTATCCACAAAATTTTGTAGTCCCCTGTGAATGCTTCATACCATAGCCGGGAGTAAGGCCAGATTATAACCGAACACCAATTTCACAGTAGGAAGAATGAATCTTTGACTTAATCTCTCGATGGCTCCTGTACCTCTAGAGACTACACAATTTCTCAGCCAAGCCATCAGATAACCCGTTACAATTGCTTTATCGGACAGTGGATGAAGTAGATGGTAGAAATAATGATAGGCTGAAGTGTTGGTATCATCATCTCTCATGTTCCTTTCATTAAGGTTTTTTATTAAATCTTGGATTTCCACATCCGTCATAATTGGACAAACATCATAATCCTTCCGACCAGATTCTTTACTGGGTGCTTTGAAAAGATGGTCTATCCAGTATTTGGTATGGGGAATTGGACCTTCAGTCTTTCCTTATTTGTATTTTCTATAGCATATGTTATGATGAAACAACAGTTCTTTATATACATCTAACATATCAGAGTTAGTCTCCTTTATAGTGTCTAATTTTGCATCTTTTGGAGTATATTCTTCGTAAGGCCCGTTATCCCAGGGAAGTTTAGAGATCATTTGTATCTCTTGAAGGGCCAAGCCCATTTCACCAACAGGCCTGAAGAATATACCAGTATCACAGTTGTACATCTCTACGAGTGCAACAAACATATGACTGTTTATTTGCATCCTGTAACAAGTTGCCCTAACCGCGTAGTATAGGCCACACTCTTTTAAGATCGCCGCGTAAATGGAAAAGACCTATTCTGAAACATTACTACATGTACTATCACTACGCATCTAATTCAGTAATTTTAAGGAGCTAGTAGGATAAGGCAGATTTTTTGAAAGCAACTTGTTGGTGAGGGTTGCAGCAGCAAAGCCCAGATCGTCTGGTCCGACATCACTTTTAATAATCCCAAACAGTAGGCCAAGTTAAGTAAAAGAGGCATTTCCTTTCTGGCACTCAAAAGTATTATAATTGGCGTCATTCGACCGATGAACAATCTGTCCAACATGAGCTCCATCTTGCGTAGGAGTGATTGAATATTCTGTCTTCCTCGAAAAGAAATGGGAGCATAAGACGTCAAAGGTAGATGACGTTCGGCAGACGGTACA
This sequence comes from Iris pallida, assembly GCA_029216955.1. Lineage (NCBI taxonomy): Eukaryota > Viridiplantae > Streptophyta > Magnoliopsida > Asparagales > Iridaceae > Iris > Iris pallida. The sequence goes on from JANAVB010019794.1 coordinate 11,353,838, forward strand.
AACATTTTCCAGTTCTTTGAGACAAGTACCCAAGAATGTTTATCCTTCTTAAGCATGTTGTTGTCATATCCCGTCAATGTTAAAGCATCTCCAAAAAGAAAAGCTGGCCTCAAGAACTTCTCATTATTTAGTATAAAGTCACCACTGGTCAACATTTGCTATAGAAAGCTTTGAGTTTGATAATAATCATTGCTTGTCAAGAAGAAGGCTGATCATTGTTTATTTGAGCCAACATATGTGACACCAGGTCAGAGTAATTTGTGCCTAGCATTCCTTCATGAGCATCTAGGTGACACTCTACAAGCATGTTGGTCGGGAAATGAGCTACAAGATGAAGAAGAGAGAGAGAGTTAGTCGCGTAACTTGTGCCTCTATGGAAAATAGGCACATAAGTATGTATGCACCTATCCTTCATGTTGTCATCAACTATGGACACATAAAGCAAAGAACGCATAAAGTTAGGGTTAGTCACACTCATGCGACATCCTTCAGAAACGTGTAAAGCCAAGACATACAATTTAGGTTGAAGCCTCACAACAACTACAGTATATGTAACGGGGAGATCAGTCTACACATTTTTAGAATCGAGTTTCCACGCTCATGTGTCAAGACTTATATTCTTGATTACAAAACAAAAAAATCTCAAGCTTCCATCGAAAGAATCTTTACCCTAGATTGGTGGTTGGAAAACAACTGGAGCGATCTCAGACGAGCCGTTGACGGATTTCCCTTTCTTTTTGCTCGACGACGGTGCCTTGGTCAAAGGTTTGGGAGCCATTTCTTCGAAGCTTTCAGTAAAACAGGAGGAGATGAAAGAGTTCTTAGAAAGACAATGAAAAGAAAAAGAGAAAAGTCTTACTTTATTGTTCCTCTGTCTTACTTATAGACCGCACCAGGTGGCCGCGTAGGTAGTTTATGACTCTTCGAATCCCGAGTTGTTCGAGGAAATCATATCAAACCCTTTGATTTTTGTGCAAAACGACAATTGTATTAATGGCTCAGAATCCGAGGAGTATCTCAAAAGATTTACAGTTGTCTAAATCAGATTTTATAAAGCCTATGCGTGTTGATCTTAAGTGTTCTTAACTGATGATAGCAAAAGTTCATGCGTCTCAAACTGAGCTACAAGTTATGCGTTCGAGATATTTCATGAGCTAGGAATTTCATGCGTTTTTTTAGCACCGAAAATTATACATCTCAGAATATTCCTACATGACAGAATATGCCAATCTTCTTCCTTAGGCATCTACGCGATGTTTTGAAGATAGTGATTCTTCTAAAAGATGAGAAGAAAAATTACAAACAAAGCAAACATCCAAGTCAACAACATAATTTTATTTCAGAAATCATGATTACATATGATGGAGATGTATTACACTTTGGATTTTCATCTCTTAGTCATGATGATGGATGATGGAGGTCTATTACATTCAGGACCTTCCCCATCAATTTGCCTCTCAGTGCAAACCTCAACACGTTGAAAATATTGCACTTAAAGAGACAGTTGCAAAGAGGGGAGACTGTGACATATAAGTCTAGTGCCAACATTCTCACAACCTCATAAGGTTGGGGACATAAATACAACACTGATTAGGCTCTCCAGAAGGTGTTCAACCCCAAACCCCCACTTCACATCTGCAAGTGTGGGTTACCTTCTATATTATTTGGCAGTTCGCTCGGACGGAAGGATACAAAATTAGACCGACACACAGCCTAAGATTCCCGTCGATTGCTGACACTATCTTTCATTGACAGTATTTCGATTGGGATTCAAACACAATCGCATCACAGATGCTACGATAGTAAAACCAGCCAGTTGCAAGCCTCGTTAGGTGGATGCAGACAGCAAGCTGGGTCTGATGAGTGCAAAGGTTCTCTGTGTAATGTGCTGAATTATGTTGAATATGGCATATTATGATGTCCTTCCAAGCTCCATCTGAGCTCCAGCCATCCAAGGAGTATCCTGAAAATATGACAAGTTCAAGAGGAGTCTGACGCATAAAGTTAGTCATATTGTATAGTAGCAAAGGACGCATTGGAAACTGTGAAAATTTTATGCGCCTAAGAATGGCAGCAGTACTCTTTAAACAGCACAACGTTGATAGTCTTGCTTATTTGTGCAGTGTAATTCCTATTTTCATAGTACACATTTCTATAAATGTACCGAAGTACTTTAAAGAGATATTGAGTTCAGAACATGATCAAAGAGGAAACCACCGCTATGAGACTTCGCGTAGAAAGAAGTAATTGATGAGAAAAAGCGTACTTCAGAAAAGTTTACCTTTTGAAGATCGATCTTTCTCCTGACTTCTGGCATAACCGAAGAGCAATGTTCATAGCATGGTGATGCTCAACCCCTTCACAAGCTTGCACAAATTCACTAGAATGGTAATTAGTGGATGCATGGTTGGAAGTGATGATGACAAATCCTATCGAAGTCATGTCCTATTTATAGGGACAAAAACTTGTTAGGTGATATACTATGTGACTTGATGTTGGGGTAAGAAAATCAACTCGACATTAACTATTGCGTGATTTTATGTTCCTGAAATCATGGATGGTAGTTGAATTAGCCTCGATCCAAGTAAATTCCCGAAACGTCTGCCACAAAATTTGAAGACAGATCAGATGTTGATGGATTTGGTCAAAGCGAATAATAGCGTGGCAGATAGACTGATGCGTCTGAAGCTTTGTGCGATAGAATTCTTCCTCTCATGCTTCTTATTCAAAGTATTTCACAACTTGTTCAAGTTTTAAAAACTTTTTCAAGTTTTAAAAACATTGAAGGGGGTCCTGTAGAAGCATGAAAAATATCAAAAAGAGGTGCATAGGCTTCATGCATCCAAAATGTAAATGTTTCTAAAGTTGGAAGCTGTTAGCTTCTAAGAAAAGATACATGTTTAAAAAACGGGCCAGATAGATGCATGGTCCATTCAGACGCATGATCTACTTTTGTCTCTTGTGTGACGAGACGAAGTCTCGAGCAGTGTGAAGTGTCCAGACTACGAGGAAGGTGTCAGTGATTTTGTTATCCTCATCATTATACTTTGCCAAGTTATAAAAGAAGCAGTTGTATGCGTCTACTTCCAGATCAGTGTCCGGTAGAAAGCAATTGAAGAAGCTATGCGTTCGATTGTTGACCGACGCATAGTTATTCGGAAGAAAGTTATCATCTGCAATAAGCAATCAAATGCTATGTGTTTAATGTAATTAAATGCATAGCTGATCCACACTTAACAGATCGTGTGCTGACATGGCAGTATTTCGTGCAGCACGTCTCAAAACACGTGGTGAGCTATACGTGATTCTCAAACACGTTTACTCCCCACTAACCCCCAAGGCTCATGCGCCTACCCAAATTCATGCATCTCTGAGGCAAAAGACAGTGTATTTTCTGCACATACGCACATGGCTATTCCGGTGAAGAAAAGCTATAAATAGAGGACAGTTTCTTCCTCGCCCAAGAGACACAGAGATCACAGTCATAATGAGAGACTACGTAACTGCTTCTTTGCTAGACTTTCAGAGAGAAAGAGAGAGATTTCAGTAATAAAGTTCTCCTTGCAATTGAGAGTTCATCAACTACCGAGCTTCAACAACTTCGATATC
>JANAVB010019794.1:11362446-11467446 GCA_029216955.1 Iris pallida
AAAAAGACTCGGTATTAATATATGGATAATTAAATCAAGTCAGGCTCAAAAGTCAATAGATGAAAATAAAATATTGACTCCTAGGAAAATAATTTATTATGGCCAAACTAGGTGATACGAGCGTTACGATATGATGATAATGTTTAGAGAGGGCAGAAAAGATAATTTTAACAAATTATTTAGGTTAGGGATAGAATCCTAGGAAGGCTTAATTTATCAATCGAATAGCCTACCTACCTTTAATTCTACCGTCATATCAAAACACAATGGTATGTCCTTCTATAAAAATTCCTTAAGTTATCTAAATAGGGTATATAATTCAATAACTCTCTACCTAAATCACATAGCCTACGTAGCAATCTTAACTACCCAACAGTCAAATTGAATAAGGGCTTTCTATGGTATACCTAGTCCTAGCCTTTCTTCTAAAATCAAATCAATTCTAATTGTGAATAAATACTTCCTAATCACAGGCTCGCAATAGTATGACTAACTTAGGTACTATCACGAGTTTGCATAATTTTGCAAAAAAACAGACCTGTATGGGCCACCAAAAAAAACTTGTCACGGCCCGCACCTGCTTTTTGCGATACGAGTACGTAGCCAAGTCCAGCCTACGTGGCAGCATCAGCGGTAGGACGCTGTCTAGGTCTCATTGTCAATCTCAAATACAACAAAATCATATCTAATTGCTCATTCAGAATAACTATTCAAATTAAAAATCCAATAATTCATCAAAATGACATTCGGGATCAAATCCGATATATATATATATATATATATATATATATATATATATATATATATATATATATATATATATATATATTCTAGAATCTAAAATAGGCCTTCGAGATCTATATGTCCCCCGTATGGTTTATGACACAAAAGTAGGAAGCATGCCAAGTCACCTGCAACGATCCAGTCAGAAAAGGAGCAAAGTACAATCTTATTGTAATAATGTAACTTAATACAAAATAAGCTAGACAATAGAGATGCAGTAGAGAATAAGAAAACATGTTGATGAACTGGAAATAATAAACATGTATAAGAAACCACTAGTAGGGGTGAGCATTATTTGGTTTTGGACCAAAAACCGAACCGAACCGAACCGAATAAGAGATTCGGTTCGGTTTTAAAAAAAATCGATTCGGTTTCGGTTTTGAAAATACTAAATTTTCTTATTCGGTTTCGGTTTGGATTTCGGTCCAAAATCGAAAACCGAATAAGAAATATATATATATATATATATATATATATATATATATATATATATATATATATATGTATATATTTTTTTATATATATACATATATATATATATATTTATATATATATATATATATATATATATATATATATATATATATATATATATATATATATATATATATATATATATATATATATATATATATATATATTAATTATAGGTATATACTAAATATATATAGGTATATACTATAGGTATATAATAAATATATCTAGGTATATTTAGTTATTATATATATTAACAAAAAAACACAAATAAACCCAAAAACTGAATAAACCGAAAACCGAACCGACTTAATTCGGTTCGATTATTGACCAATTTGGTTCGGTTTCGGTTTTGCTTATTCGGTTTCGGTCCAATTTGGTTTTCGGTTATTCGGTTCGGTTGGAACCGAATAAACCAAATACTCACCCCTAACCACTAGCAAGAACATGGGTGAACAAGACAACAAGCAATGAATATGTACAATAAACAAACAGTATGGTGGAATACTTTTTGACATGTGAATGACTTGGGCTAATACGACACATCATAGATGGCTATCCATAATAAAAAGGTATGACTAACCCATATGTGAGGTGTTTGACTTAGCTATCAACAATAACAATAATTGGATTTGTTCACATACCTACGGAGCATTTTCTCTTCCGACTCACTAAACAATCAATAACGAGCAATATTACAACAAGCCTACTGTGTCACAATCATGTCTCAACTGGATACTCAATAATACACAATAAAGAAAGTATTATAATATACTAAGAACATAAAGCAATAGTGTACTTGCCTCGATTAATTATATTTGTTGTGTAACTTGATTATATTGGCACAGAATAGTCATAGATGTCATAACTACTCAAGATGGCCTCTAATGATGGAACATACCGTGTCATTGGGTCCAAAATAGTCGGATTAGCCTAGGGTCGATGTGAGGAAGTCAGAATCACAAAAATTAGAACGTATGACTAGTCATGATCAAGATGGAAATCGAAGAAAATTTGTATAAATAAATAATATAACTAATTTTAGAAAATACTTATTATACTTGAAAAAAATCTTTCAAAAATAAATTAGATAAATACTTAAAAATCTAATAAATCATTTTAGGACTCAAAACCTAATTTTGTCAAATACACTTTTAGCCAAACTATATTTACTATTCAAAATATTTTAAGCAAGTACTTGAAAATCAAGAAAAAATCATTTTTAGGCCAAAACAATAATTTAAGAAAGAAAATATTATAACAATATTTTAGGGGTCAATAAGCTATGTTAAAATACCAGAAAATAATATAATATTTATTTTAGGACTCTAAACCCTATTTTGAAAATCAGTGTACGACTAGCCTAGTACAACCTTTGTTACCAAATAGTTTAATTAGTTATATATTTCTTTACTAAAAAAATAATAATACTCATAAATATATATATATATATATATATATATATATATTTATATATATATATATATATATATATATATATATATATATATATATATATATATATATATATAGGAAACGTATGACTACTCATGATCAAGATAGAAATTGAAGAGAATTTGTATAAATAAATAATATAACTAATTTTAGAAATACTACTAAAATACAACGACATAGCGACGGCCATATCCGTCGGAAATCCGTCGGTAAATCATCTTACCGACGGATTTCCGACGGATACGGGCTAAAAAAATCCGTCGAGAATATCCTCGTCGCTAAAACTAACTCGTCGCTAGTCCGCCGCTTCGCGACTAATTAGCGACGGATTTTCGTTGGCAAAATAAAAACTTTTAGCGACGGCTAGCCGACGGCTTCCTGTCAACTTCGACAATTTAAAATTTTAATATATTCATAAAATTAGCGACAGAAAATTTGTCACTAAATCGTCGCTAACCGTGTATCCGAGGGTTTCAGATACGTAATATCCGTCTTTCAAAGCGTCGCTAACCTCGACGGATTAGCGGCGGAAGAGCGACGGATAATACGTCGCCACCCTTCTGGAAATCTTCCATATATTCCAGAATATGAGCGACAGAAAGTTCGTCGCCCTTCCGTCGCGAAATTTTTCCAGGAATAGGCCGACGGACAATCCGTCAGAAAACCGTCGCTAGCTGCAAAAGTCAGTCGGTAACCCGTCGATACCTTCAACAGTCCGTCGACACCCCGTCGGTAATCCATCGCTAACTGAAATATTTTGAAAAAAATTACATAAAAGAGACTATTCCCTGTAATATAACATATTCAACATCCACCATACACAAATATAACATATCTGACATCCAATATATCCAACAAATATCCATATTGCCTACACAATATCTCCAAACATCCAATATATCACAACATACACAAAAAATATCCAACACAATGACCAACAAAATATCCAACACACTATCCCAAAATACATAGCAAAATATCCAAACATAAACAACCCAATATAAATACGAAGGCTCAATCTGGTTGCGTTGAGGCATGTACCATTCTATCAGCTACTTTGCAAAATATCTAAACATAAACAATCCAACACAATGCCTCAGAAAAGATCATAAGTCAGATGATGAATCCTCACAGCCAGGGATCATAGTTGCGTTGAGGCATGTACCATTCTATCAGCCACTTTGCATACGAAGGCTCAATCTGGTTGAGGTCTTCTGTAGGGACAGGAGGGTCGGTCCCGATGCTACTATTCTCTAACGGTGGCTCCTCCTTAACTTCAACCTTGGGAGCAATCTCTTCCATGATGGTTATCGATTCTTCCTTGACCTCGACCTTTGGTAACGCCTCCTCCTTAACAGTCGTCGGCTCTTGTTTGATGACGGGGACTTCCTCCGTGTCGACCTCCAAGGGTTTCTTGCCTCGGCCCCTTCCTCGGCTAGCAGCACCACCTCGGGGAGTCTTGGGAGCCATCTCTCTGACAACAGAAATTTTTATATAGGGTAAAGAAATTTACTCAAATTATAAAAAAAAAGTTTATCAAAATTTTCAGCCACATATGATATCCACCTCGGGGAGTCTTGGGAGCCTTCTCATCTCCTCCACCATGGCTCTGGACCCATCTGCTCCTCCCTACTTCCCTTCTTCTTATTTGACTCTCTCAGCCACATATGATATCCAACTCAAGTGTAGAGTCGGAGGAGAAGAAGTGGGCAGGAAGAGGAAGGAGAACCAGCACAGCCGGCGACATGACCTGGAGGAAGTACAGAGGTTTTGCTGGAGGTGCTGGCAATTTTTCGAGGATGGTGTTGAGGAGCAAGTGTAGAGTCGGCCGAAGGAAGCTGTGGCACAACGGCGCAGGCAGTGGTCAGCGGCATGGGTGCGTCGTACGGTGGCCGGACTGGTAGAAGCATGCACCTGCTGCTGTGGCTACGTGAGAAATTGATTACATGGTACACACTAGGCATGTGCATTGTAGACTCAAAATGGATCAAAACCGTCTATTGGGTCAAACTGTTTCGATCTATGTCAAGTCCAAAAATTAAGTTGGAAGTTGGCTTAAAAATTACGTAAATGGCTCAAATTTGCCTAAGTTGGCCCGAATTGCCGAAGTCAAAGGAATGTTGAAAAGAAAAATTGGATGGGACATAATATATCAAACTCAAGGTGGACGAGTCTAGATTTCAAATATGGAACTGGATTTGAGAAAACAATATTTGTTGTGCTTCCAAAATAAAAGCTACAGTAAACTACTAACATAGTCATTATTGACTTTAATAAATTAAAATATCTATATAAAATAATTAAAAATAATTAAAAATAGGATCCAAAAATGAGGGGGCTTACAACCTATCCACCTTAGAAAATTTTATCCTCAAAATTAAAAATAACACAATTATAAAAAAAACTTATCATAAGAATAATTAAGCTAAGACTTACCGGCATCTACGAATAAGTGGGGATAACGCTCACGTATAGAATCTTCACGTTCCCAAGTTGATTCTTCCGGAGAATGGTGCCTCCATACAACACGAACCAGTCTAATCGTCTGCCCTCTGAGCGTCTTCTCACTCGTATCCAAAATATCTACCGGCTGCTCCTCGTATGATAAACTGGGTCCCACGGTGATCTTAGAGTGATTGACCACATGACTGGGATCAGTCACATACCTCCTCAGCTGTGAGACTTAGAATACATCATGCACTCCCTCTAGAGATGGGGCTAATGCAAGACGATATGCCACCTCTCCTAAACGCTCAATGATATCCAACGATCCAATATACCATGGACTCAACTTCCCTCTACTTCTGAATCGAATGGTGCCCCACGTCGGTGAGATCCTCAGAAATACATGCTCTCCCTCCTTGAATTCCAGGGGTCAACGATGCTAATCGGCCCAATGCTTCTGCCAGTCTTGAGCTGCGTGAAGATGACTCTGAATCCGCTTCACTTTTTCGACTGTCTGCGTCACAAGCTCTGGTCCAAGTATCTGTCGCTCTCCTACATCGCTCTAATATATGGGTGATCTATACTTCCTTTCATACAATGCTTCATATGGTGCCATTTGCATACTATCTTGGTAACTGTTGTTGTAGGAGAATTCCACCAAGTGCAGGTGATCCTCCCAAGAGCCTCTAAAGTCTAATAAGCATGCCCTCAACATGTCTTCTAGGGTCTGTATAGTGTGCTCCGACTGACCATCCGTCTGTGGATGATACGAAGTACTGAACTTGAGTCTATACCCAAGCTCTCTTGCATACTCCTCCAGAAGTGCGAGGTGAATCGAGAATCCCTGTCCGAGACTATATTAACTGGTACCCCCATGAAGTTTCACAATTTGCCTCATGTACAAGTAAGCTAACACCTCGGTGGATTGACCTACTTTGAACGACAGAAAGTGTGCCGACTCTGTGAGTCTATCCACAATCACCCAAACTGCGTCCTTTCCACTATGACTCCTCGGAAATCCAGTAACAAAATCCATGGTAATATGCTCCCACTTCCATTCAGGAATAGGAAGCGGTTGCAACATATAGGATTGAATATTGGGGTTGATTTATTTTTAATTATGATTGATAATGGTTAATTAGGAATTTATATAATTAATTATGAATTTTAGTTATTATTAAATTCCCAATTCTATTTATGATCATCATATACACCTTGTCGTGACTTTTAATTTAGGAGCACAAGACTAGTCGTTTTCTCGAAACAAATTTTATATGCATGATCTAGACAGGACACTCTACACCCATGACCTTTGTGTCCCACTCAAACGTACCTCCTTGTGCTCCATTTTAATCGCACAACTTTTCTGACACAAGACCCGATTTTAACTCCTACCATGTAATCAGTTTTACTTCCAACTTGATTTTGAGACACAATTCCAACCCAAATTTCTCAACCCAAAATATGGACATAACCCACAGTAAGTCTCCTACACACATGCCACTTGTGTCCCATTCAATTGAGTCCCTACATGCTATTTATTTATCCATGATCATCAATGACTTAAATTAGAGTCATGGTGACACCGAACCCAAACTTGACCCAATCTAAATCAAACAAATCTAACCCAACTGCATGTGACCCCTTTTATGACACCCAAAATACCCCATACCATTCCCCCTCTCTACAACACACCAAACACCATTTCCCCTCATCCAAAACCACTCCTAAGCATAATGGACCTAACCATCATTCATAAAGGCTAGGTGAGATATCCTTCTTAAGTCACTCCCCTCCTCACCATTCAATATTCACCACTTTTGGGCAAACCAAAAAATGGCTTAAGAAAGCAACCTATTACACACCCAATCCCTTGACCAATCCCACTTCAACAGTACACTTCACTTTTTAGGAGATTCCAATATCTCTCTCTACTTTTGAACTCACAGCCAACCTACCCCCCTTTCTTTATAATAACACATATCTCTTTCTCTCTTCCATATTTCAAAACCACATACACACCCTATGTGGCCGGCCAAAACCCAAAAGACCCCCCCCTCCCTTTTCTAAAGCTCAACAGCAAGCCACCCTCCTTCATCTCCACAACTCTTCTTCTTCCTAAATTTTTCTCCTTCCCTCTACCTCTCCTCCATGGCGAGCTCCCCCTCTCCTTCACTACAACAGCTTTCCCTTCTCCCTAACTTCTTCTTCTTCTGTCCACCTCTCCTCCATGGCCGAACTCACCCTCTCCTTCACCACATCAACTCCTCCTCCTTTATAACTCCTCCTTATTCTTCCCAAGCTTCCTCCCTACCTCCCTCTCCTTCTTCTCCTCCTCTGGAAGTGCCCCTGCCACTGCTACTGCTGATCGAGCTACTGTTGCGCAAGCCACGCCTTAGCTGCTATCGCTGCTCCTTCTGATGCCGTCTCTGCCACCTAGGGCGCCACCATTGGCTCCTACCACCCTCGTCGAGCACGCAGGGGTGGAGGCCTACCTCCAAAAACTACCAGGGAGGTCGTCGTCCACCAGACAGCGGCACAAGCTGCCGCTGTTGTTGTGTTCTAGCAAAAAATAGTGCTGCCTCAAGTAGTAGGCTGCTGTGAGCGGTTGTCCGCTGCCGTCGAGGCTCCCCGCCGACTCCACAAGATCGGGGACTCCCCCTCGCGAGACCATGACCCCCTCCTCATTGCCTTGAAGCCGTAGTTTCTATCGCGGCCCCGCATTCGCCAACCAACAGCTATAGTTAGACGGGACTGCCCAAACAGGTCGGGCACCCTTTGTGGGTGCTGTTGAGGCCGTATTGCTGCTGTCGTACGCTTATCCAGTCTCTCAAGATACCGTGGAGCCCCCACTGTAGCGAAGAACACCCCTACGGGCTATTGCACTCTCGAGAGCATTCGGAAACACATCTTCTTCCTTGGGTATAACCACCTCTCTCTCACTCTCCATTAAGCCCTTATGTGCACCTTCATAATTATAGATGTTTGACACAATTAACACCCATATAATCCATGCTAAACACTTTGAAGTACCTGCATTAGTGTTTTACTATTTAGTAGGTATAGGTCCCTAACATGTAAGAATGGTACCATGTCTAATATCATGCCTTTGATACACATTTGTAGATGACACAATTTACACAATCATATATGTCCTTTTAAACACCTTCTTATACACGATGGGAATCCTATATGTATATAGATGCAACACATGTTCATATGAACTCTATATGTATAAGTAACACATATAGGTGAATCCTATATATATGTAACACCTTCTTTTGCATGAGAATCCTATACATATATCACATTTTGCTTCTCTTCGTGAATGTAAAAGTAGGTTGCACATATAGGTATAAATCCTTTTGTCACACTTTTCCTTTGCATATGTATATGTGACACATATTTGAGAATCCTATATATATATATATATATATATATATATATATATATATATATATATATATATATCTGTGTGTGTGTGTGTGTGTGTGTGTGTGTGACACGTATAGATGAATCCCATATCACACTCTACATGGTGAATGTAACAGTAGAATTACTCATGGGTTTAGACCCCTTTGTGCACATACTTTTTCCTACACATAACCTTAACACACTTGTCCGATACATGCATACATGTAACCTTTTATATATATATATATATATATATATATATATATATATATATATATATATATATATATATATATATATATATATATATATATATATCCATTATTTTTCTAAATTGTTAATATGACAGTAGACTTGAATCATACCCAAGCACTTGGTCATGCAAGCACTTCACGTGATACCAACACTTTTATTCATTTAGAGTTGTATATATATATATATATATATATATATATATATATATATATATATATATATATATATATATATATATATATATATATATATATATATAATGTTAGCTTGAGTATTGTGCATGAGATTTCATGAGTTAACATGACGTACACACGCTTGTATTCAATCCTCACCAAAAATATGTAGTTGTTTAACTTATAGGGCTTCATGATCAAGTCCTGATCATAAGGGATGATTGCTGTTACTTAACGTAATGTAGCATAGCCTTTAACATATTATACTCGTATATTTGTAGGTGCTAGAGACGATTCGATCTTGATTGAGGAGTCCAAATCTTCGCTCGCGCTCTCGAAGTTCCAGGCAAGTATACGTTGCCTTGTATTACTGGTTTTATTCATTCATATTTATGTTATGTGCACTTGCTAGAGTGGACTTAGTTGTGTGCTCGAGAGATGCCTCGGGTGCAGTCGATGACGGCATTGTCATCAAGATTCATATATTTGACTTAGTCCTAGGTGACATACCCTAAGTTGTGGAATCATAGTCATGATTCCCATGACCTTGACACGACTTACGACACGATACTGAGTGAGTTCATATCATAGCACGGGCTTGCGCTTTTTGCTAGCTACCAATGTAAAGGGCTCGTGTACTGGTACATAGAATGGTTAAGTTGTGTTTAGTTATTGTGACCTTGCATTGAGAGATGAAATATTCAAGTGGTGGATATGACTTGTACTTTTTCGAGGGCAGGGGAAGACAATTAGTAGGCGTATGGACAGACAGTTACATCATCCTTTTGTTTGGTTATGGGGCCATTGAGTCCAGTGCTATCCGGTTGTGGGCATCGGCTCGTGATCCGACGTCGGCCCATGCTTCGATGCAAAATCCTTATTCACCTACCCATACGAACCAGGGTTGACTTCAAAGTGCATTCACTTAGCTGGTTATTTTACCCTTTATATTTATTCAGTATTTACTTTATGGCATATTTTCTTCTGTATCTTGCTATGCCTTCTGAGGACCTGGTTCCTTTCCAGATTCAGATGAGCACTTACAGTTGATTGTGTATGAACCGGGAGTTGAGTCAGGACTTGTTGCTGAAGTCGACGAGGTATTTTACTTAAAAAAAACCTTTATTTCGAAGGCAATTATTTCTCGGAAGTAGCCATTTGCCGTCGGGAATACTCTTTTCCGAGGTTACAAGGCCGTCGTATGCCTTCATAAATGCTAGCGTCGAAAAAAGTATTTTACCGACTAACCATCAAAAATGTGAGTATTTGCGGGAGGAGATGACCCTCGTATTTATTATTATAGTATCGTAAACAAGCTTTATGAATATAATAAGATGCTATTTGCGATGATAATGTGCCATCGCAAATAATGAATTGGTGGTCACAACTATTTACAAACACGATAAACAATTTATTTTTCGACAATGTGTTTCGATGATAAGTGTTCCTCGGAGATACTATTTTCGTGGGTTTGTTCTCACCAGACTATTCGATTGTATTTTATTCAGACTCCATGTTACTTCCAATTCATATTTCAGTATTACTTTCCATGTTCATGTGGATAAGATTTAGATGTTACCTATTGCATGTGTAGTATAGTTATATTACATCGTAGTACATCTGGGACAAGTCCATTAAATTGGGAACTTATTCCAGATCGTATTAGCTGGCATTGTCTCGGCTAAGTTCCTATTTTGGAACTGGGGCGTGACATATTTTAGTGGTAGCCCATGCAGGTCTCGTTTATCGTTTTGGTTACGTTACTGTACCGATATGAGCCTACGATTAGGATTAGCAGTACTAGAATCTCATCCACTTGATGCCTTTGAATCCCAACTTGTATTCTACTATTAATTTCCTTGCATCCTGCTTCCTTCTGTCCCTTTGTAATAGAATTTTGTCTCTTTCAGAGAGATGAATTTGTGCAGTAGAAGCACGGCTTTTGGCGTTGCCCCAGCATCCGATACGGAGCCCAGTGGCAACAGGACTCTAGTTCCACCCGCAAACCAGATCCCGGGACATGTTACAACCTTCCCGTCGACTCTATCGATTCACGTGGAACTTGCACCTGTTGGTGTTTTTGCCTTTAGACTAGAAAAGATAGTCCCACATCGGCTACACCAAATGGTGAGTATCTCAATATAATGCATTGCTTGTGTTGAGGTGTGCACATGAGGTGTAGTGGGGCACAAGTTTGTGCCATGTGGAAGTATTTTCCTAGAAGGAAAAAGGATTAAATCCAACAAGGATGCAAGTTAATTTTTGTTGTGCGGACTCGGACTCGGACGCGGACTCCAAGATGTCTCGTGCATGCACGGGAGGGTTCGGGGGGTAGGCGTGGACTGGCACACTTCTATGCTGATTGTAGGATGATCTAAAATATCAAACTCTATTTTTGAGTATTGGTATTTTAGTCCCACATCGGATAGGAGAAGAGGTGAAGTCTCAACTCCACTCTATAAATAGAGCCCCTTGGCCTCCTTTGTAAGATGCACCAAGAAGAGAGTTGAGGGAGTCTGTTAAGTCCAGAAAGCCCGTTCAAGTCTCAAATATTGACTTACGAGCGTTCCAGAAGTTCTCCTGAACTTGCTGGTTCCTGGGAGCTTATCCGTACTGCGGGTATAGCTTTGAGCGCCGGTGTTCAACACCCCAGCGAGATCCGCTCTTCTTCTTCTCCTTCCTCTTTCTGTTGCCTTCGAGAATCTGAGACTCAACTGTTGTTGATCATCTCTTGTTGCCTTCGAGAAACCGCTATTGCAAACGCGATTCGATTTTTTTAATCGTTTAGGCTACGCAATCAGCATTATTTGCATCTCTTTTTTAGGGATTGCAACTGCATTATTTGCATCTCTTTTTTAGGGATTGCAACTGCATTCTTTGTATCTCTTTTTAGGGATTGCAACTGAGTTTTTCCATCGATTGTTTGCTAATAGACTAGCAATCTCAAAGCTATACGATTCGATGGAAAACACTCGTGCTTCGCTTGTCGATACCGGCTTTAACAAGTTGGAGAAATTCGACGGCGAACACTTCCAGATCTGGAAGCGAAAGGTGACTCTGAACCTTCAACTCGTGGATGTTGATCACGTGTTGGATGAGGAAGAACCAATCGTTCCAGCAACAGGATCTGCTGCTGTTCTGGCCGCTGCTACGAGCAAGCAGACGAAGTGGAAAAAGGATAACAGCATATGCAGGCTGCTGATCCTGAATTCCATGGAAGACTCTCTGGCCGAGTCCTACACAAAGAGGACTTCTGCCAAAGAGATCTGGGAGTCCGTGGGGAAGCTGTATGACGACGACGAGGCCCGGTCGAAGATGTTCATGGTTCAAAAATACCACAAATGGGTCTTTGAAGACGAGAAGACCATGCTGCCCCAAGTGAAAGAGTTCATGAAGCTGCGCCAGAAACTGGAGGACGATAGCATGCCCCTCGTCGACAAGTTCGTCGTTGGAGGGATCGTGGCAAAACTTCCTCCAGGATGGAGCAACATCTATGCAAGGATGCATAGGAAGAAGATGGAGATTAGCCTGGATAATCTCCTCAGCGAGATTCATGTTGAGGACGAGATGCGCTCTCAACAGAAGTTGGACACCCTGTCCAAGCAACTAGCAACGGCGAATCTGGTTCAAGCCACCAGAGAGAACAAAGGGAAGCAGGCGGCTTCTCACCACAAGAAGAAGGACTTCTCGAATCTGAAAGTGAAGGGTCCAGGATTCAAGCAACAGAAGTCCAAGTCCCATGTGACTTGCTTCAACTGTGGCAAGAAGGGTCACTATAAAAGTGAATGCAAGTTCAAGCCCAAAGAGCAAGGTGAGCCTAACAAGGTTTCTTTGGTTACTAATCAGGTTGCCATGATAGCACAGGTTGCAACTGTGGGGGCAGACTTGGACTGGTGGATAGACACTGGCGCGACATGTCATGTCTGTTCAGACAAGGACTGGTTCGTCTCCTATGAGCCTACTTCCGAGAAAGTCATGATGGCGAACCAGGCACAAGCTGAAGTACTGGGGATCGGGACGGTGGAGCTGAAGCTTACATCGGGGAACATTCTGACGCTTCAAGGTGTGAAGCATGTTCCTGCAATCGCTAAGAACCTGATCTCTGGGAGCCTGCTCTGCAACGCAGGCTTGAGGATGGACATCAATGCTGGCCAAATGGTGATGTCCAAGAAGGGTACTTTCTTCGGGAAAGCTTTTCAGACTGAAGGAATGTACAAGATTCAGCTTGTTGTAACCCAGCATGATAATATAAATGCTATCACTTTTTCTGATTATTCTCTTGAGTTGTGGCATAATAGGCTAGGACATGTTCATTGTAAAAGAATTAACAGAATGTCTAGTCTAGGACTTATCTCCAAGTGTGGGGGTAAGGTAGAGAAATGTGAGATATGTGCTCAGACGAAGATCACTAGGAAACCCTTTCACAGGGTCAATCGAAGCACAGATCTTCTGGAGTTGGTTCACTCAGATATCTGTGACTTCAAACAATTCTCTACAAAGGCCGGGATGAAGTATTTCATTACTTTCATCGATGACTTCTCAAAGTATGCTTTCGTCTACTTGCTAAAGTCTAAAGACGAAGCATTCGAGAAGTTCAAGGAGTTCAGGGCCGAGGCTGAGCGGCAAACTGGACAACAACTCAAGAGGTTAAGGAGTGATCGAGGCGGGGAGTATCGGTCTCATGAATTCTTATCATTCTGCAAAGAACATGGAATCATCAATGAGACGACGGCTCCGTATTCTCTACAATCCAACGGAGTAGCAGAAAGGAAAAACAGAACGTTGACAGAGATGATGAACTCTATGCTGTTGACTGCGGGTCTCCCAAAGTGCTATTGGGGAGAAGCTGCATTAACGGCCACTTTCATTCTGAACAGAGTGCCATATGCAACTTCCGACATAACTCCTCATGAACTCTGGTTCAAAGTCAGACCCAACCTGAATGTCATTCGAGTGTGGGGGTGCCTGGCTTATGTGAAGCTCCCGGATCTGAAGATTCAGAAGCTGGGGACAAGGACTACTAAGGCGATCTTCCTGGGGTATGCCGAGAAGAGTGATGCTCGGAGATTCCTTGATATCGAGTCAAATTATATCATCGAATCTCGCGATACTGAATATTTTGAAGAAAAGTTTGCAAGGCACAAGAACATTGTTCTCGCGGATATTCCGGAGAATAATGAGGGTGCGAAGCAGACAGAGGTCTTTATCGAATCGGTAGTCCAAGATGGAGCTGTTGTCGAGGAGACATCAGCTGAACCAGAACTCGCTGAGCCGTCAACTAAGCGAGCGAGGAGGCCGAAAGACTTCGGAGATGACTTCGTCACCTATCATGTGGAAGCAGATCCGCTTACCTATGATGAGGCGATGAAGACCAGAGATGCTATATTCTGGAAGGAGGCGATTGACAACGAGATTGACTCAATCACCTCCAATAACACATGGGTATTGGTCGACCTACCAGAAGGAGCAAGACCCATCGGATGCAAATGGATCTTCAAGAAGAAGATGAAAGCAGATGGAACCATTGACAAGTTCAAGGCCAGGCTAGTGGCCAAGGGGTTTGCTCAGAAGCAGGGGATCGACTACTTTGACACTTATGCTCCAGTAGCTCGGATGACAACTATCAGATTGTTAATTGCTTTAGCAGCAATACACAAGCTGGTGATACATCAGATGGATGTGAAAACGGCATTCCTTTATGGCGAGCTGTCCGAAGAGATCTACATGCAACAACCAGAAGGTTTTGTCGTCAGAGGTCTGGAAGACAAAGTCTGCAAGTTGATGAAGTCTCTGTATGGTTTGAAGCAAGCTCCCAAAATATGGCATGAGAAGTTTGACAAGGTGATAAGGTCAAATGGCTACAGGGTCAGTGAAACAGACAAGTGTGTCTATACGAAGTTTGCTGACGAAAGAGGAGTAATCGTTTGTCTATACGTGGACGACATGCTAATCCTAGGTACGGATTTAAGCTGCGTCACAGAGACAAAGAAATTCCTCTCGACCAAGTTCAGTATGAAGGACTTGGGGGATGCCGACGTAATCTTGGGGCTCAAGATCATCCGGACAAGCACTGGAATAGCGCTGTCATAATCTCATTATATTGAGAAAATGCTCACTCGCTACGGGTATCAAGATCTTCCTTTTATTGATACACCGTACCGGAGTGATCAGAAGCTGGAGCCAGATTTGAGGGAAAGCGTCAGGCAGTTGGAGTACGCTAGCATCATCGGAAGCTTGATGTACGCTACTACTGCCACAAGGCCTGACATAGCTTTTGCAGTGGGAATACTGAGTCGGTTCACTAGCAATCCAGGCGTTGAGCACTGGAAAGCTGTGAAGCGTGTTATGAGATATCTCAAGAAAACTCAGACATATGCACTTTTCTACAGCGGAGATCCGTTAGTAGTGGAAGGCTTCAGTGATGCTAGCTGGTGTTCAGATATGGAGAGCGAGTATTCCACAGGTGGATTCGTATTCGCCATGGGCGGAGCTGCTATATCGTGGAAGTCGAAGAAGCAGACTATGTTATCTCGCTCCTCCATGGAATCTGAATTCTTTGCATTGGACGCTGCAGCAGATGAAGCAGAGTGGCTTCGGGAGCTCATGTATGACCTTCCAATGGTTGGGGCTCAGATACCGGCGATTCCGATATACTGTGACAACCAGGCGGCAGCAGCAGTGGCATCAAATGAACTCTTCAACGGGAAGAAGAGGACTGTGCGGTTGAAGCACAGAGCAGTGAACGATCTCATAAAAAGGGGCGTCATTGCAGTGATCGATGTTCGGAGTCAGGAAAACCTGGCGGATCCGTTCACGAAGGGTCTCAAGCGTCAGCTGGTCGAGGACACAGCAAGGAAGATGGGCTTGAAGGCATTCTAATATTGTGTCATTATAATCCTATCAATAAATTTTATGTTATTGGTTCAAAGAGAAATCTACCAGATATCTAATTTTTTGATTCAAGGGAGGACTATTGACTGGAAAAATATTAGTTAACAGTGGGCACTTGTTCTGCAGAACATATAAGGGTTTCGGACCCAGAACCACTGTTGTCTACTATGAATTTTCTACGGAAAATTGATCCTGTGAGAAGGATGGCATAATGCCTTAATGAGTTCTCAGACTGAGTGAAGGTCTGTTATGCTTTACAGGAAGCATGGTGGCGCAACAACCACAAAGGAGTGTTACAACTCCATGCTACAGTGGGGTGACTCCACCATGAGGTTCCCAGGTAGGGGTAATGCCTCGGCTTTGTTAGCCAAGTTACAGGCGGCGTAGCACCGCATATAGGCAGGTAGCCTAATGTTGCATAATCGTAATAAAGAGATGTAGGCAGCACTACAAAGAGGCTGGTGTCCTCATGTTACAGTGGCATGACACCACGATGAGGTACCCAGGTAGGGATAAAGCCTCGGCTTTGCAAGCCATGTCATAGTGGCGTAACACCACAAGGGAGCGCAAGGCTTCATGCTGGGTAGTTTGGCACTACAAAGAGGCTTGAGACCTCATGCTACAGTAGTATGACACTACGATGAGGTTCCCAGGTAGGGGTAATGCCTTGGCTTTGTCAGCCATGTCATAGCGGCGTAGCACCGCAAAGAAGCGCAATGCTTCATGCCAATGACTCTTTATATAGAACTCACCTATAGTGTATGGACAGAGATATCAGGCCGTCTCTTGAGGGTAAACTTGTAGACGCCCAAAAATTATACACTGAAACCAGGCTGGCACAAGGCCTTCAATGTGCAGCCAGAAGCACAGTTGATGTCACTATGTGAGTAGGAAGAATTGCAGTTATGGTGCAGAATTCAAGGCTTAGTCCATTCTTGTATCATGCTATTATTTAACCTATGCGGAAAGATTCAAGTCGTAGCGACATCTCTCCTAATGTATGATGGACAATCACTGTGGGGAACGCTCAACCCATATATTGAGATATGTGGGGGATTGTTGGTGTTTTTGCCTTTGGACTAGAAAAGATAGTCCCACATCGGCTACACCAAATGGTGAGTATCTCAATATAATGCATTGCTTGTGTTGAGGTGTGCACATGAGGTGTAGTGGGGCACAAGTTTGTGCCATGTGGAAGTATTTTCCTAGAAGGAAAAAGGATTAAATCCAGCAAGGATGCAAGTTAATTTTTGTTGTGCGGACTCGGACTCGGACGCGGACTCCAAGATGTCTCGTGCATGCACGGGAGGGTTCGGGGGGGTAGGCGTGGACTGGCACACTTCTATGCTGATTGTGGGATGATCTAAAATATCAAACTCTATTTTTGAGTATTGGTATTTTAGTCCCACATCGGATAGGAGAAGAGGTGAAGTCTCAACTCCACTCTATAAATAGAGCCCCTTGGCCTCCTTTGTAAGATGCACCAAGAAGAGAGTTGAGGGAGTCTGTTAAGTCCAGGAAGCCCGTTCAAGTCTCAAATATTGACTTACGAGCGTTCCAGAAGTTCTCCTGAACTTGCTGGTTCCTGGGAGCTTATCCGTACTGCGGGTATAGCTTTGAGCGCCGGTGTTCAACACCCCAGCGAGATCCGCTCTTCTTCTTCCTTCCTCTTTCTGTTGCCTTCGAGAATCTGAGACTCAACTGTTGTTGATCATCTCTTGTTGCCTTCGAGAAACCGCTATTGCAAACGCGATTCGATTTTTTTAATCGTTTAGGCTACGCAATCAGCATTATTTGCATCTCTTTTTTAGGGATTGCAACTGCATTATTTGCATCTCTTTTTTAGGGATTGCAACTGCATTCTTTGCATCTCTTTTTAGGGATTGCAACTGAGTTTTTCCATCGATTGTTTGCTAATAGACTAGCAGCACCAACTCAGCAAGAGGGACAGACTTCACAGACACCGATCCAGTAGAAGATTTCTTTGCCTCATTTGTCTTTTTTTCCACCTCAGATGCCATACGTGCCATTTGCTCCCAGATGGCTCAGCAGGAGGGACAATCGAAGATGTTCCAATTCTTTCAGGCGATGATGCAAGCACAGTGGCAACGTACCAAAGTTTTAAGGCAGAGCATGATGACGGTCCTAGAGACACTACAACAAAAATACCCTTTAATGACGCTTGATAAGGGGATTTAATGACGGCTGATAAAGAAGCGTCATCAAAGTTCAGCAAGACTGTAATCTATGACGGTTATCTATAAAAGCGTTATTGATTGTCTCCCAGTGGTACGAGCATTATAAAAAAACACAAATTTTAAGTCGAAATCTCGACTCTTCCGCACTTACTCCCACCCTTAAGTCGAAAAGTCCCTTCTCCCGCACTTACTCTCTTTCTCCTTCTCTCTCTCCTCCCGCTCCCCAACTCCCTTCCGCCCGCTCCGGTGCTCCCGAACTCCTCTCAGCCCGCTCCCCGCTCCCGATCAACTCCCCTCAGCCCGCTCCCCGCTCCCTAAGGTTTGTCCTAAATTATTTCTTTTTTTGTGCCCTAATTTCTGCCTTGACTTGATTTTAGTAAAATGCCCTAATTTTTTCCCAATTGCACCGCAGCAAGCAAGCAAGCAATATTCCCTTGTTGTTCTTTTTCATTTATAATCTTTAGCTTAGGTTTTCTCTCCAATTGCACAGCAGAAGCGGCTCATCCGACGATGCTGACGATGACGAGAACGATGATGGTGGCATGAAGGGAAAAGCCGCCGATGAAGACCTGTGCAATAAAGTGATTGATCTACTCGAAAGTAATTCTCAAACCCCTCTTTATTTATTTCATTTTTAATCTTCAGGTGATTTCTCTTTTTTTTCTCTAATTTTAGATCTTATTCATATAGAACAGTTTGATATGGATCGATTCACAAGATATTCAAAGATTTTTGCTAAAGCACTTAGGTATGGAATGATGATAGAGTTTACCATCAACGTGAGAATGTTTGAAATTGTTCTTCTATTTTTTTTACCATCAACGTAGTTTGCCTTGTGCTTTTTTTTTACCACGAGGACTTCTTCTTTCTAGAAATTGGAATTATTGTTGGGTGATATGATGATCCTTTCCCCAGATGATCGACTCTGATTATACTTAGCGTAATTACAAATCTCCCCTAGGAGAAATCAAGCCATCAAATCTGATCATCCATCTAGGCGAAGTTGTATTAGTTAAGTCTTTTAGTGAATTGTAGCCTTTTACGTTATTATTCAATAGAATTTAGAATAACTTCTATTAGTTCTGTTAATTCTGGTATTTTTGCAAGATATGTTAATTCTACTAATTTGTTTATTCAAATGGGTTATAAGTTCCTTTTTTTGGAAGTCTTGGAAGAACTGTAACTCTGAAAATTGTAGTTGTGTCAGATACTTTTTGGATATGTATTAGGCATCATAAAACTACAAAATACACATGTAAATTCAAGGCTGTGTTTGGTTCATTGTTTTTGTACTATGTTAAATAGTGACTGTTAGGATTTGAAATTGTCAAATTGAAGCTGGCATATGCAGACAGGGTAAACAAGGTATTATAAAGCTTTCATACTTTGTGAGTGAGGTAGGAGTTTATATTTTGTGAGAAGTTTGGCAACTGGAGTTAGGTTTATTTGTAGTTTGGGATATTTGAAACTTGAGTTTAATCTTTGTTGATGAAATTGGGGTTATAGTTAAGTTATGGGGTGTTTGGGAGTTTGGGGTTAATATTGGAGTTCTTATAAAAAAATAAGAAAGAAACATAATTTAAGGTTGAGTTTCACAAAAAATCAACGGTCTTGGAGTTTTCTAAACTCCACTTTTGATGGTAATTATATCATCTTTAGTTATAAAAAATCAACAGAGCTTTAGAAATACAATAGCAAATTAATAAATTGATAAGCCCAATGACAGGACGTTTTAGGCGAGGCTTGTAATTTTAGAACCAATTATTAAAGGAAGCTAGAATTTTCCGTGCAAGAATAAGGGAAAGCAGATCTCCCATTTAGCACCAAGTGCCAACTGCTGGTCCCCATGAATTTTGTGTTTACTGGTCTGGTAAATGCTTAATCTTGTGTTGTATGAAATGATGGACAAGGTATCTGAGACAAATTAGTCCTAAGAAGATCATTATTCTCTTCTTTTTTTCCAATTCCCTTAACTTAAAGCATAAGATTTGTAAAAGTGAGAATACATGGAATTGCAGCTGACCCTTATCAAACATAGCCTCCATTTCTACTTCCTGGACTTTCTTTTTCCCATCTGCTGGTTGCCCATTGCTTCATTTCACTGTAAGTTTCAATTTATATTTGTTGCTGTGGGATGTTTTGCCTATTTCTTGCTTCCTGTTGTCTTTGTGTTTTTTGTTGGATATTGTTCTATAAATTGTAAGGCTATTCAATGCTACTTTCACGGTACGATCGACTCTCATTATAAGTTGTGCAAATTCTAAATTTATCCTCAGAGAAATCAAACCAAAAAATATGCTCATCTCTTGGTTAGTTCAGTTAATTATTTTATTTTGTATTGTTTTTCAATGAGAATATCTTTCTGTTACTGCTAGTTCTGGTATTTTTGCAAGAAGTCATTGTCTCTGTTAATTTGGTTTATTGATAGTTTCTTATGTTTTGTTTGTCAGAGATCTTATAATGTGGAAATTATTGTGTTGCAATATAAAATTGATGCCAATGATGATATCTGCAAAGGCTTGTTTCTCAAAACATTCGCTGTGGCCGCCTGAGTGCTTTCGCCTCGCCGAGCTTGAGAGCTTATGCTGCTCATTCCATACCTTCCTTGGATGTCTGAGACTGCTTATTCATATGCTTGTTTCTCAAAACAGTTTGATATGGTTATTTTGTATGTCACTCCCATATATAATTATTACTATTATTTTGTTATTGCTGTTCTTGTTGAACATCCAGTGATGTCGGCGGACGATGCAAAGGATGTAGTCATGAAAGGTGTTACTCATGGAGCGTGCGATTACCTGATCTACACAAACGGTTTGTTGCTGCTGTGGAACAACTGGGAGTCGACAGTAAGAGCTTAATAATAACTCTGTTTGTGTTATATTTAGTTTGTAGTGGTAAATTGTCAAACCTTGTAGTCTAGATCACCTTTGTATAAGAAACACAATTACAAATGAATCTA
This sequence comes from Iris pallida, assembly GCA_029216955.1. Classification (NCBI taxonomy): domain Eukaryota; kingdom Viridiplantae; phylum Streptophyta; class Magnoliopsida; order Asparagales; family Iridaceae; genus Iris; species Iris pallida. The sequence goes on from JANAVB010019794.1 coordinate 11,383,497, forward strand.
GAACTAGCACAAAATGTTCTATCGAGGTCTTCTTACTTTATAAATATGGAAACCATTAATTTTGTTTTTTTACAATTGTATAACGCTATCTAATATTTATCACAATGCAGAAGCTGTTCCCAAGAAAATACTTGAGTTGATGAATGTACCAGGGATAACAAGGGAGAATGTTGTGAGTCACCTTTAGGTATAGGCACAAGCACTCCATACTTAATTTATTTACATGTACTCATGGTTTTAGTTGTATAGCTTTTGGACTTTTTGTAACAACTATGAGAAACTTCTGTGCACATTTATTCCATAGTTATTCTTTTCATGGAGATTAATAGAGTACCAGAAACTATTACTAATTAGTTCAAGCAGAAAAAAAATGGTTTCTTTTTTTTAGAGAACGACTCTTTGGTTTGTTTGGACGTGCTTCAGGTTGGATCCGTGACAGCAATATGTTTCACGTGCTTTGTTGTGAGATGTTTTGTGGTGAGTATCTTTGATGCTTAAACGAAGTTTCAAGCCAATTTCAATTTATAGTTCTGAAGAAACAAACATCAAGATAGCAATTCCCTATCTTCCGGAGTTGCATGCCAATGTAAATACCTTTTCCCAAGGAGCAGCACCTCACTTTATGCCTTTATGGTTTCTCTTGATTTTTTCCTCCCCAAAAATCACTAGTTCTGGATTATGAATGGTAGTTTGAATGTATGAACTCTTTGGTTGTTCTTTAAGTAAAAAAAAGAAAAAAAAGAATTATAAAGATATGCGTTACTGCATTAGTTTGGAACACTCGAGGCTTTCAAGTTTGACGAATTCAGAAACCCTGCCGCTTTGCTTTGAGTATCCTTTTGATGCTATATTTACTCACTTCCCTTATTGACATCAACTTTTTGATCCTTTACTTCTGGTCTGTTTCATTTATATAGCTGCATATACCCATCCACATTCCGATGTCTGGACAAGATGCAGCCACGTGTCAATTGAGGAGCAGTATAAAAAATTGCATTAGGATCACAGGTTCCCATCCTACAAAAAATGCTTCATACATGACCTTATACAGAAATTTTTATGCACACTAACGAACAAAAGTTCAACGTATCATATCTATAGGACTATGATCATTAGCTGGACAGCTCCAATATTCCCGTGGGCAAATTATTTCCATTGAACAATGTTCTGTTCAGTAATGAAGAGACTTTAATATACTTGTAGGGGGCAGGGGGGGTTAATTTAGTAAGATCCTATATGTGATCTTGTTAGAGGAACATATGATTTTGGACCTCGTGTGAACTGCATATTCTTCTAATGTGCTGCAGATCTAGTCCCAATTTTCTTTTTATTTCTTTATTTGCGAAAGACTTGTAATGGAGTGTAGCAGAACAATTGCAATTCATGTTATTTTTAATATCTTTGTCATCTAATTGCATTTCTTATTGCAGGTTGGATTATCTGCATTTGATTCTGATGCATCTCTGGACGTCCTGGATCACCCACTTCTGAATCTCGCCTTCTACATGGTAAATTTCGTGAAATGATGGTTTGTAAGCTTCTTTGGACTTCATCCAAATTAGATGATCCCTTACATGTTTCTTGTGCTCTTGCCACAAAATGAATGATCTACTATTGCTGTTTGAGCAAGTTTGTATGTACTAGTGCACAATTTGAAAACTTTGAATCCATGTTTCAAGTTAGAATTAATTTATTGAAATCTCCTGATTAGTTGTCTGTATATGCTTAGTATATCTTTTGATTCCTGCTGTTAACTGACTGAACTGTACTACTAACAATTTCTAGTTTGCTAATGTTCTGAAATGGCACAAATGTATTATTTGCTACTAATTCTTAACTTCTATCTACTTCTAAACTTATATATTTACATTTAGCTACTTTTTTTACCGTACGAAGGCTATAAGCAGGGAGCCTCGTGACACTGTGACTATTTTATTTTACTACTAATCTAAATTTGCACATATACAGTGACACTGTGACACTGTGACTATTTTATTTTATTTTACTACTAATCTAAATTTGCAAATCTGTCATGCCTGATTTGCAACCAACACACTTTCTTCTATATGAACTTTTTAACCTAATCGTATAATCACCATCTGTATAACCATAGTTTTTTTGTGTAAGATTCTGAACTTCAAATATATTTTTTTGTGTATATGAGAGGCCTTTCACTTGCTCACTAGAAGATTGCCATGTTAGCTACCGACGAAAAGACCATTTGAACGGTCATTTACTCACTCATCAGAGCGAGCCCACATCAGATCTGGAAATCACGTCGAAGCCATCACTCACTGCCTACATCCCTTGGCTGAACCTCTATTCAAAGCCTAATTTCGACTCCATACAACTTCAGCAGCAGCAACAACAACAAATCAAACGGTTCTCTAATCTAAAGGTCAGATTTCGGGTCCTTTTTTTGTTCGAGTGCTTGTTTTCTTATAATTTGATGAAGATTTGGGTGAGCAATTTGGGGATTATCTGTCGATTATTTTTCATGGATAAGATATCCTTAGAAAATATCCAAATGGTCCTTTCTGGGTTTTGTTTGGGGGCACAAGCACATTGCTTAGGTCATTATCTGGGGAAATAAATGGTTGCGCTACTTTGCAAGTTTTTTAGTTTTCATGAAAGAATATGTTGATATATAGCAATAATCGACATGACAGAGTACTCTGGGAGCGTACAGGTATTGTCCATTCTATGTCGAGCATGCCATGGCATGGGCATGGCACACTAGTGTCTGATAGAATCAGTACTGTTTTATGTATCTCAACGTTGGACAGTCAAGAACAACATGTCCGAAAAAGTGTTCAGACACACGATATATTTGAGCACATTTTTTTGGATATCAACAAATTTAGTTTGCTTCATCACATTTTATTCCACTGCTATTAGTACCATCTCAGTTATGAGATTGAGAAGTATGCACCGGTACATGGACACACTCTAAGTTCTCTGTTAAAGGAAACATCCAAAATTATAAGTATTCTTTTCATAACAATTGTACGTTTTATTTCACCAAGATAGAAATTATTTGGACTCTAGAGATCACTACTTGATGTATTTGGGCTCTGATTTCTGCAGTTAGGAAGTACAGGAACCTAGAAAACTTTTTTTTTTCTACATTGAAGAAGGCAAAAGGAGGGAAGGCTTAGTTTCATGAATCCAAATGCTGAATCTTGCCATTTTTTCTGTTAACCTGCATTTTTCTAACGTAGGTAAATTATTTTGATCTTGAGGTCTGAAATTGGATTATTTCTATCTATTTAATTGTCGTGCTCACCAAAGTTGTTGCCTTCTGCAGTAACCTAAACTTGTTGCCTAGTTTTATTTGTGATTCAACTATAAGGGTTTTTTCCAACTACCATAAGTTGTTGCCTTCTGCAGTAACCTTTATGTATCTGTCACTTTATTTAGGACTATAGTGTTAATTGGGTATTGGCTAAACCTTGTTTTCATCCTACAATTTCATTCAAAAGATATGTTGGCTAGAGCCAATGTCATGTGAGAGTTTCTTTCCAAATGGTTTTTTTAGGAGCCTGAAATAGTTACTAATCAGAACTGTTATGGATTTTCCTCTTAATGTGTGTTTTTAATCAGGACTTATACATCATTCAAGATCCTATAGTTACATATATATACATCATTATATCACATTTATTAAACCTTGTTTTATCTTTTGCAGGGTACATGTGTTGTGGACACAGGTCTTCATGTGACTAAGTTGTATGTTATGGTGTGGGATATGTGGATAGTTTTGATGTAAAGTGTACTAGCTATTTTGGATACTGATCTATAGATTTTTGTGAAGATGTATATATATATGGCCTGAGAAATATGGAATGATAGCTAAAGTGTACTCTATTTTGAGACAATGGAATGTACCCTATTTTGAGACAATAAAATGGAGATTAATGTTACATTTCAATATTTTGTTGTGAATATGGTTCAAATTAAGTGGTTGTTTTCAAATTGAATTGAGCAGGGTTTGGAATGTATAACATGCAGTATAGAGCGTTATAAATGTTATGCAAATGCCCAATCATAACGCTTTCAAAATGTCCTGACTTCCAACCATATTAAATATTCATAACATTTTTACATAACTATCCATAACAATTTGAAAATAGAACGTAGTAGAAATTCAATCTATTAATGACGTTTTTGGACGATTTATCTATAACGCTTTGAAAAACATTTATAACACCCGATTTCATAACGCTTGGATTAAGAAAAAAAGCGTCATGGTTCGTGATTAATGACGGTTTTTAGCTATCATTAAAGGGTATTCCTGTTGTAGTGAGAGAATACCTGTACCAGCACCAGTACCAGCTCAGCCGATAGGCACTATCAAAAGATATTGCGAGATGAACCCGAAGCCTTTCAATGGCCGGGTGAGCCCAGAGGAGGTCATTGAATAGATGGTCAACACACAGAAGCTTCTGGAGGCATCTCAACTACCTGCCAACCTATGGATGAATGCCATGAGGACTCAGTTGGAGGGGAATGCTCATCATTGGTGGGACTCGAAGGAGCGTGAAGTTGGCAAGAACAAGACTTGGAAACAATTTCTCGAGTATTTTGAGGCGAAGTACTCCCCGATGACTGTTAGAGACACTCTCTTAATTCGATCAGTTCCTCAACCTCAGATAGGGGAACATGACTGTAGACGAGTATATTGCGGTGCTCAGCTGCCTTAGCCGGTTCGGTACCATTTTGATACCGAACGAGAGATAGAAGGCCTGAAGATTTCACCAAGGATTGACGAAGGAGCTCCAAGGATGCACCAGCACTCAAGCGAGGAACTCGTATACAGAGACGTTAGAAGAGGCCAGAGTCCTGGAGGCCATCAACAAGGATCCATCGATTCCGAGGTACCCTGCGACTACTGACGCACTAGTCGGAGGACAACAAGGAGGACCGTTCATGCACCCAAGAGAAAATATTCAATAGAGGGTCGTTCCGTACCAGGTAAAAGAGTTAGATGGGACACATTTAGAAGGAGTGCAGGAAGAAGCTATGATTGTGCTTGAAGTGTGGATCGAAGCAACATCAGGTTATGAGATGTCCTTAGCGTCGAGATATAAATCAGCAGTTAGGCTCGATACCAGTTCTGCCGGAATGGGGTATGCTTGCCATTGACTATTTAATTATTTTTATCATATGCTGTTATATTATTGTGTGTCTAATTTCGAGGACAAAATTCTCTAAGGTGGATAGATTGTAAGCCCCTATTTCAAAATTTTAGGATTAGTTGGAGATTGGGACTGATTTATTTTTAATTAGGATTGATTATGGTTAATTAGGAATTTATATAATTAATTATGAATTTTTATTTATAATTAAATTCTTACTTCTATTTATGATCATCATATATACATTGCATGAATTTTAATTTAGGAGCACAAGACTAGTCGTTTTCTCGAAACAAATTTCACATGCATGATATAGACAGGACACTCTACACCCATGACCTTTGTGTCCCACTCAAACGCACCTCCTTGTGCTCCATTTTAATCGCACAACTTTTCTGACATAAGACCCGATTTTAACACCTACCATGAAATCAGTTTCACTTCCAACTTGATTTTGAGACACAATTCCAACCCAAATTTCTCAACCCAAAATATAGATATAGCCCACATTAAGTCTACTAAACACATGCCACTTGTGTCCTGTTCAATTGAGTCCCTACATGCTATTTATTTATCCATGATCATTAATGACTTAAATTAGAGTCATGGTGACACCGAACCCAAACTTGACCCAATCTAAACCAAACAAATCTAATCCAATTGCATGTGACCCCTTTAATGACAACCAAAACACCCCACACATTCCCTATCTCTACAACACACCAAACACCATTTTCCCTCATCCAAAACCACTCCTAAGAGCATCTCTAACCCTATTGTGACTTTGGAAAAAAGTTAATGCCACATAAGAATGACAAAATTTTATTCAAAAGTTCTTCTCCAATGCAATTGTCAAGTCAATTGTGAAACTTATGTGGCAAAAATTAAAGAAGACATTGTGAAGTTGATTGTCTTGTTCTAGACAATGCACTTGACAATGTCTTCTCTTCCATGTCATCAATTATGAATAAAAAATATTAGAAAAAGAAGAAGATGAGTAGTTGTCTTAAAAGTTGTCTTGGAAGTTGGAAAAAATATTTTTTATTGTCTCCTCAATACTTTTGTATTTCTATCTCATTGTCTTTTAAGATATAATTTTGCCACATAAACAAGACATTGTTTTGTGGCTCATGCCACATAGGAGCCACCTAAGACTCACAACACTTAACAAGACAATAGGGTTCATAAAGGCTATGTGAGATTTCCATCTTACGTCACTCCCCTCCTCACCATTCAATATTCACAACTTTTGGGCAAACCAAAAGATGGCTTGAGAGAGCAACCTATGACACACCCAATCCCTTGACCAATCCTACTTCAACAACACACTTCACTTTTGAAGAGATTCCAACATCTCTCTCTATCTCCACTTTTGAACTCACAGCCAACCCACCCCCCTTCTTCATAATAACACATATTTCTCTCTCTCTTCCATATTTTAAAACCCCACACACACCCTATGTGGCGGCCAAAACCCAAAGAACCCCCTCTTCTTTTCTAAAGCTCAACAGCAAGCAACCCTCCTTCATCTCCACAACTCTCCTTCTCTCTAACTTCCTCTGTTGGGTTTTTGGTTTTTTCCTTTAGAAAGGTTTAGTCCCACATCGGAAAAAACAAATGGTTTGTATCTCTATATATTAGCTTTGCTATTATTGGAGATGCATATGTGGTGTGGAGGTTCACATGGGTTTGCCATGCGGGATTATTTTTCTAATGGGAAAAAGGCTAAAATCAATAATTAAAGCATTCATGCTTTTTGCTCTTGGGAAATTTATTTCCATAGGAGCTAAGCCCCGTTGGGGCTTAGCTACTCGGACTCGGACTCGGACTCGGACTCGAACTCGAGCTTATGAGGCGTAATGTGGCATTTTGTTGGCGCACTTTGTACTTAGCACGTCAGCATCGTCGCTAGGCGCATAGTGCACTTAAGTTGCGCTCGTTGCGCGAGCCACTTGCGCGACCTCGTTGTGCGGCCCGTTACGCGAGCCCAGTTACGCTGGCCCAGTTATGCAGCCCAGTACGCAGCCCAGTACGCCCAGTACGCGCAGTGTGCGCAGCGTACGCAGTGTGCGTAGAGTGCGTAGTGTGCGCAGCGTACGCAGTGTGCGTAGAGTACGTAGTGTGCGTAGGGTGCGTAAAAGGGGCTGTGTGCGTAAAGTGTAAATTATGCTGGTGGCACAACTTCCAGTAGAACGTGTCCTTGCATGTTCTGAGCGGTTGCTCCATGTTCGGGGTGGTTACTACCACGTCCCTAACATTGTGCTAACCGGGCAGTTGTTGCAGGGGCTTATATAAGGCCTCCTCCTTCTCTCTCACAGGATATAGAACAGAACAGAGAAAGAAGCCACCAGAAAGTTTGCGAAGTGTTCTTTAGCACAAGTAAACAGAGATTTCAGACGTGTTCTTTAGCACAGTTCTGATCTGCAGCCTTCGAGAGAGAGAGAAAAGGCGCCGCACCAGCGTTGCTCTTGCACGGGAGTTCGTGTCCGTCCGAGGAGTCAGAAGAGCAGGAGTGTTCCAAGTTCTCCGACGAACTTGCTGGTTCCTGGAAGCTGTTCGCATAGGGCGAATAAAGCTTTCAGCAACGGTGATCATTCACCCCAGCAGGAGTTCTTCCATCTATCGCCAGTCACCTTCTTCGTTGCTGCCAGTAACTCTGATTGTATCTTCTTTTTAGAAGTACTACGATCTGATTGCTGTGATTATGAAATCTTTTTAGATTCTCGTAATATCATAACGATATCTTTTTAGATCTTCGTTATACTTGTACAACCTTCCTAGAAGTGTTGCGTTGGAACATTATTTTTATAATTGTTTCATATTCTCAGTTTTTCCATCGAAAAATTGTGCCCCGGCAATAACAATTTCAAAGCTTTATTGCTACGATGGAAAACATTAATGCTTCACTCGTAAATACTGACTTCTGTAAGTTAGAGAAGTTTGATGGAGAGCATTATCAAGTCTAGAAGAGGAAGGTTTATCTCACTCTTCAACTCAGAGACGTTGATCACGTGCTGCTTGAAGAGGAACCTACTGTTCCAGATACTGGGTCTGCTGTCGCAATCTCTGCGGCTATTAAACTTCAGGCCAAGTGGAGAAGAAAAAATAGCATTTGCAGGCAACTTATCCTGAATGCTATGGAGGATTCCCTTACAGAATCCTATTCTAAGAAGAATATCGCTAGAGACATATGGGAGTCTCTAGAAAAACTCTACGAAGAAGACAAAAACCGCAGTAAAATATTTATGGTTGAAAAATATCACAAGTGGTTCTTTGAGGACGAAAAGTCTATGCTGCCGCAGGTAAAGGAGTTCCTGAAACTGCGACAGAAGCTGGAAGACGAGGCGATGCCCCTCCCCGACAAGTTTGTTGTTCGAGGGATTGTCTCAAAGCTCCCCGCTGGGTGGAGCAAGTTCTATGCAAACATGCATAGGAAGAAGTTGGAGATCACCCTTGAAGATCTCCTGCAGGAAATCTATGTTGAGGACCAGATGCGGGCTCAACTGAAGGTGGACACACTGTCCAAGCAATTGGCTAACGCCAATCTGGTTCAGACCAAGGAACCAAAGGGAAAGCAGACGGCTTTCCACAGCAAGAAGAAGAACCTTGACAATCTAAAAGTTAAGGAAACTTCTATCAAGAAAAAGAAGCCGAAGTCTGAAATGCCTTGCTTCAAGTGTGGCGAGAAGGGCCACTTTAAGAATGAGTGCAAAGCAAAAACCAAGCAATCAGAGCAAGGAGAGCCTAGTAAGGTATCTATGATCACTGATATTGTTGCTATGATTGCACAGGTTGATGCGGTAAGGACTGATTCTGACTGGTGGGAAGACACTGGAGCCTTCTGCCATGTCTGCTCCAGTAAAGAGTGGTTCACCACCTACACCCCTACTTCTGAAGTGGTTATGATGGCGAACCAGGCACAAACTGAAGTGCTCGGGATCGGGACGGTGTTGTTGAAGCTGACTTCGGGAAAGTCTCTGACGCTTCAAGGCGTGAAGTACGTACCTGCTATCGCTAAGAACCTGGTCTCGGGAGGCCTACTCTGCAATGCAGGCCTCAGGATGGACATCAATGCTGGCCAGATGGTGATGTCTATCAAAGGAACTTATTTCGGGAAAGCTTTTTATACCGAAGGAATGTTCAAGATTCATCTTGTAAATCAGTCCAATATAATTAATATAATTAATGAAGTCACTCATTCTGCTTGTACTCTTGAGTTGTGGCATAATAGGCAAGGACATGTTCATTGTAAACGAATAAACAGAATGTCTAGTCTAGGACTTATCTCCAAATGTGGGGGTAAGGTAGAGAAATGTGAAGTTTGTGCTCAAACGAAGATCACAAGGAAACCCTTTCCTCGGGTTAATCGAAGTACAAATCTTCTGGAGTTGGTTCACTCCGATATTTGTGACTTCAAACAGTTCTCTACAAAGGCCGGGATGAAGTATTTCATAACCTTCATCGATGACTTCTCAAAGTATGCGTTCGTCTACTTGCTAAAGGCTAAAGACGAAGCATTCGAGAAGTTCAAGGAGTTCAGAGCCGAAGCTGAGCGACAGACTGGACAACAACTCAAAAGAATAAGAAGTGATCGATGTGGGGAGTACAGGTCTCATGAATTCGCATCGTTCTACAAAGAACATGGAATTGTCAATGAGACTACGACTCCGTACTCTCCTCAATCAAACGGAGTAGCTGAGAGGAAGAACAGAACGTTAACAGAAATGATTAACTCAATGTTGTCGACTGCTGGTCTTCCTAAGTGCTACTGGGGAGAAGCTGCATTGACGGCCACTTTTATTCTAAATAGGGTGCCTCATGCAACTTCTGACATTACTCCTCATGAACTCTGGTTCAAGGTCAGACCAAACTTGAATGTCATTCGAGTGTGGGGGTGTCTGGCATATGTCAAGCTTCCAGATCTAAAGATTCAGAAGCTTGGGACAAGGACTACAAAGACGATCTTCTTGGGGTATGCCGAGAAGAGTGATGCTCGGAGATTTCTTGATATAGAGTCAAATCATATCATTGAATCTTGCGACGCAGAATATTTTGAAGACAAATTTGTAAGGCACAAGAATATTGTTCTTGCGGATGTTCCAGAGAACAATGAGGGTGCGCAAGAAACTGAAGTCTTCAATGAAGATGTGGTCCAAGAAGATGTTGTTGTTGAAACAACGGTTGAACCAGAACAAGCTGAGCCGTCAGCTAAGCGTGTGAGGAAGCCGAAGGACTTCGGAAGTGACTTTGTCACCTATCATGTGGAAGCAGATCCGCTTACCTATGATGAGGCGATGAAGACCAGAGACCCAATTTTCTGGAAGGAGGCGATTGACAATGAAATTGATTCCATCACCTCAAATAACACTTGGGTGTTGGTTGATCTTCCTGAAGGAGCGAAACCCATCGGATGCAAATGGATCTTCAAGAAGAAGATGAAAGCAGACGGAACTATTGACAAGTTCAAGGCTAGGTTGGTAGCCAAGGAGTTTTCTCAGAGGCAGAAGATTGACTATTTTGACACGTATGCTCCAGTAGCCCAGATGACCACCATCAGAATGTTGATTGCTCTCGCAGCAATACATAAGATGGTGATACATCAGATGAATGTGAATACGGCTTTCCTAAATGGCGAACTGACCGAAGAGATTTACATGCAACAGCCAGAGGGATTTGTCATCAGGGGTCGTGAAGATAAAGTCTACAAGTTGGTGAAATCCTTGTACGGTCTTAAACAGGCTCCCAAGATATGGCATGAGAAATTTGACAAAGTTATAAGGTCAAATGGCTACATGGTCAGCGATACGGACAAGTGTGTTTATACGAAGTTTGCTGATGGAAGAGGTGTGATTGTTTGTCTGTACGTGGATGACATGTTTATCCTAGGTACAGATATTAGCTGTATCACTGAGACAAAGAAGTTCATCTCTAGCAAGTTCAGTATGAAGGACTTGGGGAAAGCTGATGTGATCTTAGGGATCAAGATCATCCTGACAGACACTGGACTAGCGCTGTCACAGTCTCATTATATTGAGAAAATGATCACTCGTTATGGGTATCGGGATCTTCCAGGGATCGATACGCCGTACAGGTGTGATCTGAAGCTGAAACCTAATTCAGGGGAAAGCGTCAGACAGCTGGAGTATGCAAGCGTAATGGGAAGTTTGATGTATGCTACTACTGCCACAAAGCCTGACATAGATTTCGCCGTAGGAATGCTGAGTCGTTTCACGAGCAACCCAGGTGCTGAACACTGGAAAGCTGTGAAACGGGTTATGAAATATCTCAAGAAGACTCAGACATATGCACTGTACTACAACGGAGATCAGTAGAAGGCTTCAGTGATGCCAGTTGGTGCTTAGAGGTAGAGAGCGAGAGGTCCACAGGTGGATTCATTTTCACAATGGGTGGAGCTGCTATATCGTAGAAGTCGAAGAAGCAGACTATGCTCTCGCGGTCATCCATAGAATCTGAGTTCTTTGCACTTGATACCGCAGCCGAGGAAGCAGAATGGCTTCGGGAGCTCATGTATGATCTTCCAATGGTTGGGGCACAAATACCGGCGATACCGATATACTGCGACAACCAGGCGACTACGGCGGTGGCATCAAATGATCTCTTCAACGGGAAAAAGAGGACTGTACGGTTGAAGCATAGGGCAGTACACGATCTTATCAAGAGAGGTGTTATTGCAGTGATTGATGTTCAGAGTCAGGAGAACCTGGCAGATCCGTTCACCAGGGGCCTCAAGCGCCAGCTGGTCGATGACACAGCTTATAAAATGGGCTTGAAGGCATTCTGATATTGGATTATTGTATTCCTACCATAAAGTTTTATGCTAATAGTTCAAAGATTTATCTACTAGGCATTTAGCTTTTGGTTCAAGGGAGGACCACTAATCAGAAGAATATCAGGAACGGTGGGTACATGTTCTATTGGGCATGGAGAGGTTACGGACCTATAACCACTGTTGTCTACTATTGTTTTCTACGGAAAACGGTTCCTGTGGAAAGGTTGGCTTAATTGCCTTAATAAGTTCTCAGGCAGAGTGAATGCCTGGAGTGCTTTACAGGAAGCACGGTAGAGCAGCACTACAAGGAGTGAAACTCCATGCTACAGTGGGGTGACTTCACAATGAGGTTCCTATATGTGGGGTGCTGCCCAGGAATAGGATAAAGCCTCGGCTTTGCAGGCCAAGTCACAGCGGCGTAGCATCGCAAATTGTCACGACCCGCACCCACTGTTAGGGTACGAGAACGTAACAACGCCCAGCCTACGCCGCAGTGTCGGCGGTAGAACGCTGTTCTAGGTCAATCATCTATCAATACCAAGTACCTGTACAGTTTATACTCTCCGAATGGAGGTGACATAACAATATACATCTCAATCACATCTAGGGTAGAAGAACGAAAGACAGGTAGATAGATAGTAACTCAAGAGAACAGTATCATAGATGAATAAGTCTAAGTGTCTAGTACAACATAATATCCAGAACTGTCAACTCATAATACAAAAGGCTAAGAGTCTATATATCTCCACATCTCAAAATACAACTCAGAATGTGAGACAAAAAGTAAATATAGAAAAGACTGCCTAGACTAAACTGGTCTAGACTACTGGAACAACATCCTCAGCTGCAGGTGGATCCTGCTGAGGGTCCACAACATAAGTATCATCTAGTCCTGCTCCATAATAGGTAGACACCAGGGCCTCCTCCTCATCCTCTATAATATTTTCAACAGGTCCAATCAGGACGGGAACGAGCACAATACATCTCATGCAGTGCATAGCAGGTTAGGAAATACGATACAGGCAATAGAGTAAGATACATGAACTGCTGAAAGGAAATATACGCTGTAAAAGAGATAGCTGTAATGAAATATCTACGGTATATAGAGAACTGTAAGTGACTAGTGATGTAGAGCACAAGATAGGCATGTGAATGGCTAGAATTTATACATGATTACACTACTGAGTTTGCACATGATTACACTACTTTGGAATTATTCACATGACCACTTCTACTCCCCCGTTTCCCCAATCAATACACAAGGATCTATACAAGTTATGTTATTGTACATGATATCACATGGGGCCCATGAAAGGGTGCACATGATAGTATACATGAGGGCTCAGTAAACATGAGAGTACATGATCACATGAGTGCACATGAATAATAGAAGCATGGGAGTACATGATGATAGTGAAACACACATAACATGAAGTACCCGATGCTCCCGAGGGGGATAACATCTCATGTAAAGATCCATATAGTACCAATCCGTGTTACCAACGTGACAACAACAAGTAAAGTAATCTAGAGCAAGAAGTAAAGCCTGAACAAGTATGAAACGGTCAGAGAATGTACTCGCCTGATAACTGAATGTCTGAAGAGGATATACTGTCTGAGGAGAGGTGTATGGCTCCTAATCAGAGTAATACAAGTCACAATGTATCCACAATGGTAAAAATAAAGTATACAATGCATACTACATGATTCTAGGTCAAACTGGTCAAAAGTCAACTCTTGGTCAACTCTAATAGTCAAACTAAGTCACAGGAAGTCATACTAAGTCAAATAAGGTCAAACAAGATCAAACAAGGTCAAACAAGTTTAATCTAGGTTTAAGTCAACTCCTAGTCAACACTCTAATCAAACTAGTCAAATACTAGTCAACACGATCAATCTGGATCAAGTCTAGATCAAACTTAGACCAACTAAGTCATTGGTCAAACAAAGACTAGTCAGTTAGGGTAATTAGGTCAATTAGGTCATGGTTTGACCAATAGTTGACTTTAGTCAACCATGGTCAACAATGGTCAACCCTAAGTCAAAGCTAGGTCAACACTAGTTAAACTAGTTAGGGTTTTAGTCAAACTAGTCAAACTAGTTGTTTTAGGTCATTCCTAGTCATTTCTAGGTTAACTAGGTCAACTTTGACCTAAGGTTGACTTTGGTCAACTTTCAGTCAACAAGGGTCAACAATGGGTTTAGGGTCATTAGGGCTAGCCCTAACCATAGGCCAATAACCCTGGCCATAGGCCATAGTCTAGGTTTCCATATAAACCTATAACTAATAAGTCCCATATATATATATGTCTATATATATAGACATACACTATCTATATACCCAAAATCCATATTTGCATAACACAATCACACACCTATATATATATACACTGTTTTCTACATATATAAACCTAATACCATTTATAAATATATATATCATGTATATATATACAATACATATATATATAACTATATATATATCACACATATATATATAGTGAGACAAAGTGAGAGAGAGAGTGAGACAGTGAGAGAGAGAGTGAGAGATCAGGACACAGGGGGGGTTTCCAGAATCCTGGAACCCAAAATCAAACCCCCAAACACACACACATAACACACATATACACACATATGTGTATATCTACATAACTACACCCACACACACCCAAATCTCCTCGAATTCGACCCACACCCTCACATATATGTATACTACACATAGACTCACTAAAATACACTAGTCTAATACCTAAATTATTAATAAAATCGAATCAAAGTTCGATTTCCAAAATCTGGAATTAACTCAAAACTGTGACAGTGCACAGTTAACACTGAAATTGGGTAATTCGATATACGCAACCCAAATCGAGCTAAGACTCGATACCAACGGTTGGTAACTAACCCCCCATAGATACACTAGGGTCCTAGGACACTGACACGACACCACGATACGGTTTCGTGTGTCCAAACACACAAAACACTCGATCGGGTAAGTCTGATACATGTACACAAGAACAGTGTCGTGCACACGTTCCACGCACTCGTGGACACACCACGAGATACGACACGTCTCGTGGTCGTGCATACGTCTAGCCCACACGTAGGGCTACACATTCCACACCCTGACACGTGTCCACGACACGCGTGAACACAGAACAAACACCGTATCAGTCGTGAAAACACGACTGATACACGCGTGTTACGACTGCGTCGTGCACGCGGTTATACGCGTCGTACACGCGACACAGGACACGAAGCACCACGTGCTCGTGTCCACGTGTATGCCACGCATAGGGCTTCATGCCCGTGTCACTACGAGATGCTCTAGTGTCGTGTCCATGCGACACGACACACTCAAAGTTGTGCGCGCGCGCGCGTGCGCTGACAGCGCGTGTCCAGTGCGAGTGAGTTTTCTCACTCGACACGACACGACGCGACACGAGACTTTGGGGGCATGTTCGCAGACATTGCCCCCTTGTCTGTGTCAAATATTTCGTGTCCTAGTGGCCTGTGCTGTGCGCACGAAGGGTCGGGTAGCAGGACATGCACGATGGGCTCGTGCGGTCGGTTCGTGTCCAATTTGGACACGGACACAGCACTAAAATGTGCTCAGTCGAGTGGGTTCGTGACCTACATGTCTAGGGCTTCACAACAGTGCAATTAGTTCTACAAAAACACAAAAACAAGTCCATTGTGGCATTTCACCAAACAAGGTTTCTAGCTTAGGATACGTGTCCGATACGGACACCAAAACACATCAAAATCCCACCAAACTTTACCCACAGTATTGTTATCCCTATATGAATGCATTTATGAAAGAAAAACAGGAATTGACTAAGTTTGTGGAAATTTACCTATTGGTGAAATTCCAAGGAAATCAATGAAAAGGGGGTTGTGTGATCTCCAACTCGATGATGCCCAAGCTCCCAAATTCTAGATTTCTTGCTTCCCTTAGCACCCTAGATGTTGTAGGGTTCCAATGCAAGAGACTAGAGTCAATTTGGATCAAGATAGCTCAAGTTATGAAGGTTGAAAGGAAAGGGAATTTTTGTGGAATAAATTTCATGTATTTTTGTTCATGAATTATTCCATGGGGTATTTATCAAATGTGGGCTGCCAAGGGGGGTCTTCCTTGGTCGGCCAAGCATGGGGGGGGGGGGGTGTCCTTGGCTTCCTTCAAGGCTAAGTCAAGGACTTTAGCAAAAGGTTTGGTGATATTTTGCATGTTTTGTGCAAAATATCCATAAAGCAAATATCTAGATATTATCTACTTTAACCCATGACCTAAACATCACCCTAATGATTCTAGGTTAGGGGCTAACTACTAGTTTAGGGTAGGATAGGTTAGGAACTAATCATGAGACCTACCAAGTATTAAATAATATTAAAATCACATAATCACAAATTAAATCTAGAAAATTACCAAAATACCCTTTTGGTCAAAAACCCCAAATTTGATATTCTAAGCCTATGGCTAAGCTATCATGGTCATGGCAACTTCTAGGTTAGAGAAAACTAGGGTTTGCACTAAGTTATACTAACCAAAATCACGAAGTCATAAGTCATGACTTAGCATGACTTAGAAGATGGTTAAATCACACTAATAAACACTATAAACCATATCATGCCCTAATCACCATTATTTAATAATAAAAATAATAAATTTTTAATAATCCCTAATTTTCAGAAAATAGGGTGTTACAAGTCTACCCACCTTAAAATAATTTCGTCCTCGAAATTTAGATGGTCGTACTCCTTCTAGGTCAAACCTCCAATAATCAGGGACGAAGTTACTACCTAGCAACATACAAGGTCAACAAGCAAAATAGGGGTAGTAGACCTATACTGGGTCATGTCCAAGAATTGGCTGGCAGTTTCAGGTCATAAGGTGTCCTGAATTCAAATCGAAACCAAAAGTAACTCCATGGGATAAATCAGGATGGAGTCTCGGGTCAGGAAAATCGTACTAAGCAAATGAAGCATACAATGGTATGCCTGAGTGGGACACTAAGATCATGGGTGTAGTATGTCATGTCTAGGTCAGGTATGTGAAGTCAGTTTTGGGAAAACAACTAATCTTGTGCTCCAAATTTAAAAGTCACGGTAACGTGTCTACGGTGATCATAATTCAGAGTGGGAAGGCCTATGGCCTAAATTAAGCCAGAAATTGTGGTGCAAAAGTAGTACCAGGGGAACAGGTTAAATGGAACAGTCTGTGGTCTCATCTAGATGCACTAGTCATTCTAGATCAATACTGTCCCGTGGTATCAAAACGTACAAGCAATCTAGGATGTCCTAATTGGGAAGGTAAGGGAACAACAATCATCAAGGCTATAGGGTCGTCTACCATCCTATATGAAAATAGGTCATTAACAAGTGAGAAATCATTAAAGTTACCATTCCATAAAAAAGAAAATTGAAAATTTAGGTACAACAATCACAAATAGATTTTTGTCTTGACATGATCTAAGTTGATCAATTTCAAGATAAACTGGGATTTGGGCAAGATGGGAAATCAATGAAATCAAGTATGAGCACGAGCATCCAATGATGAAGATCCAGGTCATGATAAATTTAATTCAACTGGATACGAATACGAGGTTCATAGGCGATTAAAATAATTCCAAGGAGAATTGTCAAGGCTGTTGCGGATAAGATTCTAGGGCAAGTTTAATTATGTCTCCATCCACGTAGATTAATATATGAAAAAGCGAACCAAAATGCAATAGGTTGATCAGACCATCATGCGCCGGTTCTGATTAGACAATATGTTAGTGGGTGCGCACCCAATAAAATATATCATGATCAAGCTCGAAAAAGGATAAGCTTGTAAAACTAAGGATAAATTCATAGCATAAGATATAAGTAAGGGTGAAAATGATGAAAGAAGATACATAGTCCAAGATTCTTAACCAATCGGGTCAAGCATTCAAGGTAAGGTACAAGGTTAAGTATTTGAGGGTTCAAGCAGAACACCATCACATGCCAGGTCGAAAGAATTGAGCCAAGGTGGATCTCTAACTGAAATAAGAACCAATTTAGCATCATGGTAGAGGTTAGGGTTTAGCCATTTGACCAGAAAATCATGTCAAGGAAATAGAGTACAAGGAGACGGGTTTTAATGGGACATGGAATACCTACATGAAGGTAGGCTAGTCTAGGTCTTACATGTGAAGTTTGTTGGGAGGTAACAGCTAGTATTATACTCTGAATATCTAAGTCACGGTAAAGGACGTCCAATGATCTAGAATAGAAAGTGGGAGTTCGAGACGTGACAAATTGATGCAAAAATTGAAGAAGATCAAATTAACTCATGAAATAAAATTAATCAGGAATCTAGTAAATAATTTAGGAACACAGTACTAAGGATAGATAGGCTACTAGAGGAATATAGTTAGGGTTCGATCAATCAAGGGTCAAGGTTAGAAGGTCTCAATAAAGTCTTGATTTAAGAAAATGTCGAGTAAGTCAGGTTTGGGTTACAGTCACATAGATTGGTAGAAAGAGTTTAAGCAAGATGCAAAATAGAGAGGACAGTTCATTTTAATGAAAGGCAATTAGCAAGAGGATTAGATGGCAAGAAACAAATAAGAGTTTTCTCATAATTGTGATTGAGTACCCCAAAATAAAAGATATTAATCTAACACTAAGAATTTAAAATCAACAACTACAAAAATTTGAAAATCATCAACTAACACCAGGATTCAAAGTTCTACAGTGAATCCTCCAAAATCAAATTTAATCAAGGAAAAAGGAGTTTAAATCGTAATTTCAAATGAGATTCTCAAGGGTCATCCCAGGAATCTCTCAAGGTATCCTAGCAGTGATTGAGTATCCACTCTCTCTAAGCCTATTCCTCAAATCCTATCGCAGGCTGTAGTGATACTCTAGTTTGAATACCACTACATAAACTCGACCTGCATGGGCCACCACTAAAAACGTGTCACGACCCGCACCCACTGTTAGGGTACGAGAACGTAACAACGCCCAGCCTACGCCGCAGTGTCGGCGGTAGAACGCTGTTCTAGGTCAATCATCTATCAATACCAAGTACCTGTACAGTTTATACTCTCCGAATGGAGGTGACATAACAATATACATCTCAATCACATCTAGGGTAGAAGAACGAAAGACAGGTAGATAGATAGTAACTCAAGAGAACAGTATCATAGATGAATAAGTCTAAGTGTCTAGTACAACATAATATCCAGAACTGTCAACTCATAATACAAAAGTCTAAGAGTCTATATATCTCCACATCTCAAAATACAACTCAGAATGTGAGACAAAAAGTAAATATAGAAAAGACTGCCTAGACTAAACTGGTCTAGACTACTGGAACAACATCCTCAGCTGCAGGTGGATCCTTCTGAGGGTCCACAACATAAGTATCATCTAGTCCTGCTCCATAATAGGTAGACACCAGGGCCTCCTCCTCATCCTCTGTAATATTTTCAACAGGTCCAATCAGGACGGGAACGAGCACAATACATCTCACGCAGTGCATAGCAGGTTAGGAAATACGATACAGGCAATAGAGTAAGATACATGAACTGCTGAAAGGAAATATACGCTGTAAAAGAGATAGCTGTAATGAAATATCTACGGTATATAGAGAACTGTAAGTGACTAGTGATGTAGAGCACAAGATAGGCATGTGAATGGCTAGAATTTATACATGATTACACTACTGAGTTTGCACATGATTACACTACTTTGGAATTATTCACATGACCACTTCTACTCCCCCGTTTCCCCAATCAATACACAAGGATCTATACAAGTTACGTTATTGTACATGATATCACATGGGGCCCATGAAAGGGTGCACATGATAGTATACATGAGGGCTCAGTAAACATGAGAGTACATGATCACATGAGTGCACATGAATAATAGAAGCATGGGAGTACATGATGATAGTGAAACACACATAACATGAAGTACCCGATGCTCCCGAGGGGGATAACATCTCATGTAAAGATCCATATAGTACCAATCCGTGTTACCAACGTGACAGCAACAAGTAAAGTAATCTAGAGCAAGAAGTAAAGCCTGAACAAGTATGAAACGGTCAGAGAATGTACTCGCCTGATAACTGAATGTCTGAAGAGGATATACTGTCTGAGGAGAGGTGTATGGCTCCTAATCAGAGTAATACAAGTCACAATGTATCCACAATGGTAAAAATAAAGTATACAATGCATACTACATAATTCTAGGTCAAACTGGTCAAAAGTCAACTCTTGGTCAACTCTAATAGTCAAACTAAGTCACAGGAAGTCATACTAAGTCAAATAAGGTCAAACAAGATCAAACAAGGTCAAACAAGTTTAATCTAGGTTTAAGTCAACTCCTAGTCAACACTCTAATCAAACTAGTCAAATACTAGTCAACACGATCAATCTGGATCAAGTCTAGATCAAACTTAGACCAACTAAGTCATTGGTCAAACAAAGACTAGTCAGTTAGGGTAATTAGGTCAATTAGGTCATGGTTTGACCAATAGTTGACTTTAGTCAACCATGGTCAACAATGGTCAACCCTAAGTCAAAGCTAGGTCAACACTAGTTAAACTAGTTAGGGTTTTAGTCAAACTAGTCAAACTAGTTGTTTTAGGTCATTCCTAGTCATTTCTAGGTTAACTAGGTCAACTTTGACCTAAGGTTGACTTTGGTCAACTTTCAGTCAACAAGGGTCAACAATGGGTTTAGGGTCATTAGGGCTAGCCCTAACCATAGGCCAATAACCCTGGCCATAGGCCATAGTCTAGGTTTCCATATAAACCTATAACTAATAAGTCCCATATATATATATATGTCTATATATATAGACATACACTATCTATATACCCAAAATCCATATTTGCATAACACAATCACACACCTATATATATATACACTGTTTTCTACATATATAAACCTAATACCATTTATAAATATATATATCATGTATATATATACAATACATATATATATATAACTATATATATATCACACATATATATATATAGTGAGACAAAGTGAGAGAGAGAGTGAGACAGTGAGAGAGAGAGTGAGAGATCAGGACACAGGGGGGGTTTCCAGAATCCTGGAACCCAAAATCAAACCCCCAAACACACACACATAACACACATATACACACATATGTGTATATCTACATAACTACACCCACACACACCCAAATCTCCTCGAATTCGACCCACACCCTCACATATATGTATACTACACATAGACTCACTAAAATACACTAGTCTAATACCTAAATTATTAATAAAATCGAATCAAAGTTCGATTTCCAAAATCTGGAATTAACTCAAAACTGTGACAGTGCACAGTTAACACTGAAATTGGGTAATTCGATATACGCAACCCAAATCGAGCTAAGACTCGATACCAACGGTTGGTAACTAACCCCCCATAGATACACTAGGGTCCTAGGACACTGACACGACACCACGACACGGTTTCGTGTGTCCAAACACACAAAACACTCGATCGGGTAAGTCTGATACATGTACACAAGAACAGTGTCGTGCACACGTTCCACGCACTCGTGGACACACCACGAGATATGACACGTCTCGTGGTCGTGCATACGTCTAGCCCACACGTAGGGCTACACATTCCACACCCTGACACGTGTCCACGACACGCGTGGACACAGAACAAACACCGTATCAGTCGTAAAAACACGACTGATACACGCGTGTTACGACTGCGTCGTGCACGCGGTTACACGCATCGTACACGCGACACAGGACACGAAGCACCACGTGCTCGTGTCCACGTGTACGCCACGCATAGGGCTTCATGCCCGTGTCACTACGAGATGCTCTAGTGTCGTGTCCATGCGACACGACACACTCAAAGTTGTGCGCGCGCGCGCGTGCGCTGACAGCGCGTGTCCAGTGCGAGTGAGTTTTCTCACTCGACATGACACGACGCGACACGAGACTTTGGGGGCATGTTCGCAGACATTGCCCCCTTGTCTGTGTCAAATATTTCGTGTCCTAGTGGCCTGTGCTGTGCGCACGAAGGGTCGGGTAGCAGGACATGCACGATGGGCTCGTACGGTCGGTTCGTGTCCAATTTGGACACGGACACAGCACTAAAATGTGCTCAGTCGAGTGGGTTCGTGACCTACATGTCTAGGGCTTCACAACAGTGCAATTAGTTCTACAAAAACAAGTCCATTGTGGCATTTCACCAAACAAGGTTTCTAGCTTAGGATACGTGTCCGATACGGACACCAAAACACATCAAAATCCCACCAAACTTTACCCACAGTATTGTTATCCCTATATGAATGCATTTATGAAAGAAAAATAGGAATTGACTAAGTTTGTGGAAATTTACCTATTGGTGAAATTCCAAGGAAATCAATGAAAAGGGGGTTGTGTGATCTCCAACTCGATGATGCCCAAGCTCCCAAATTCTAGATTTCTTGCTTCCCTTAGCACCCTAGATGTTGTAGGGTTCCAATGCAAGAGACTAGAGTCAATTTGGATCAAGATAGCTCAAGTTATGAAGGTTGAAAGGAAAGGGAATTTTTGTGGAATAAATTTCATGTATTTTTGTTCATGAATTATTCCATGGGGTATTATCAAATGTGGGCTGCCAAGGGGGGTCTTCCTTGGTCGGCCAAGCATGGGGGGGGGGGGGTTGTCCTTGGCTTCCTTCAAGGCTAAGTCAAGGACTTTAGCAAAAGGTTTGGTGATATTTTGCATGTTTTGTGCAAAATATCCATAAAGCAAATATCTAGATATTATCTACTTTAACCCATGACCTAAACATCACCCTAATGATTCTAGGTTAGGGGCTAACTACTAGTTTAGGGTAGGATAGGTTAGGAACTAATCATGAGACCTACCAAGTATTAAATAATATTAAAATCACATAATCACAAATTAAATCTAGAAAATTACCAAAATACCCTTTTGGTCAAAAACCCCAAATTTGATATTCTAAGCCTATGGCTAAGCTATCATGGTCATGGCAACTTCTAGGTTAGAGAAAACTAGGGTTTGCACTAAGTTATACTAACCAAAATTACGAAGTCATAAGTCATGACTTAGCATGACTTAGAAGATGGTTAAATCACACTAATAAACACTATAAACCATATCATGCCCTAATCACCATTATTTAATAATAAAAATAATAAATTTTTAATAATCCCTAATTTTCAGAAAACAGGGTGTTACACAAATAGGCAGTTAGCCTAATGCTGTATGTTAAATATAAAGAGGGGTGTAGTCAGCACTATAAAGAGGAGGAGTTCCTCATGTTATAGTGGCACGACACCACCATGAGGTACCCGGTTAGGGATAAAGCCTCGGCCTTGCAAGCCATGTCGTTGCGGCGTAACACCGCAAGGGAGTCTAAGGCTTCATGTTGGGTAGTTTGGCACTACAAAGAGGCGGTTGCCTCATGCTACTGTAGTATGATACTACGATGAGGTTCCCGGTACGGGGTAAGGCCTCGGCTTTAAGCCATGTCATAGCGGCGTAGCACCGCAAGGGAAGCGCAAAGCGCTTCATGCCATGTCTCTTTATAATGAACTCACCTATAGTGTATGACAGAGACATCAGGCCATCTCTTGAGGGTAAACTTGTAGACACCCAAAATTATACACTAAAACCAGGCTGGCACAGGGCCTTTAATGTGTAGCCAGAAGCACATGTAACTACATTATGTGAGTGGAAAGAATTTCAGCTATGATGCAGAATTCAAGGCTTAGTCCATTCTTGTATTATAGTTTGATTTTTGACCCATGCGGAAAAATTTAAGTCGTAAGCGACATCTCTCCTAATGCATGATGGACAGTTACTGTGGGGAACACTTATATCCATATATAGAGATATATGGGGGATTGTTGGGTTTTTGGTTTTTCCTTTAGAAAGGTTTAGTCCCACATCGGAAAAAACAAATGGTTTGTTTCTCTATATATTAGCTTTGCTATTATTGGAGATGCACATGTGGTGTGGAGGTGCACATGGGTTTGCTATGTGGGATTATTTTTCTAATGGGAAAAAGGCCAAAATCAACAATTAAAGCATTCATGCTTTTTGCTCTTGGAAAATTTATTTCCATAGGAGCTAAGCCCCGTTGGGGCTTAGCTACTCCGACACGGACTCGGACTCGGACTCGGACTCGGACTCGGGCTCGGACTCGGGCTCAAGGGCTCATGAGGCGTAATATGGCATTTTGTTGGCGCACTTTGCACTTAGCACGTCAGCATCGTCGCTAGGCGCATAGTACGCTTAAGTTGCGCTCGTTGCGCGGCCCGTTACGCGAGCCTAGTTGTGCTGGCCCAGTTACGCAGCCCAGTACGCAGCCCAGTACGCCCAGTACGCGCAGTGTGCACAGTGTACGCAGCGTGCGTAGAGTACGCAGTGTGTGCAGCGTACGCAGTGTGCGTAGAGTGCGTAGTGTGCGTAGGGTGCGTAAAAGTGGCTATATACGTAAAGTGTAAATTACGTTGGTGGCATAACTTCCAGTAGAACGTGTCCTTGCATGTTCTGAGCGGTTGCTCCTTGTTCGGGGTGGTTACTACCACGTCCCTAACATTGTACTAACCGGGCAGTTGTTCCAGGAGCTTATATAAGGCCTCCTCCTCCTCTCTCACAAGATATAGAACAGAACAGAGAAAGAAGCCACTAGAAAGTTTACGAAGTGTTCTTTAGCACAAGTAAACAGAGATTTCAGACGTATTCTTTAACACAGTTCTGATCTGCAGCCTTCGAGAGAGAGAGGAAAGGCGCCGCACCAGCGTTGCTCTTGCACCGGAGTTCGTGTCCGTCCGAGGAGTCAGAAGAGCAGGAGTGTTCCAAGTTCTCCGACGAACTTGCTGGTTCCTGGAAGCTGTTCGCATAGGGCGAATAAAGCTTTGAGCAATGGTGATCATTCACCGCGGCAGGAGTTCTCCCATCTATCGCCAGTCACCTTCTTCGTTGCTGCCAGTAACTCTGATTGTATCTTCTTTTTAGAAGTACTACGATCTGATTGCTGTGATTACGAAATCTTTTTAGATTCTCATAATATCATAACGATATCTTTTTAGATCTTTGTTATACTTGCGCAACCTTCCTAGAAGTGTTACGTTGGAATATTGTTTTTACAATTGTTTCATATTCTCAGTTTTTCTATCGAAAAATTGTGCCCCGGCAATAACATCCTCTTCTTCCCTCCACCTCTCCTCCATGGCCGAACTCTCCCTCTCCTTCACCACAGCAGCTTCTTCTTCTCCCTAACTTCTTCTCCTTCCCTCCACCTCTCCTCCATGGCCGAACTCTCCCTCTCCTTCACCACAACAACTCCTCATTCCTAACTCCTCCTCCTTCTTCCCAAGCTTCCTCCCTACCTACCTCTCCTCCTTCTCTACCTCTGGCAGCCGCCTGAGCTACTACTACTGCTACTCGAGCTACTGTTGTGCAAGCCGCACCTTAGTTGTTGCCGCTGCTCCTTCTGCTGCCATATCCACCAGCTAGGGCACCACCTTCATTGACCACCCAGGGGTGGAGGCCCACCTCCAGCAGCCACCAGGGAGGCCATCGGCCACTAGGCAGCAGCGCAAGCTGTCGCTGTTGTTGCGTTCCAGCAACAAATACCGCTGCCTCATATAGTAGGTTGCTGTGAGCGGCTGTCCGCCGCCATCGAGGCTCCCCGTCGACTCCACAAGCTCTGCCATTCCTACTCGCGAGACCAAGAGCCCCCTCCGCGTTGCCTTGAAGCCGTAGTTTCTATCGCGGCCCATCAATCGCCAACCAACAGCTACAGTCGCTCGGGACAACCCAAACAGGTCGAACACCAGAGGCCGTATTGATGCTATCGTACGCTCGTCCAGTCCCTCACGAGGCCGTGGAGCCCCCACGGCAGCGAAGAACACCCCTACGGGCTGTCGCACTCTCGAGAGCGATCGGAAACACATCTTCTTCCTTGGGTATGACCACCTCTCTCTCACTCTCTATTAAATCTTATGTGAACCTTCATAACTATAGATGTTCGACACAATTAACACCCATATAATCCATACTAAACACTTTTAAGTACTTGCATTAGTGTTATACTATTTAGTAGGTATAGGTCCCTAACATGTAAGAATGTTACCATGTCTAATATCATGCCTTTGGTACACATTTGTAGATGACACAATTTACACATTCATATATGTCCTGTTAAACACCTTCTTATACACTATGGGAATCCTATATGCATATAGATGCAACACATGTTCATATTAATTCTATATGTATAAGTAACACATATAGGTGAATCCTATATATATGTAACACCTTCTTGTGCATGACAATCCTATACATATATCACACTTTCCTTCTCTTCATGAATATAACAGTAGGTTGCACATATAGGTATAAATCCTTTTGTCACACTTTTCCTTTGTATATGCATATGTCACATATTTGAGAATATATATATATACATATATATATATATATATATATATATATATATATATATATATATATATATATATATATATATATATATATATATATATATATGACACCATAATGTGAATCCCATATCACACTCTACATGGTGAATGTAACAGTAGGATTACTCATGGGTTTAGATCCCCTTTGTGCACACACTTTTTCCTATACATAATAATGACACACTTGTCCTATATATGCATACATGAAACCTTTTATATATATATATATATATATATATATATATATATATATATATATATATATATATATATTATTTATATATATATATATATTATTTATATATATATATATATTATATATATATATATTATTTATATATATATATAAAAAAAACAAAATATATATATATATATATATATATATATATATATATATATATATATATATATATATATATATATATATATATATATATATATATATATATATATATATATATATATATATATATATTCTATAATATATATATATATATATATATATATATATATATATATATATATATATATATATATATATATATATATATATATATATATATTATATAAATAGTATTGTGCATGAGACTTCATGAGTTAACATGACGTACACACACTTGTATTCAATCCTCACCTAAAAATATGTAGTTGTTTAACTTATAGGGCTTCATGATCAAGTCGTGATCATGAGGGTTGATTGTTGTTACTTAACGTACTGTAGCATAGCCTTTAACATATTATACTCGTATATTCGTAGGTGCTCAGGACGATACGATCTTGATTGAGGAGTCCGGATCCTCGCTCGTACTTTTCGTAGTTCCAGGCAAGTATACCTTGCCTTGTATTACTGGTTTTATTCATTCATATTTATGTTATGTGCACTTGCTATAGTGGACTTAGTTGTGTGCTCGAGAGATGCCTCGGGTGTAGTCGATGACGACATTGTCATCAAGATTCATATACTTGACTTAGTCCTAGTTGACATACCCTAAGTTGTGGAATCACAGTCATGATTCCCATGACCTTGACACGACTTACGACAGGGCACTGAGTGAGTTCATACCATGGCACGGGCTTGCACTTTTGGCTAGCTACCAATGCAAAGGGCTCATGTACTGGTACATAGAATGGTTAAGTTGTGTTTAGTTATTGTGACCTTTCATTGAGAGACGGAATGCTCAAGTGGTGGATACGATTTGTACATTTTCGAGGGCAGGAGAAGACAATTAGTAGGCATATGGGACAGACAGTTACATCATCCTTTTACTTGGTTTTGGGGCCATTGAGTCTAGTGCTACCCAGTTATGGGCATCGGCTTGTGATCTGACGCCGGTCCGTGCTTTGATGCAAAATCCTTATTAACCTACCCATACGAACCAGGGTTGTCTTCAAAGTGTATTTACTTAGCTACTTAGTTCACCCTTTATATTGATTTCGTATTTAA
Source organism: Iris pallida (assembly GCA_029216955.1). Taxonomy (NCBI): domain Eukaryota; kingdom Viridiplantae; phylum Streptophyta; class Magnoliopsida; order Asparagales; family Iridaceae; genus Iris; species Iris pallida. Next base: position 11,411,326 of record JANAVB010019794.1, read on the forward strand.
TTTATGGCATGTTTTCTTCTGTATCTTGCTATGTCCCCTGAGGACCTAGTTTCTTTTCAGACTTAGATGAGCACTTACAGTTGACTGTGTATGAACCGGAAGTTAAGTCAGAACTTGTTGCTGAAGACGATGAGGTATTTCTTGAGGAGTTCCCTTGACTCAGGATATGGTGTTATTTTGGTTAAGAGAATTATTATCTAGTTAGTCGATGCACATGACTAGTTATCTTTCTGCTTTCAGTATTTTTATTCAGTGTTGTACTCCGTGGATTTGTTCCCACCAGCCTATTCAGTTTGCATTTTATTCAAACCCCATGTTACTTCAAGTTCATATTTCAGTATTACTTTCCTTGTTCATGTGGATGATTTTTAGATGTTACCTATTGCCTGTGTAGTATAGTTATATTTACAGCATAGTACATCTGGGATAAGTCCATTAAATTGGAAACATATTCTAAATCATATTAGCTGGCATCATCTCGGCCTAAGTTTCTATTTTGGAACTGGGACATGACAACAGATGAGTAAAGATTTATCCTTTGTGTGGCTCAAGTTAGGATAGGAATATAGGCCATACTCATTTCACCTAAATGACACGAATAGTTATGACAACAAAATATTGGGACAAAATTTTGCCAAACGTATCTGTAATTGTAGGGGTAGTGGCATGATCAAGGACGAACCCTATCTGAGATTCTAGGATAATCTTAAACTTCAGATGTTCAGTTAGACGGAGGATGTCGAGCTTGTACTCCTACTAGAATGTTGGCTTTTTTATCAAGGGTTCCTAGGATAGCAATTGATTCTTACAAATGCGACTAGCTAATCTTCTACAAGTCCTTTGGGATTCCTAACTAACTGGTTTCGATGAAGGACTTAACATGCTATGGTTTATAGAAGCCTAAAAAGTATAATCATCATCATGCGCTACTCACAAAAGACGCCAAGACTGAAGTTATCAAATGGCGCCAGACAATAGATGGCGCCAAGAATCAGATGGTGCTGGCTGACATGTGGCAGACTTCTCGGAGAAACCAAATGATAGTCATCGTGACTGACAGCACGTCACTCTAGAAAAATCTGTTTTGAATCCCGAACACGCGATGCTCGAGGAGATTGTGTCAGATTTGTCATAATGACTGACAACTGTCATGCGCCATTCGCAGTTGGCGTGAGGTAATCAATGAATCCAACAGATGGCACTAAAACTGCAGATGGCGCCTGGCGCCATTCAACAGTTGGCGCTAATCAATCAAATTATCATCCAAAGCTGTTAGATGATGTGACGCGCATGCTACTAATCTCAAAGAACATGCACAGGATACTGCCCATGACCATGCGCATCTCTCTCACAGAATGCCATGCGTCCCATGTAGTTAAGTTAATCGTTCATGCGACTGGATGAATGGCGCACCAAATGCAGTGTGCGCCAATCAGGATAACTACTTAATAGTTATCTCTGAACTCTACAAATAGAGGTTTAAATCACTTCACAAGCATCAATAATGATCATAATCTCCTGAGCACTTGCTGCAGCACTTTCTAAAGGCTTTCTTTTTCGACATCGCCTCGTCCAAGGGATAAAGTGATCGTCTTCTGATCAGATTCCTATAGTTGTACTTTCCCAGAAATCAATTGTACTCTTGTACTTTTATTTTCTTAGTTTGTAAAGAAACTTTTGTTTTTGCAAACAAAATAGCGAATCTGCTGGGGACGACTTTCTTCTCCGACGAGAAAGTGACAACTCAATACGATGTTGCGTCGGTCGGCACGATGCAAAAGACTTTGTGTCGTAAAAGTCGACCAAACTGCCTACGAAGCCATGATTGGCGCAGGTGGTGCCAAGCGCGCCACCACTGCTGCTGTCAAGAACTGGGTGTACGCTATCTGGACTCCGAAGTCCTCCAGTGCACCAATCATGACTCCTACGCCAAGCTTGAAGAAAAGTTCTGTAGCCATTTCCTTTTCTTCACCAATTCTGAAATTGCTAGAGAGTGCTCTAACTACTACCCTGGTGCCAAACAAGGGACAGAGCCGTATGGCTACTTCCCCTTCTTCACCAATTCTGAAATTGGTAGAGAGTGCTCCAACCACTACCCTGGCGCCAACCAAGGGACAGCACCGCATGGCTACTTCTTCTTCTTCCTCACCAATTCTGAAATTGGTAGAGAACGTGCCAACCACTATCCTAGCGCCAATCAGGGGACAACGCCACATGATCATTTCTTCCTTGTCACCAATTCTGAAATTGGTGGAAAATACGCCGACCACTGTCTTGGCGCAGAACAAGGGAAAATGTTACTTGGCTAATCCCTCTTCCTCCCTAGTTCTAAAGTTGGGGGAGAAATTAGATATCACTGCCCCTGCGCAGAATAAAGAAAAGTGCCCTATGGCCACTCCTTATCCTTCCCTAGTCTTGGACTTGGTGGAAAACGTATCTAACTGTGTGCCAGTTAATGCGAGAACACTTTTGAGTAGAAAGTCTACTTCTCTTGGCAGAGACAATCAAATCAATGCCAAGAAATTAGACTCTACTCAAAGTCTATTTTCTACTGCTCATCTACGCTGTGCCAAATGCGCTAGAGAAGTGTGTGCAGAACAACATGGCATCCTGTCCACTCCTTATGGCCAGCGCCAATCAAGCCAGAACCAAGAACTTCCTACTCTGCATATTTCGAGAATAAGGCAGGGTTAACTGAAGTTGTCCCAGGCAGACAGACAGCCAGGTGGCGCACTACTCTGACATGCGCACTTACCTCAATCAGCGCAGAACAACATCAAGCCTGCTTCAAGAATAATCTGTGCCACCTACCAAGTTGTGCACCGAAAGAGTTCCTCAAGTCAAGAATCCTCTCAGTTATGCCAACGAAGCCAGTACTTCTTTGTAGACACAGGGTACAGGGTACAGGGTACCTCAATAACTGGAATCATGTTCCTACCATCATCAAGGAATATATACCTCCGACTTCTCCTTATCCTGTCACCGTAAATGATCTTCCTGAACTTCTTATACAAAAGCAGAAGATGACAAGACCATCTCGTCCACCTGTAACTCCACATCAGGAACATCACGGTAATCATCACCACGAAGTAGCGATAAAATATTGCTGCCAGTCAGCTAAACGGTCTGTCTTCGACCGTTTGAACTACACTCGGACTGTTGAACTTGTGATGGTGGACGAAGATGAGTAGCTATATGCTTCGATTAACATAACTTTCCGAAATACTGGGGGTGGAAAACGTCCAAGACGTAATGCATCCTGCAATCCTAGTCAACAATACCTTGATCATATCTGTGACTCCGGTGAAGGAGTCTACCAAAATACTAGATCAAGAAGCCGAGACCTACTCGGGCAAAGGAATCCTCCTTCCAACCAAGTAACAATCGGCCAAAGGAATCTTCCTTCCAACCAGGAAACAATCGGTCTTCCTTCCGACCAAGAAACAATCGGTCAAAGGAATCTTCTTTCCGACCAGAGAACAACGTGTCTTCCTTCCGACCAAGAAACAATCGGTCAAAGGAATCTTCTTTTCGACCAGAGAATAATCGGTCTTCCTTCCGACCAAGAAATAATAGGTCAAAGGAATCTTCTTGATTCTGACCAAGATTTCCTCGATCAAAGGAAGCTTTCCACTCTTCATCAAGGAGGTAGTTTCCTGCATGACTTTGACGTCGATAGTGAGAGATCTGTGCGGACTATCTTTTCCACCAGCTCATCATCGATAGCTAGAGAAGAGACTGCCTATGTCACTAACGAAGAACAAGATGCGTCGAGCTCCGACAGTCAAAAATCAAGGATTGTTGCATTAGAGACTAACTTAAAAACCATGTCTAAAATGGTTACAAGTATGCATGCTGTGATCATAACACAATATACTGTTCCACCAGTTGCGAATCCAATTCCAACCCAAGAACATGTAGCAGCATCTATCCCAATCAACATCGGTCTAGGGGTACAATCTCCCCACAATGCTACTACACCCACTCAGGCTACTCCAAGCCAGTCTGGTGCTGGGGGTGGTACTTGTCATGCAGTTCCACCTCCTAACACATCGAATCAGTCTACTACTTCCCAAGCATCAGGGGATACAAATGAGGCAGTGAAGCTTCTACATAGTCAATTTGAAGCTCTCAAACAGAAGGATGGTCTACAGAAGTTGGGGATCAAGCAACCCTACCCTATAGAGTGGAAGGAAGTCCCGTTTCCACCTAAATACAAGCCACCAACTATTATATTGTTTGACGACAGTTTATCCCCAAATCAATACCTTAATCACTTCGAGGTGATGACTGATCAACTCCAACTGAACGATGCTCTACTCACTAGAGTATTTGTCGGATGTTTAGCGGGTGCAGCCTATGACTGGTATCGCAGTTTGCCAGATGGTTGCATAACATCTTTTGCGGGATTCAAGCAAATGTTCTTGGAATGATTCCAAGAGGGAACAAACGACATGACTATGTCGGCCCTCATCAAAATCAAGCAACGGCCTAATGAAACCACTGAACGTTTCATTGAGCGCTTCCGTCGTAAAGCACTCAAAATGTCTCTAGGTACTCCAGATGCACTGACTATAGATACATACAAATCAAACTTGTTACCTATAGTCAGCATGTGGACTGGACCCACACAATTCTGAGACTGGGCCTTTTTTCATAGTAAGTGCCAGGACAGCCGAGGATAGTGCCGATAAGTTTAAACGACTAGGCATCCAGATGCGTGATCTTGACAAAGATGAACATTCTACAACCAATAGCGGTGTGCGTTATAACAACCGCAAGAATAAAGAAGCTTTAGCCATCAATATGAAAGGCAAAGAAGCTTTAGCCGTCAATGTAGGTCAGTCAACACCTACTATGACAGCACCCCCACGAAGAGCACAACATCCAAAAGAGGAATATTTCTTTGACGAGAATGACATCATGAGCATATTTGATTATCCAATCAAGAGCAACAAACTTCAACTGCCCGAAGCAAAATGGCCAGACGAAGTAGGTAAAACTGACAATCATAAATACTGTATATATCACAGGTTCTTGGGACATCCGACGAGGGCGTGTTACATACTCAAAGGGAAGATCCAGGAGTTGATCAACGCTAAGGCAATCATATTTCAGCATGATGAAAAGACGGTGACTGCAATTTGACGACTTTCCCGCCCAACTGGTGCATGATAGAGTCGTCCCCTTTCCAAAATCCACTCTAGAGATCGTCAACCTTCCACCAGCACGAACTGACAGTCTCGTGCCCCTATCAACTGACAAAGGGGAAATCATGTGGATTCACCCCGATTTGGTTGCTGACTTTGAATCCAATACACCTACTTCCTCTACAAAGTTAAGAAAAATAACCAAATATAAGTCATGTCATATGACTTCACTGTTGACCAAACTGGATCAGTCAACCTAATTTTGAGTATTAACAAAAATGATATCTGTTATGATCCAATATAACACATCAAGTCAAAGTCAGAACATCATTACATATCGGTTCAAGATAGACGTCATCAACATATGTTGCTATTACTTGTATTATGTGTCTGTATTTTTATATTTATTTGAGTCTAGATTATATACGCTACGTAGCGCTGAGTGTCTTAAAACTATAATCACTTATCCAAAGCTCCACCAAATAATCACTAAACCAAACCAAGCCCATTTGAACATCCCAGCCCAATTGAATATTCTGGCCCAAGAAAGTAGAATTCGGGCCGAACTCTGCTCCAGGCAGAGTTCAGGCCGAACTCTGGTTCCTGAAATTTAGGATCCTAATTTTTAGAATTTGATGGTTGCTAGTTGTCCAACGGCCAAAAATTTGAATTTTGGGACAGAGTTCTAGCTGAATTCTGCCTCCCTCGACTAGTATATAAAGGACATAATTTCTTTCATTTTCATTCATCTCTCCATCTCATCTTCTCATCTTCTCATCTTCTATAGCCTTATACATTATAAGCCTACTCTTCCCATCTACTAGCCACACAACTTCCGAAGCCCCAAGGTGCTCAGTGCAATTCAGCTAGAAGTTCTGTGCAAGAGTTTGAAAGTAGTTGCTTGGAAAATTCTAAGTTTTGCCTCAGCAAAAGTGTAAGAAGTTGGCATGCTCTTCTGAGTAAAGGCACGTGGTTTACCTCTATTTCACAAATAGTAGATTTCAATCCTGAACTAGAGTTCTCAGGCCTGGACTCGTCCTCCATGAGGGAAACTAGGTTAAAACTGATGTGTTTGCATATGCTTTTCTGATCTCTTTTATTTTCACATTAATACCCTGATTAATTATTTTGTTGGTAAAAGAGTTATTTTTTATTTGGTTATTATCGACACATACTCTATTCACCCCCTCTAGAGTTGCCTACACGTACTTTATTCACTGGGTGGTCATCTTCCATCTTTGGATGCTACCTTCACCCAGTGGCAGCTTCGCCTTCTTCTGCTGAAGCAGTGACACCAAAGCAGAAAGTTAACTACCAACCAGCATTCCATCTATATAGTCAACAGTCCCGTGAACTGATGACGAAGATGGGATATGCTCTATAGAAAACCCCTGGCTTAAATCACGAGAAGGGGACTCCTATACCACTTTCTCTACGCTTACAACATAATCAGTCTCGTGTTGGCTTTGGATTCTGGACAAATCCTTTGTTGCTTCAGAAGAAGTCTTTAAGAAACAAGACTAATGAAGAATTGCAATATGGTTTCCTTCGCACCAGCTCCATAAGAGGAAGCTATGACCGGTACCAGATCTGGGAGACTCTACCTTAAAGATTAACCAGAGGGGCAAGAGAATGCAGTCATTTCACCCCTAGTCCCTGATGCCCCTTCAGTATCTTTTTTGCCTGCTATCAATGTTCCATCGTCTTCATCGCCTCAAATGGAACCAACTCCTCCTAAACCAACAGCAGCCAACAAAGGAAAACAGCCAGTTCGCTTTGATAAAATATTAAAGAAAACTCCACCTCTTGGACTGGAGAAGCCGTATAACTTTGATATATTGGCTCAGCTAACCAATACTCCAGCGAGGTTATCAATCTTTGAGCTCCTCCGTCTCTCGAGGGAAACTCGGGAAACACTAAGCGAAGCTTTAATGCAAGTCGACGCTTGTCTAGCACACCTCAAGAAGCCAGATGAGGAACCTGTGGCATGTTTTCATTGTCATAGTGTGATAGAGCTAATTCCCAATATCACCTTTACGCAGGATGATATGCTTCTAGAGGACAATCGACATGATCGACCTCTCTATTTTATAGGGTATGTCGATACAATAAAAGTAGATCACATCCTCATTGACCCTGGATCTGCACTCAGCATTATGCTGAAGACTTTACTGGATGCATTGAAGATCCCTGTCCATAATCTCTCTATAACAATTATGACTATTCTGCGATTCAATTCCGGGAGAAGTGAACTACTGGGAAAGATTCGCCTAAAAGTTAAATTGGCAATCTCTGCATGAAAGTCACCTTCTATGTGATTGACAATCATGGCTCCTACAATGCCTTGTTAGGAAGACCGTGGTTGCATGAACATAACATCGTGCCATTAACTCTCCACCAATGTTTCAAATATGTGGATGAGAACGGAGAAGTCCGAAAGGAAGTGGCTGATCTTAATCCCTTCTGCAGCATCGAAGCATATTTTACTGACTCCAGGATGTATGAAAAGGAGTTCATGTAAGTCATACTAGCCATGAACACCGAAGAAGATCAGAAGGACAATCCAGATGACATCCTTGTGATTCCGGTCAAAGGACACTTCTCGTCCTTCATCTTTTCAGACGCTAACCATCCATCTCTCTTCTTCTGTCAAGTATCCTCTTGCTGAAAAGACAGAGCATAGGGAGCTCAACTCTTCTGAGCCTCTTGTTATTGACCTTCGTTGTAACAAGTTTTCTTCTTCTCCTTCTCCTCTTGTCATCAATCTTAGCAAGCCGTCGGCTAAGATCAAGAGACCTGTTGTAAATGATGATGTAATTATCAATAAAGTAGCATCTCTTTTACAGTATACTGATGTCAATTACTATACCCGATGTTATCTAGACATCCTAGATAACTTCGAACCCCTTACATTAGGAGGAGACCAACCTCTTCAAGATGAAGTATTACTGGACTCAGTGCAAGATTTATTCTTTCTGGTTCCCTCTCGGAAGATGGACAAACATCCTATTCTCTTCAGCAAAGGATTGAATCAAAAGGCTATATTTGATAGTGATGCTGAAAATGACAATAATGGGTGACTTTAACTACGCCGTTACAGTCAACAGTCAAAAAACATCATCCAAAAGATGGGCTACAACTTCAAAATCGACCTCAACGATGGTAGGGGAAAGCGATCTCCTATTCGCATACGTGCTCCAAAAGGAAAGTTGGTACAATACTACAACAAAACAAAGCATGGGTTAGGCTACACCTCGTCGATCATGATCCCAGACGCTTCTGACTCTGACAAAGAAGAGCGATCTAACTCTTCTGACTCTGCATCATGGAATTTAGACACCAGCATAGGACACGTCCATCGAGTGACTCTATCTTATAATATGGTGACTGCCGAGTTCTCAGAAGATGATGATGACTTCGTTGAAGTCCTTGAATCTGATCATTGGGCACAAAGGATGGATACTCAATGGAAACTTTGCTTCGAACAACGCGAACCACCTACCGAAGATCAATTAATCTAGGTCGATGTCGGAGACGAAGCTTCTCCAAGACCAATCTTTATCAACAAAAGTCTTCCTGAAGCATATTAACAAGAACTGATTAAGCTCATTAGGGAATACATTGACGTATTCGCTTGGAGTTACGAAGATATGCCGGGATTAGATCCTCAGATCGCTACCCATAAGCTCAACATCTTGCCAAATGCCAGGCCAGTCAAACAACAACATCTTCGATTCCGACCTGACATGATAGATGCTATAGAAGCCGAGGTCAAGAAGCTCATTGTATGTGGCTTTGTCAGGGAAGAACTGTTAGGGTTATATACTAAAAGCATCACTTTTATAGTAACCTTATTTCCTTAAATTTTGAATGAGAATCATATGGGCAAATATTTGTATATTGTATTTGTTGCAAGTGTTCATGCAAATGTCTGATATTCTATATTGTAGATAATATGGTGTGTGGTGTCACACAGAAGATCATATTATCAGTTCCCTATGGAGTATATAAATAGTTCACAACCTAGATAGACTTGGACAATCTATTGGAAAGGTTGTAGTATAATCTGGTATTAGTCTATCTTGACTATAGGTTTACACTAGTACACTTTGTGTGTATTGAACAGAACCACTTGAGGTTGTTCTCTTTGTACTGACTACATAAGAGAACAAACACCTCTGTCATTATGGATGCTTGTGCTCTTAATCCGGATATAATAACGGACATGTATATGCAGTGTGCATTGCTTTGACTCATAAAAGAGTGAGATTCATTATGGATCAACAACCTCTATGAATTGGGTAATAACATTGTATGAATGATGGGCTGTTGATTACAAATAAAATCCATGTCCCGATACATCGGGTTGATGATGTCCCCTTAAGGAGCTCATAAGGATTGTCATGTAAACCCTATAGGTGGATTATATCCAACATGACAAATAAAGTTGAGTGGTACTACTTAAGGATAAAAGATATCAAATCAATATAGTTGTCAGTAACTTAATTTGATCGACGGACATACGATATCTTAACATGGGGAGCCAAACAAGCATATAATAAAAGGAGCCCACAAACATAATTTGGGATTAGGGAGGTAGTGCAACAATAGCTCATTAGTGGACCGAGCTATCGTTAATGGGCCTGGATTGTGTGTTCGGGCTGAACACGGGATATCAAGATCCGTTAGGAGGCCTAACCCTAATTTCTCCTCATGGTCCCTGTCGTAGCCTATATATATTCTCTATTCTCTGGCCGCCAGATTACTGATCAGAAATCTGAAACTTTCTCTAAATTTGTGATTCACGTAAGGAGAGAAAGAGAGGGCTGCTTAGGAGAAGAAAAGGTTGGGAGATCGTCGCCCACACGACGTCCAACTCGATGAAGGAATACGTGCATAAGATCTTGGGGTCGTCCGCTCAAGATTGCCAGGAATTACTTGTCTCCTTTCCGCCGCAGGTATAATTCGTGAACCCTAGTTTCCGCCTATGAAGGGTTAGAACACGTATTAGATCTGTTTAACTTTTTATCGATCAATACGCACACCAAATGAAGGGTCTTGGGAATCCCTAATTCAATCAATTGGTATCAGAGCCAGGTTGGATCTACTTATTGATTGATACGTCCAGGTTGTCCAATAAAACCTGCGTTGTGTAATAGTCGGTAGATGTAGATCTGTTCTAACTAGGTTTTGCAGGCATCTTAGATCCAACTTTTATGGTCCAATGCATGTTTTTGATTGTGTTGTTTAAACCACGGACATGTCATGGATGTTCTTGTTACAGTGATGTAATTAAAATCACGAGGGTTGATCGTGCTTATTATTTTAATTTTTCAATCTAGATTTTGTGTGAACTCCTTCGGGAGGCATAGGAATGATGTAATTTTAATTATTTTTGATCAATCGTGATAACGGTGGTGGTTGTTTTTGACGTCGGACGAGATGCTGGTTTTAAGCTGTCAACCCCTTGTCCAATTTTATCCTAGCATATTTTTTATTATTTATTTAGCACTTAATTATCACATACATTGTTATGTGTTATATTGGTTTAATTATATACTATATAAGGACCAACTGGTAATAAAAGGAGTTGCAGGGACCTAAAAGAATAAATTGAGATTTAAACTCTCAACCACCATTTAAACCGAGCTCTGGGCCTATTTGAATTCAAATATGATTCGAAATATTCTCAGCAATCTAATTTAAACTCGGATTGAATCCTCTGTTATCTCCCTCAGATTTGTATATAGGGGTATATAAACTTAGAACTCCCGATTTCTTTCTCCCAAAAGCCCTAGCCGCCTGCTTTATCCCCTGTCGAGAAGACCAAGAGTAGACACCAGGAAGAAACAGGATTCCTTGCGATCACAGGGTGAGTTTTCAACCTTCTTGTCAAGCATCAGATTATGGGTTATGTTATCAGCATTAGAGAGGGTTGTTTGGTGCACCAGAGAGTCCACGCACGGGACGAGGGTGTTTGTCGTGATCATTGGCACCAGAGATTCCACACTCGGGATGAGGGTTGACCAATTACACCAGAGAGTCCACAGACGGGACGAGGGTGTCTTGCCGTGAGCTAGCCAGAGAGTCCACACTCAGGACGAGGGTTAGTACTTAGTTCAAACCAGAGAGTCCATACTCGGGACGAGGGTTTGGTTCTTCCATTGATCTCGTGTATTCGTTCTTCCGGCAGTTCAGTTATACGTAGTTGTTCTAGTGTTCGTATTCGTGTTAGTGTTCATGGTCATTAGTCTTGTTCTTGTTCTTTCTTGTTTATTTCTTATGCATGATAAAACTGCTAGATAGGCATGTATATTATGTATCTTGCTATGTCCTCTGAGGACCTGATGATCTCCTCAGGTTTAGCCGCATTGAGTCAGGAGCAGACGAGTAGATTCGAGTTAGTTTCAGATCACGATGCTTTGCAGTTGAGGTTACTTGGTTAGCAGGTTGTACTCAGATTGGTTCATTTCTTGTATTTCCCTATTTTTTCGTCTACTGGTAGTGGATTTGTGTCCACCGAATGTGACATTTGATAGTCAGTTTATATTCATTATTTTAGTTTCATGTCTTTTTATTGATCTTGACTGTGACATGATCATTTCTGTGGATGAGATATAGTTTTACCTTGAGATTCTACTTTGCCGTGATTTATGTATAGACAGCGTACTACCGCCGACACTGCGACGTAGGCTGGGCTTGGATACGCTTCATATCCGAAAAGCGGGTGCGGGTCATGACAAGTTTTTTTGGTGGCCCATGCAGGTCAACGTTAATCACTTCGGTTACGTCACTGTGCCGTCGTGAGCCTGCGAATAGGATTAGACACTTAGAATCTCATCTACATGTCCTGACTCCTTGTTAATCCTTAATCCTTGATTTTATTGAATTCATGACTTGCATCCTGCTTGAAAATCTCTTCAACGGCTAAAGTGTTTGCTCTTGTTACAGTTAAGATAAAATCTCAAGACAGGAACAACGCTACACTGAACACTTCACCGGCTAAGGAGGCTTTTTCTCGTACATGACCCCGCCAACACAAGGAGGCCAGCTCACTCATATGGGCAATCAGCCGCAGCTTTCGAGTTTCTGCAGAGGCGATATTCCACCACCTCCACAGTTTCCTTCGCAGACTTCACCACCAGCACCCGGTCTTCCACCAGCATCTGTCCTACCGCCAGGGGTTCCACGTCCAGTACCAGCCATGAACCCAGCCCCAGCAATGCATCCAACATTTGCCATGCACCCACCACCGACAATGTATCCAGCTCCGACGATGTATCCAGCATATGTTCTGCCTCCGCCACCAGCACTGCACAATGTCACACTACTCGGGATCATCCAGCAGCAGGCCAACATGTTTTGCAACACTTTGAGAGAGGTCCTTCAGATTCGAGATGCTCCGCGACAGCGCTCGGGGAATCCCAAGCACTTCATGGACTTTAGGCCCATGCTGTTCTATGGAACAGAGGGGATCGTCTACGCTGACGAATGGCTGGAGAACGTGGAGAGGTATCTGAAGATGGCTCGAGTCCCAAAAGATCTGAAGATCGAGTCAGTCAGTGGACAGCTTTTCGACATCGCGCGGACGTGGTATCAAGGCGAATCCTGATTTTCTGCTCCAGACGTAACTTGGGAGAAATTCAAGCGACTGTTCAAGAGAAAATTCTATCCATATGTAGCGCGAGAGACATTGATTAGACAGTTCGAGCACCTAGAACAGGGCAACCGCACCGTCGACGAGTACACATCGGAGTTTTCTCGTCTCAGCCGCTTCGCAAAAAACTTGGTCAGCACCCCTGAAGACAAGGCGTGATGATTCAGAAAGGGACTATCTCACGAGATTCGCCTAGCCATCGCCACCAGTCGAGCCGCCACTTACGAGAATATTCTAGGAGTCGCCCAAGCTGTAGAAGAAGAACTTAGTCACAAGCCGAAGAGGAATCGAGAAGCGGAGGAGGCAACAACCAATCAGTACCAGCAAAATGCCCCAATATTTCCGAGAAGACCCCAGCACCGCAGCATCAACAGCAACCATGAGCAGCCCCATAATAAGTCCAAGATGCACCCACCTGCCACTATTGCAAGAAAAGAGGCCACGTCCAAGAAAACTGCTGAAGATGGTTGAGGTTGTGCTACACTTGCGGATCCGACCAGCATTTATTGCGAGATTGTCCGAAGAAGAACGCGACTGCACCACCACTACCAGCCGCACAGGGAGGACAAGCCTATGCCATGAACACGGTGGATACGACAACACCATAGGGAGCAGCTGGCGTGAACTTTCAGTAGATATTGGCAGTATCATAGATAGGCCATATTAGATTTGATTTATAAACAATTGAATTCTGGCAGTTGTTCTTTCTAGAGTATTTACTCTAGTGGATCACCAGCTCCTTAAATTTCGAGGACGAAATTTCTTTAAGGGGGATAGAGTTGTCAACCCCTTGACCAATTTTATCCTCGTATATTTTTTATTTATTTATTTAGCACTTAATTGTCACATACATTGTTATGTGTTATATTGGTTTAATTATATACTATATAAGGACCAACTGGTAATAAAAGGAGTTGCAGGGACCTAAAAGAATAAATTGAGATTTAAACTCTCAACCACCATTTAAATCGAGCTCTGGGCCTATTTGAATTCAAACAGGATTCGAAATATTCTTAGCAATCTAATTTAAACTCGGATTGAATCCTCGGTTATCTCCCTCAGATTTGTATATAGGGGTATATAAACTCAGAACTCCCGATTTCTTTCTCCCAAAAGCCCTAGCCGCCTGCTTTATCCCCTGTTGAGAAGACCAAGAGTGGACACCAGGAAGAAACAGGAATCCTTGCGATCACAGGGTGAGTTTTCAACCTTCTTGTCAAGCATCACATTATGGGTTATGTTATCAGCATTAGAGAGGGTTATTTGGTGCACCAGAGAGTCCACGCACGGGACGAGGGTGTTTGTTATTATCATTAGCACTAGAGAGTCCACACTCGGGACGAAGGTTGACCAATTACACCAGAGAGTCCACACATGAGACGAGGGTGTCTTGCCGTGAGCTAGCCAGAGAGTCTATACTCGGGACGAGGGTTAGTGCTTAGTTCAAACCAGAGAGTCCACACTCGGGACGAGGGTTTGGTTCTTCCATTGATCTCGTATATTTGTTCATCCGGCAGTTCAGTTATACGTAGTTGTTCTAGTGTTCGTATTCGTGTTAGTGTTCGTGGTCATTGGTCTTGTTCTTGTTCTTTTTTATTTATTTCTTGCGCATGATAAAATTGCTAGATAGGCATGTATGTTATGTATCTTGCTATGTCCTCTGAGGACCTGATGATCTCCTCAGGTTTAGCCGCATTGAGTCAGGAGCAGACGAGTAGATTCGAGTTAGTTTCAGATCACGATGCTTTGCAGTTGAGGTTACTTGGTTAGCAGGTTTTACTCAGATTGGTTTATTTCTTGTATTTCTCTATTTTTCCGTCTACTGGTAGTGGATTTGTGTCCACCGAACGTGACATTTGATATTCAGTTTATATTCATTATTTTAGTTTCATGTCTTTTTATTGATCTTGACTATGACATGATCATTTTTGTGGATGAGATATAGTTTTACCTTGAGATTCTACTTTGCCGTGATTCGTGTATAGACAGCGTACTACCGCGGACACTGCGGCGTAGGCTGGGCTTGGACACGCTTCGTATCCGAAAAGCGGGTGCGGGTCGTGACATAAGCAGTCCAGAGGCAGACCGATGATTTTCGATGAAGGAATCGACAGCCAAAAACTTCTAAAAAAATTGGAGTGCTGTCCCGAACCCCGCGACCTGACCGGGCAGGTCGAACCCCGAATAGATCTGCACAGCGGTAGATTTTGGATTCGGATAGTTGAGGACGGAGCAGCAAAGATAACCATAATAGTTGGATATTTTCTCTTAATTTTGTTATTTTGCTTTTTCTGATTATGCATGTTTATTATTGTGTTGTTGTTTTTTTGAAAAATCAAGTCTACATTAATAATGGACAACATGGACATAATATCAACTAGTAGAAAAACCCCTCATTGTTAAATAACTAAGTGGGAGAGGATATTTATTTAGTATAAATCCTATGGTCTCTATTACTGGTTTGTAGGTGATGTAATTATACTTGCGTGTTGGCTTTAGTGCTTTCCTCCATATCGGATGAGTATAATTATGGATCACCAGTACAAACTTTCTTAGGGATAATTGTAGAAAGTTGCCTAGTATGTGTTCACTTCTCCATCTGAAGGAACTCATTACAAGGTAATGGACTTAGTATTAAGTAATGGTATACACTTAGATACAAATAATGGTATCCTCCCCATCGGAGTCACTGCTATTATTTGTATGACCAGAGCAAGACCAGCATATTAATTTTATTTGTCATAAAATTATGTTGACATGATAGTAAAATTAATAAGAAAAACCTACTTGAACAAAGTTGAATTTGTATACGTCCATACTATCGTGGCATGCTAAATTTATGGTGTTCAAGGTGTTGGTGAATTTCTTATTATTGTTTTGAGGGAATCAATATTTAGTTAATTCAAAAAGTTTTTTTGTCCTACATAATTTTATTTATGTGATTCTCAGGATTTCAAAAAATGGGTTCTTTCAGTCTAAATTTGGACATTTTTCTAACTGCTGAGGAGTTCAAATATGTACTTGTTGAGGAATGCCCACCTAAGCCTGATGCTAACTCTGATGAAGAGGTCAAAGAGGCTTATAAGAAGTAGAAAAAGGCAGATAAGATGGTACGGTTTTACATTCTGGCATCTATGTCAAATGTACTGCAACATCAGCATCAGGCCATGGCCACTGCTTATGACATGATGTATAACCTTAAGGAACTCTTCGGACATCAGAGTAGAGCAGCTAGGCAGTTTGCTATGAAATATTTGATGAATACAAAAATGGCTGAGGGTACACCAGTAAGTGATCATGTTCTCAAGATTATGGGTCATCTGAATGAGATAGAGATTCTTGGAGCTGAAATTGATAGGGAATCCCAGGTCGATTTTATTCTCGGGACTCTGCCTAAAAGTTTTGACAATTTATGCCTTAATTACAATATGAACAAAAGGTTGTATAGTTTGGCAGAACTTACAAAAGAGCTACATGATGCTGAATCTCTCTTCAGGCAGAGTGGTCATGTTTTTGTTTCTGAAAATGCTTCTACTTCTAAGCCAAAAGACGGTAAGAAGAAGAATAACGTTCAAAAACAGGTAAACTCAGCAAAGAAGGGCACGGGACCTCAAGACGCGGTGAAAAAGCTGAAAGGTAAATATTTCAAGGGCAAAGGGTCAGGACATTGGAAGACTGATTGTCCACTTCTCAAACAAGGAAACAAAGAAGGTATATCTCATTTACTAGTAGTTAAAACGTATTTAGCGGTGTTATCTACCGGCATCTGGTGTGTAGATACAAGAGCCACTAATCATGTCTGCGATACATTGCAGGGGTTCAGGAAACCAGACGGCTCAGTGATGGAGAGATATGCTTGTTCATGGGTGATCCTACAAAAGTATCGGTCGTTGTATTAGGAGATGTTACTTTATCTTTTGGTAGAAATAAGTCTTTGACATTGAGAGATTGTCTTTATGCACCTTCACTTAGAAGGAATTTAGTTTCTGTTTCTATGTTAGTTAAGGATGGATATTCAGTTTATTTTAATGACAATATTGTTATTAGAAAGAATAAACATTTTATCTGTTCTGGTGCATTAGTTGATAATTTGTATGTCATTAATCCTATTTCTCCCACAATACAACTTATGGAAATAAATAATATGTCATCTAACTTAAATAAGAGAAAAGAACCTTCTTGTATGAACCAAACATATCTTTGGCACTTGCGATTGGGGCATATTAACCTAAGAAGGATTCAAAGTCTGGTTGAAGATGGACCTTTGAGTTCATTGGAAGTGGAGGCACTACCAGTCTGTGAATCCTGCTTGGAAGGTAAAATAACCAAAAGGCCTTTTACAGCAAAGGGATATAGGGCCAAAGATGTGTTGGAATTGGTTTATTCTGATTTGTGTGGACCCATGACTATCCAAGCTAGAGGCGGCTTTGAATATTTTATCACATTTATTGACGATTATTCAAGGTATGGATACATTTATTTGATGCGCCGTAAGTCTGAGTGCTTTGAGAAATTCAAAGAGTACAAGGCTGAAACGGAGAAACGTCATGGAAAATATATCAAGTCATTACAATCAGATTGTGGTGGCGAGTACCTCTTTGGAGAGTTTAGGGATTATTTATCAGAGGCTGGGATTGCATCCCAATTGACTGCACCTGGAACGCCCCAGCAGAATGGTGTAGCCGAAAGAAGGAATAGAATTCTTATGGAGATGGTTAGATCAATGATGAGTTATTCGGATTTGCTAGATTCGTTTTGGGGATATGCCTTAGAGACTGTAGCTTATATTTTGAACTTGGTTCCTTCTAAGTCAGTACCTCTTACTCCCACAGAGTTGTGGATTGGGCGTAAGCCTAGTCTGAAATATGTTCGCATTTGGGGTAGTCCAGCATATGTGCTGAATGAAAAAGCAGATAAGTTGGAATCTCGTATAGTAGTACGCTTGTTTCTAGGCTATCCAAGAAGAACGAAAGGAGGTTTATTTTATTGTCCTAAGGATCAAAAGGTCGTTGTTAGCACTAACGCCCAATTCTTAGAGGAAGACTATGTGATGAACCATAAACCCACAAGTAGAGTTATTCTAGAAAAACTGAGACGTGAGACACCAAGTACTTCAGTACCAACAGTACAAGAGGATGAACCACAAATAACTGCACAATGTGTCACAAATGTTACACCACAACCTATAGTGCCTCGTCGTAGTGGGAGGGTTGTGATACAACCTGATATATATATGTTCTTGGAAGAGTCGTCAGACTTCGTCCCTGAGGAACAAGATTATGATCCATGTACCTACAATGAAGCACTCCAAGATAAAGATACAGAGTCTTGGCAAAAAGCAATGATATCTGAAATAGAATCTATGGATTCTAATCAGGTCTGGGAGCTTGTAGAACCACCCGTTGGTGTAAAAGCCATTGGATGCAAGCGGGTCTATAAGAAAAAAAATGTGGATCAGACGGTAAGGTTGAAACCTTTAAAGCTCGGCTTATAGCAAAAGGTTTTTCTCAAAGAGAGGGTATCGATTATGAGGAGACCTTTTCTCCTGTAGCCATGCTTAAGTCTATCCGGATTCTTTTATCTATTGCAGCTCATCTCGATTATGAGATTTGGCAAATGGATGTCAAGACAACTTTCCTTAATGGAAGTCTTGAGGAAGACATCTATATGAAGCAACCAAACGGGTTCATTGAAAAGGGCCAGGAGCATCTTGTTTGTAAGCTCAAGAAGTCCATTTATGGACTTAAGCAAGCTTCAAGATCTTGGAACATATGTTTTGATTAGGTGATAAAATTCTATGGATTTGATCAATGTCAGGATGAATCATGTGTATATAGAAAGTGTGACGAAAATGTGGTGGTGTTCCTAATACTTTATGTGGATGACATCTTGCACATTGGAAACAATGTAAAGGTGTTATCTGATGTAACGGTATGGTTATCCAAACAGTTTGATATGAAGGACTTGGGAGAAGTAGGTCACATCCTTGGGATCAAATTTCTACGAGATCGTAAGAAAAGGATGTTGGGCTTATCCCAAGCTTCCTATATCGATACTGTACTAACTCGTTTTAGTATGCAAAATTCTAAGAAAGGTTTCTTTCCTTTTAGACATGGAATTGCTCTATCAAAGGAGCAGTGTCCGAGGATACCTAAAGAGATAGATAACATAAAGACAGTTCCTTATGCTTCAGCAGTAGGAAGCTTAATGTATGCAATGCTATGTACGAGACCAGACATCTGCTTTACCGTAGGCATGGTCAGCAAATATCAGTCTAACCCAGGATAAGAGCACTGGACTACCGTAAAGCATATTTTGAAGTACCTAAAAAGGACTAAAGAGTATATGCTAGTTTACCAGGCAGATGCTTTAGTTCCCTTGGGGTATACAGATTCAGATTTTCAGTCAGATAGAGAGACCAGAAAATCTACCTCAGGTTATGTGTTTACTTTGGGAGGTGGAGCCATTGTGTGGAGGAGTATCAAGCAAAAATGTATTGCTGATTCCACCATGGAAGTCGAGTATGTGGCAGCCTCTGAGGCAGCCAAAGAAGCGGTTTGGCTCCGAAACTTTCTGTTGGACTTGGATGTGGTACCTAGTTTGTCTAAGTCTATTACACTTTATTGTGATAATAGTGGTGCAGTTGCAAACTCGAAGGAACCACGAGCCCATAAGACAGGCAAACACATTGAGCGCAAGTACCACCTGATACGAGATTTTGTAAAGAAAGGAAAAGTTTTTGTAATCAAGATAGCATCAGCCGACAACCTAGCTGATCCCTTTACAAAGAGGTTACCAGCTAAGGCTTTTGATAGTCATATTGAGGGAATGTGAGTCAGATGTGTAGCAGCATGGCTTTAAGTATAAGTGGGAGATTTGTAACAGTATACTCAAAAGCAATACTTTGAGTATAAGTGGGAGATTGTTAGGGTTATATTCTAAAAGCATCACTTTTGTAGTAACCTTATTTCCTTAAATTTTGAATGAGAATCATATAGGCAAATGTTTGTATATTGTATTTGTTGCAAGTGTTAATACAAATGTCTGATATTCTATATTGTAAATAATATGGTGTGTGGTGTAACACAGAAGATCATATTATCAGTTCCCTATGGAGTATATAAATAGTTCATAGGCTAGATGGACTTGGACAATCTATTGGAAATGTTGTAGTGTAATATGGTATTAGTCTATATTGACTGTAGGTTTACACTATTATACTTTGTGTGTATTGAACAAGACCACTTGAGGTTGTTCTCTTTGTACTGACTACATAAGAGAACAAACACCTCTGTTATTATGGATGCTTGTTCTCTTAATCCGGATATAATAACGGACATGTATATGCAGTGTGCATTACTTTAACTCATAAAAGAGTGAGATTTATTATGGATCAACAACCTCTATGAATTGGGTAATAACATTGTATGTATGATGGATTGTTGATTATAAATGGAATCCATGTCCCGATACATCGGGTTGATGATGTCCCCTTAAGGAGCTCATAAGGATTGTCATATAAACCCTGCAGGTGGATTATATCCGACATGACAAATAAAGTTGAGCGGTACTACTTAAGGATAAAAGATGTCGAATTAATATAGTTGTCAGTAAATTAATTTGATCGACGGACATACGATATCTTAACATGGGGAGCCAAACGAGCAAGAACAACATCCCAACTAGGTGGCTAATGTCGTCCCAGTTATGAAAAAACAGGTAAGGTCCAAGTCTGCATCGACTTTAGAGACCTTAATGAAGCTTGTCCCAAGGATGAGTTTCCTCTTTCAATCATTGATGTCATGATCGACAACACTAGCGGGTTCGAGCGGATATCTTCTATGGACGGGTTTTTCGGATACAATCAGATCAGGATGAACCCCGAAGACAAAAAACATACATCTTTCCACACTCCCTAGGAGTCTACTGCTACATTATTATGCCATTCGGTCTCAAGAATGCTGGGGCAACCTATCAGCGGGCTATGAGTACCATTTTTTATGAATATTTATGGAAGACTGTCGAATGCTATGTCGACAATATTGCTGTCAAAAGTCGTCTAAAGGAAGATCACATCCAAGACTGAAGAACTATCTTCGATCTAATGTGCTAGCATCAACTCAAAATGAATCCCACCAAGTCATTCCTGGGAGTCGCTAGTGGAAAATTCCTCGGATTAGTTATTACCTCTAAGGGTATACATGTTGACCCCGAGAACGTCAAAGTCATTCAAGAGATGCATCCTCCACGCAACCTAAAAGAGCTACGTGGATTCCAGGGACGGCTTGCGTACATCAGGAGATTCATCTCAAATCTCTCTGGACGCTGCAAACCGTTCACTCAACTAATGAAGAAAGGTGTGTCTTTCGTTTGGACCAAAGAATATCAGCAAGCATTCGAAGACATAAAACGGTACTTGATGAACCCTCCAGCCCTAGTGCCTCTAGTCACAGGGATACCCTTCTTGATGTATGTCAAAGCAATGAATTATTCTTTAGGTACTTACTAGCCCAAAAGAATAAAAAGGTCATGAGCAAGCCATCTATTATCTCATTCGCACGAAGATCGGTGCTGAACATCGATACAGCCCAGTAGAAAAAGAATGTTTAGCCCTGATGTTCGCTATCCAGAAAATACGACATTATATCACAGGCCAAACCATTCATGTCATCTCCAGAGTCAATCCTTCCCGAGTCTTGATGAAGAAGCCCAGCATAATCAACTCCAGACTCGCTACATAGGCCATATTACTAGCACAATATGATATGGTCTATGTCCCACAAAAGTCTGTTAAGGGTTAAGCCCTAGCTGACTTCCTAGCTTCTCATCCGATCCCGGAGACATCCAAACTCTATGACAAAATTCCTGATGAAACTCTAGAATCTAACATGATTTCAGAAGGAATCCTCGCTTGGCGTCTATTCTTTGATGGTGCTTCCAGAATCGGACCCAAAAACACTAATGTTGCCGGAGTTGGAATCGTTCTGGTATCTTCAGAAGGACTAACCATTCAGAGAGCGTATTCTTTGGATGAGTCGTGTTCTAATAATGTTGCTGAAGACAACGCCCTACTCATCGGTCTTCAATTAGCTAAACAGTTGGATATCGAATACCTTGAATTCTACGGAGACTCTAAACTAATCGTCAATTAGGTTAGAGGCACGTATGAAGTTCGGCATCAAGATCTTATTCCATACCATGAAGCAGCAATCAGATTGGCTACATCATTCACAGGCTTCTTTATTGAACATGTATATCTAGCATGCAATACAGAACCTGATGCGCTTGCTAATCTAGCAGCAGTATTAGCGATCCCTGTGAAAAGACAACAAATGATCGTTATCACTAACAGGGAATTATTCTGTATTGAGAATAATTTGTATCTGAATCTAGCAATTCAGTCAAAGTTTGCACTACAAGTGAAGACTGGAGAGCTCCTTTCATCGACTTTATAGTACATGACAACTTACCGAGAGATCCCAAAGAAGCAACGACAATCTGTCGGCGATCACTCTGATTCTTCTACAATCACACTTCTAAAATACTCTATCGGCGATCATACGACGGTATGCTTTTACGCTGTCTTACGGGAGCTGAAGCAAAGAAGATACTGCGTGAAGCTCACGATGGTGTCTGTGGTACACATCAGCCTGGTCCTAAGCTACAAGATCGAATTCGATGTATGGGATATTATTGGCAAACCATGGTGTCAGATGCCATCGAATATTCAAGGAAATGTCGAGCATGTCAAATCCGTGTGAATTTTATTCATCAACCTTCAGAATTTCTACATCCAACTGCATCATCATGGCCCTTCGAAGCTTTGGACATGGATGTCATTCGTCCTATTAATCCGCCTTCATCTCGAGGACATTGGTTTATCCTAGCTATAACCGATTACTTCTCAAAGTAGGCCGAAGCTATACCTCTTGCTGAAGTCAAGACAAGCAATGTCATCAAATTTATTAAACATCATGTGATCTATAGATTCGGCGTTCCTCAGCGAATCATCCATGATAATGGACCTCAGTTCATCAGTCAGAAATTCACTCGATTTTGTGATGACAATCGAATCAACAATGTTGCTTCTACAGCCTACAATCCCGCAGCTAACAGTTTGACGGAAGCATTCAACAAAATAATCATCAAATTTCTCAAGAAGTTTGTTTTTACCAATAAACAAAACTGGAGCAAAAAGCTTGGAGAATGTCTATGGGCCTACCGTATTACCGTACACACCCCGACCGACTGTACACCTTTCTCTTTGGTGTATGGATGTGAGGCCGTCCTACCGTTGGAGATTCAAATTCCATCACTGAGAATAGCCATTGCCAATGAACTCACAACAAAAAAATAATCGTCTTCGACTTCAGGAGCTTGAAGCACTTGACGAGAAGCGGCTACTAGCTCAACAACATATCGAGCTATATTAAGCCCGTATCTCAAAAGCCTTCAACCGTAAAGTCAAAGTACGAGCATTTCAAAAAGGTGAGCTAGTCCTCACTGTCAAACGTCCTATGACTATGACACACATGAGTAAAGGCATGTTTGAACCAAAGTGGGAAGGTCCCTACGTTTTAAGCAAAGTTTTCTCCAACGGAGCTTATCAACTGTCAGGGATGGATGGCCAAATCGCCATGATGCCTATTAACGGCAAATTCCTGAAGAAGTAGCATGTTTGAAAGTGTGTACTGTATTTTCTAAAAAATATTATACATACTTCAAATCTTTGAATCTCCAGCGGAGTTTATCCAGATCTTATCATCATTGACAACGTCTACTACATCGTTATAAACATCATCTTTTGAAACCCAGTTGTTTTAAAAGATATCCTATTCTTGAGTCCTAGTTGGCCCAAGGATAATCAATACATGTACGTATTTACATCCACATTACCTCTGAATTCTGCTATCTACATTAACGACTCGTTACGTCCACATTGCCTCTGACGATGTCGTCTCAGAAATGACAATATTTCAAGTTATATTCTGTCATGTCCATATTTCCTCTGAACAGATATAATAAGTATTGTTATTTTCAAGAGATATGTCATGTCCAGTACCTCTGAACATATTTTTTATTCCTATATATTACTTGTGTCTCAAACAGATATACAATAAGTAAAAGAGCCACAAAAAATTATCAGTTTTTATTCAATGACGAGTAAAAATGTCAAAGTCATTACATTTAGCAAAAGAAAAACTTGTCACAATCAGATAGCTTCATCTAGGAGGCTGGGTGCTAAGATCAGTTATCAACTTCTTCAGAGAGTCAGCTCTCTCCGTTTTGGAATCAAGCACCCTTTGCCTGGCCAAAGCTCTCCCGGACTCTGGGTCAAAATGTTGCAGGGAGTTAACTCGGCGTTCAACGTACCCTGAATTTGGACGATTTCATCTCGCTGCCATCTTAGATCATCCAGATGGCTCGTGGCAACTTGATGCATTTCAGGTACTTCTTCTTCACACCTCCTGGCTGCCTTAAGTGTCTCGTGAAGATTGGCCATCTTAGCTTCTAATTTTTGAAGACGAATTTAGCATTCAGACGCTTCCTTCTCTTTCTCTGCAGCTTCAGTCTTGTAACACTCAACAGAAGAAGTAGTCTCGACAATGCTAGACTCAAACTCTACAGATCACATTGAAAAAGCAACCACAAAATCTTTCAAGGCTGTTTGTCGTGCTGCAAACTCGCGAGCCATCGCTTAACACTCAGCATCTATAAGTCTCTGGATATTACCTATTGTCAGATCTTGATAGGATCTGCTTGGCTCCTCGAGCGTATCCAAGATGTGTTCCAAGAAGTTAACCCTGTCCAGATCGCCAATATTACGGATGGCTTCAATAACAAAAGACGCAGTTCTCCTTACTGACTCATAAGGGTGGTCTTTCTCCAAGACCATCTGAACAAGAGTTCCCAAGGAGGTGAAGAAAGCACTGGTATAGGTCTCGACGATGATATTTGTCATCGTCGACACACCAGGAGTAGCCACTTCAGTCTGAATTCCTCCTTTTACAGAAGATGGAGGAATTACAGATTGTGCACCAGGAGATCTTGGTGCATGAATCCTCGAAGAGCTTTATTCTGCAACCTGAGTCCCCATATCCAGAGGAGCCATGGTTGAGCTGAAGCTGAAAGCTACGGAAGTCAACGGAGCCACAATAATGGTTCCCATGGGACCCTCTGCAATAAAAAAGACGCAATTATTATATCAGACAATCTCAAAGGAGCAATGGTAAATGAAGTCAAAAAGTTTACTTGAGCCCGGTGGCATATATGGTGTCTCACGAGGTTCTGTATCCCGCTCTGTAAGGAGCCTTGTCAGGGTGTTCTCAGAGACGGCTGCATGGCTACTACCAGCTTCAGAACCACCTGACAAGAATCCAGCTTAGTCACTTGGGGCTGCCATCTCTGTCCCCACTGTTTCAAAAACATGTTCAGTTGGGGTTAGAACTTTAACTTCTTTAGGGTTTTTTTTACCCTCAACATGTTCTAGACCTTTAGCCAGGTCTTTATCCCCTTCCTCATCATCATAAGGGTTTTCGTCACCCTCGATATCAATATCCTCTTCCCTGTTATCATTAGGGATCTCATCGCCCTCAATATCAATGTCTCCTTCGATGTCAACATCTTGATCCTTGCCTTCATTATTACCCGGGCCTTCGTCACTTTCGACTTCAAAAGCATTCACCGTTTGGCAGTTATTCAAAGATCTGAATAGCATTACTAGGGCTTTGATCACTATCATCGTGGTGACAGTCACCCTCAACAATAACTTGATCTTTCTGGGCTACCGAATCCTGGATCGATACTTTAATGGGAGTTTCATTCTGACCAGGATCAGAAGCGGCGTCAATCGGATCTTTCTCGCAATCTAACAGCGCTTCTATCATCCTCTCACATTGAGAAGGTGCTTCGCTCAGAACAGGAGCTACAAGAGTTTGAGGTACAGAAGATACCAGAGTTTCAGGAGGCACTACTTCATTCTCACCATGAACTGAGGTTACTAGTTGGGGGTGGTGGTTTTCAGAGCTGGGTGAATTTTTGGCTCTGTATCAATCACAGAGGGGTTATTCACCGAATCAATTGGAGTTAGCTCACTAGTTGATGGTGATGTCAAACCAGCTGCAGCAAACGCTGCCAATGTTGCTATAAACAAAGGAATAGTGAATCTTACAATCGACGATTCTGAAATCGCAATACCAGGAGTGTTTCCTGCAACAACTGGAGTTGGAGCACTGGTAATTGGAGGTTCTGGAGATGAAGATATATCAATACAAATTGCCATAGGATCAACATCAAGTAACTATTGCTGAATAGAAAGAGTAAAGACATCACCTTGTGAAAAAGAAATGCCTCCGGGTGATATCGACAATGTTCCTTGGCTAGAAGATTGTTCTGGAGAAGAAGATGCAGGAGAAACTGTAGTTTTCTTACCCCAAGCTTTCGTGGCCAATAGCTTCCTCTTGGTCGAATGCTTGAATAATGGCTGAAAAGACGCTACAACTGTCTCAGCGAGAACAGACAGTTGAGGCTGTATTTTTTCAGGTGCAGGCTTGTTCTTTGCTTGTCTCCTCTTCAGCCCCTATACTCTTCTTCTGAACGGAGATGGAGTTGATCCCTTGAGTGAAGTAGTTAAGCCGGGTGACGACCCAGATTCCATTTGCCATATCTGAAGTCTAGTCCTGACTCCGGGCTTCTCAATGGCGGTGGTCCCTTTTGTCTTTTTTTTCACTACAGTAGGGGAAGCAAGATTATCTTGGGCTACCTGGGTGGAGGCCTCAACTTTTTTGCTTCTTCCCAGCCTTCTTGGCAGGCAACTTCTTTTTATGTTTCCTAAGAAGGCCACTCAATGGATCTTGAACTTCATCAACAGGACCTATATTTGGAATTTCTAGAGGATCTTCGACAGGGACATTCTCTTCAATTTCAGTTAAGTCTATGGTAGTTGCGTCCCCATTAAATGTTTTTTGTCCCGACAAAGCTATTATTAAATGAATAACCTTCAAAGAAGGTGTTGTCTGAAGTATAAAAATGCGTGTATGAACTCAATATACGCGGGCCGTTCTCAACAGTGGTATAAGGCATGGTGAATAGAGCCCGTGTACCTCTTGCATTATAGTATCTCCATCTACGGGCTCCAACAATTATATGCCCGAAGGCCTTTAGACATGTCGTCGCATTCCCGACATGCATTTGATCGTAGCCGAATTGATGAGCAAAGCAACTTGGCAAATAAGGCTCCAGATAGAAATTGTTTTCAAATCTATATACCAGGTGTGAAGGCCTGATTGACTTCAACCAATCGAAGGCCTCAGAAGAAGGATGAGAACCAGCGGGCTCTAAATCTTGGATAGAGGTAGGAAAGTTTTCATATCCAAGTGGAGGAGGGGTGCAGAAAAATTTCCAGTCTACGCCTTTATTGAGTGCCTTTCTATAGTCAGAGAAAGACATAACCTTCCATTTGGTTGTAGCAAATCTTGCAAAAAAGTTCGCTGCCAATGCTCCTCTGACTCCAAGGTCAAGATCCATCAGTGAGGGATGATGCAATATCAACCAGCCAAACAGATAGGTGTATGGCATCTCAGTACGAGGATATTCTTTTCGATTGTTAGGTTTTTCCATCAAACCATCGGTGTAAGAACGAAGACCCACATTCAACTGGTAGGTCATTGCAGACATTATGTCCATCTTATAGCCAAACACCAAACGCACTGCTGCAAATAACATGCCGCGATGGATCCGGTCAACAGCACTGGCACCTGGTACGATAAATCATCGTAACCACAGAAAAGGTAGCCCGCTAAAGTAGCTTCTAGAGATAAATCGAGGCCACTCTGCCTTATGTAACTGTCTAGAGGGGTATTAACAGCATGATCATTCCAAGGTTTGACCAACTCTGTGTCAGTACGACCAGTCTCCTCTATTAGCTGAGAAATAACTTGAGCATCAAGCGGCTCAAAGAAGCGGGGCATACATTTAGACTGATCTTGTACTTTAAGGTTTGTGTCTTGACCGAAGAAGAGATAGACCAACCATTTAGATATATAACATGTGGCACCAGTCTTGTATACATGCATGCAAGTGGTAAAGTGACACAGTAATTCGTCTAAAACTGCCACCATCTGAGGGTTCACTTTGGCTAAAGCCTCTAGCTCGTCCTCTAACGTGGTACTCTTCATAGGGGTTATCTTCCATTGGCAAACGAGAAAGAAATTGTATTTCATGGAGAGCGAAGCCTAACTCTCTATGAGGAGTGGCAATGGTACCAGTCTTTCTGTTATACCTTTCTTCTAAAGCCCGAAACATGTTGGAGTTATTTTGGATCCCACAAGAAGTGGTCAGGACAGCTTCGTAGAGTCCCAGTTCTTGTAACTTCTCACGAAAGTTGTCTAAAACCCATACAGACATACGATTCCAACAAACAATCTCCGGATGCATTAAGCCAGTTAGTCTTGTGCTAGTATTACGAGGATATTCTCTCTCAGACGCAGCATATATATTGGCAAAGATGGGTATTCTGACAGGTAACATCATGGTTGTATCATCAGACGGTATGCAGCTTGGCCTCGAACCCCTTAAGCGGGTGCTATACTGATCAGAATTACAAAGGAAGATGTCTCTATTATGGTTCCCACGCCCGTGACATATTCTTCCAGCTCTAGCTTCTTGGGCAAGAGTCAGATCCCATGACACATTCTTGGGTAACTAGCACGGGCATATCGAAATAGAGACAAATTCCTTATCATTTCAAGCATATATACTAATGTGTCTCCTCTTACAAAAGCTCGACGGTCTTTCTTTGACTTGGGCTAAGAGTCGGTAGCTATAACTTCTCTAAAGAGGAACGCCGATTTCTTATAAGGTTTTGCGTCCTTGGATAGAAAGGGAGTGCCATTTATCAAACACAGCAGAGTCCGATAATCTTGATTCTCCAGCACAGTCTGCCTAGGAGTTGGCTCATTATATTGTGGAAACTTCACATGAGACAAGTTTTCCTGGTACTCAGACACCCGGAAGACAGAGGTCTGTTCTTCAGCATTGGGGTCCTCCCTCATATCAACTGCAAAAGAAAAACTCAGAGTTAAAATCTTAAAAAGATTGTTTAAAAGACACTTTGCGCCAATCATGGATGGCGTAGGATGTGAAAAGCAGTCCACAAATGGCGCATACAATCTGACAGTTAAACAGATGGCGCATCAATCAATTAGCGCATGGTATGCACATATTGATAGATGGCGCATCATGTTGAGATCATATGACAAATGGCGCAGGGCGTCATTGATTATGAATTTTTAAGCCAAACACTCTGAAAGAGGTAGCACAATGTCCAGATGGCGCAAAGCATCGACCAACACTCTGAAAGAGGCGGTCACTGTTGGCCTTTGATCACGCTACACGCGAATGGCGCGAGCATTCTACGGTCTTCTTCTCTGTTCAGTTTCTCACCTTCAATAGCTGGGTTCGCTTTATCAGCCGATGGCATGACGTGCTGTGGTACCATCAGTGGCGGCATGATGTGATGTCGTACCATTAGTGAGGGCACACACGAAGTGGCTCCGGCCACTCTTTTTCTCTTCTCGGCGGCGGTTCTTTTTGAGGCCATTGGAAGCTTCGAAAGTTTTGAAGAGGAAGAAGACAAGAGCTCGAAAAGAAGAAGATTTCAAGTGAAAAGTGTTTTCTCTCTCTTCTCAAAACTATTTATAGCCAAGGCTATCAGTAACAGTCACGGAATCCACCCCCAAAACTCGGAGGCGGTTACAATTCTGTCGTGCAACAATTACATACAAACGCTTCTTATTCAAAGTATTCCAAATTTTAAAACTTTTCAAATTTGAAAACATTGAAGGGGGTCTTGTAGAAGCCTAAAACGTATAATCATCATCATGCGCTACTCACAAAAGGCGCCAATACTGAAGTTATCAAATGGCGCCAGACAATAGATGGCACAAAGAATCAGATGGCACTGGCATCAGATGGCGCTGGCTGACACGTGGCAGTCTTCTCGGAGAAACCAAATGATAGTCATCATGACTGACAGCACGTCTGTCGAGGAAAATCTATTTTGAATCCTGAACGCACGACGCTCTAGGAGATTGTGTTAGATTTGTCATAATGACTGACAGCTGCCCCGCGCCATTCGCAGTAGGCACGAGGTACTCAATAAATCAAGAAGATGGCACTAAAATAGCAGATGGCGCCTGGAGCCATTCAACAGTTGGCGCTAATCAATCAAATTATCATCCAAAGCAGTTAGATGACGTGGTACGCATGCCACTAATCTTGAAGAACGTGCACATGACACTGCCCACAACCATGCGCATCTTTCTCACAGAATGCCACGTGTCCCATGCAGTTAAGTTAACCGTTCGTGCGACTGGGTAAATGGCGCGCCAAATACAGTGTACACCAATCAGGATTACTACTTAACAGTTATCTCTGAACTCTATAAATAGAGTTCTAAATCACTTTACAAGCATCACTAATGATCATAATCTCCTGAGCACTTGCTGTAGCACTCTCTAAAGGCTTTCTTCTCCGACATTGCATCATCCAAAGGATAAAGTGATCGTCTTCTGATCAAATTCCTATAGTTCTACTTCCTCAGAAATCAATTGTACTCTTGTACTTTTTTTTCTTCTTAGTTGGTAAAGAAACTTTTGTTTTGCAAACATGTTTTAATAGTTTACTTGAGGTAAGATTTCTAATTCTACTCTCATGTCCTCAATTAGGTCTAACCACTGAAGATAAGAATATCACAATTAATCCTTAAACTCTATCTCATACTCTTGTAGATTATTTACCAAATTCCTTAATAGTATGACTAACAACCTACTCCTTTCTAGCTACAGGATGTTATCCAATACATACAAGTACGTTTGACCCTTCTACGTCTATCCGCTAGGTAAGCGTGGAAGTAAATACTACGCGATCTATGGTACCTTGGCAACCAACTTACCTATTGATCAATCTCCTAGTCATAGTTGTTAATAAATCATTTCAAGGCTATTCCTGCTATATCTAGATGCCTGTCTAGTCTAACACAGTCATATCCAAATATCTTTAGATCCTCTTATGGTACAACCTATCACCACGTATCATTTTGGTATATTTCTTCGGTAAAAATTCTCCTACTGAGGATTCTTCGGGCCACTGCCCAAGGTAACCTGATTTCCTAATATATGCATATTTTCATGATTTCTACATCGTCTAAGAAAAAGTTTCTTAACCTCTATACAACCTTAAAACTCCTATAAGGATTATACTTATCTCAAGTATGGTATCTGTCGAATCATTCTATTCATGATGTCATCCTTGAGTCCTTCCAACTATAGTCTTCCACATGGGTGATCATATCCTAATTAGGGATATGTGACTAGCTCTAAAATCTTTCTATATAATCTCTCAGATCACTTGGATCACTTTGGTTGAGAAATATATCACATCTCTCTGACTTGACCGATTTAAACTTGTATACGTCTCGTCCCTCTCTATCTAGCATAGGTACTCTAATACATCTCTATCCAACATAGGTAGATAGTAAAATGGTTTAGCCTAATGATTCCTAGGGTCTCCTATTCGGTTTAAGTAGTATATTTGGATTCTATACTGTCAATTCGATCTACTCAGTCTATCTATAGAGGCGTCTATCCAAATCCTTATTACCTTAACCAATCAATTCTTTTTAATTACTATTATCTAACTACTATCTTAGAAAAGAATATAACCTTAAAGGGTTCATCAAGAATGAGTTGTTCATCTCCCTGAAATAAGAAAAGATGAGAGTCAAAAATAAGGAGTTCAAGAAAGAATGATTGACTTCAATTTCGAGTTCTAACGGAGATAGATAAGATTAAAGAGAGTTTCAAGAGCAGTTGTGGATTGAGTTCCTATTCTATTATCCTATCGCAAGTCCGCTCAGTACAGTAACGTAACCGAAATGGCTAACTCGACTTGTATGGGCTACCACAAAAATATGTCACGCCCCAGTCCCAAAAAATAAAGAAAACCCAATGCATGAGCATGCCAACTGTATGACTAAAATAAGTATCCCAATTTAATGGACTTATCCTAATCATAGTACGCTGTAAAGTATACTAACATACTATATCTCAATCCACAATAAAGAATAAAATCAAGAATAAACAATATGTATCATGGTATGCAGCCCATTAATATACATGTTTGATTAGATCCGAAGAACAATATGGGCCTATAAAGCTAAGCTAATAAGCAGAGAGCAAGTAAATAAAAAAATCATGGAAGATACCTGAATAAGAAATAGTAACACCAACAAGATCAGTGAACTAACTAAGCACAATCATCTACCTGGAGATATCACCAGGTCCTTAGAAGACTAGCAAGATATATAAAAACAATATTGTAGAAGCATGGAATTTCAGGCGCATCTTAGCCAAAATTCCTATGTGCCCTAACTCTCATACACCAGAAAACTCAGTAGAACACTTGGCACAGCAAAAAACAGCAAAAAGACATAAAAATTGGGCTTTTATTTCATATGAAAGTCTATTACATGTCTAAAACTCTTTTACAAAGGAGAATTCTTTTACAAAGAGAAAGAAAATCCTAAAAGCTACAGCCAGGCGCATCACTTGTCAGGCAAATCACTCGAAGTGCTACAGCCAGCTGCATCACTTCAACATACAGCCAGCCAGGCGCATCATTCCAATATCTCGGCGAAGGCACATCCCTGTGCATGGTTAGAATGAATCACTTCCTCGTCAGTGTGCGGGCACTATAGCAGAGGAGTGGCTCTTCTAGCCTAACAAAATCGGGACACGATAGCCCCGATCTGCGGCTCTTCTAGCATAACAAAAATAGGGGCATGATCACCCCGATCTTTGGATACAACATGTACCTTCAGCCTGTGTCGGGACACGACGATCTCGATATTTGGATGCAACAGGCACTTTCACAGGCTTGTAAGAAAACATAGCGGATGGTGAATAAACCAACTTGGCACATTTTCGTATTCGAAAGGAGTTCATCATCAAATCGCCAAGGCAGTGGACCGATCGAGTTCGCCTCCATAAAGGAAAGCTAGGTGAAGTGAGAAACAAAACTCTTCACAAAGCTATTTATAGGCCAGGGCAACCCTCGCCCATGTTCCAAGTGGCAGTCTCATCATATTCTGTGCAATAAATTTGCATTTAATGACGATAAATCTGCCTCTTCGTATTCAGCCAAGTCAAAATAGTCATTAACGCCTGGAAGTACTCAACAGACGGGCAAATGAGTATGTGCCATGCGGCAGAGGTGCCGTCAGCACCATGCGCTCCATACCGATGCGCCCAATGTGACATAGGCCCATGCGCCTAATGGGGCACAAACTGATGCGCCTACTTCAACTCGTCACCCATCAAGCACTTAATGCTATGTGACAGAGTTGGCAGCACGTTCCTCGAAGACTGAACGGTTAGCAGCTTTTTGCAGAAAATGAAGAGCCACAGACGTCAACATCATTATTACATGATTTTGTCGGCAGCTTTCCTTGCCACGTGGCTGGCCGATCACTCGCATGCGCATAGAAGTCTGCATGCGCCTCAAAAGCCAAGCGCCCTGACTTACTTCTAATCCCAAATAACAGAAGCCAAGTCTTTGCATGCGCCTCCACAGCCATGCACTCGAAGCTCTGAATGTGCCTCAGAAGCGTCGTGCCTAGACTTGTCTGTGACCCATAAAAGTCATAGACCACGTCGCCCATGCGCAAGATCCTAGGCGCATCCTGACATATCACCCTCCACCAAATCCGAGATCTTTGATCCATGAACACGCACCACGTGTCATTTGACTCAGTTCTGCCTACGAATGGGTGCTAACCACCCAAGATCTCAGCAACGGTCGAATCTTCGCAACTGTCGCGTGTCAGCACACCGCAGCCCAACAATACAGTTCAAACAAGATTCAGCTTCAAATCAGGGTGCATCGTCCATGCGCTCCACAGCATCAGCCACGTGGTATTCCCATGTACAGCTGCATCCTACATATGCATGCATGAGCAGACCAGTCTGCTGCCTATAAATAGAATGAATGACTTTATCCACACACACACACAGATAGATCATCATATCTACATACAGAGATGAGAAGAGACACGTAACATCTACTTCTCCTCCAAATGCTCTGGCATCCAGAGCAGCCCAAACCTTTAGAGAATTTAAGATCGTCGTCAGATCGTCAACGGAGTCAACGCATTACCACTCGCTCCACCGATACAGTTGCCAAATAAAAACAAAAGTGTACTGCTAGTACTACGTCTAAGTCCTATATTGTATACTGTTCTGTTTGTAATTGAAATACCAAAGTTTTATTCAAAAAAACCTTGTATCATTTTCGATGGCAAACAAGCTGGCGACTCTGCTGGGGACCTCTTTTCTCTTTTGGCGAGAAAGTTGTTTCGCAATCGGACGACATCAAGCTTTGCTCCTCCCACAAGATACTCGTGGTGCGCCTCAATCAACAGGCGTATGAGGAGTTCATTTCTGAAGGCAGCATAAGTCCTTCAAAGCGGCTGCCAAAGCCGAAGAAGACACGCTAAGTCTGGGTGCACAAAGGAGATACGCCGAGCACCACTGCTGAAGGGACGCTCCACTGCAGCCCACCCTTCCTGCAGACGTTCTCAGCAAGCAAGATGTGCCTGCCAGTACAGTGCATCTGCCAAAGAAATACAGTGTTGACTGTATTCCCCTACTGTCCTCTTTCCAGTCGAAGAAGATGTGCCGACGAAGCGAAGGTGCATCCAGCTTTCCGTGTATGAACTCTAGCGTGTAGGAGAGGACCTCTGTCTTTAAGAGAATCACTCGCTGTCGTAGCGAGGATGAGTTGGATTCTGAGTACTATACTCCTCTACGGGTTGGTACAAAGAAATCCAAGTCAGCACGGACCATGTGCCCCAAATGTACAACGCCCACAGTGAACCAGAGATGTGCGCTCAAAATTATGCACACTGTCGATGGTAAACTTTACAGAGTCGACTCGGGTACGTTTGCACCAGATACGGGCCAACTCTAAATGTCCCTGTCTCTCTTGGGCACACCTTCTGCGTTTGGAACCAAGTCGTGCGAGACAAAACTTGTGGCTTTGAGCCCATACACCCACGTGGGTTGTGCGCATGAAGTAGGTTCAAGTCACAATACATGTTTCTCTTCCACCAATGATCTGGGCATATCTCATGCGCTGGAACAGGATCAGGGGGTGCAGCATTCACATGACCATCCCGGCACTTGGCCTTGCCATGCGCCTGAAGGGGGTATGAAAGTGAAACTCTTCCCTCTTGATTTGCGTAATGTGATCACCCACAAACGCAGATCAGGAGAGCTGACCACTAAGCACGATGCGCCCCTTACGGGGCACACTTGTGCCATGGTCACCAATAACTGCTGTTGTTGTAAAATAATTGCTCCATCATCCAGGCAGTCTGTGTTCCAGCGACTGCAATCCGTTGCACCCATCCGACGTCGTCTCGGAAAAAAGGTGCCAATTGAAGATGTGTCAGAGCCCAAGGTCGCATCCTGCCATGTTGTCTCCAACTTCCATTCATCAGAAAGAAAGACAACCACTAATCCCTCGACCTCAGCAGCATCGTGCAAGAGTCAGCCGAGGAAAAGCAAAACGACGGTCCCGTCCTCAGGGGTGTTTGAGAGCACCCGGTCAAGGAAGAAGGTTCCAGCAAAAGCATCAGCCGGGGGTGATCAAACTCCTATTATCCATGACAACCCTCCGCTTGAAGATGAAGACATTCTCCAAGGAACCGACCTCGAGGTAGCTAGGGGTTGCCAGTACGAAGCCTCAGAAGTGGAGGCCCTTTCACAGGAAAGTGAGGTCAAAAGCGAAGCCTCAACCGATCTATCCACATCCACCCATGTTATGCTAGTCTACATGGCTGGGTGTGGTGACAAAGAAGAGTCAGACGCTCCAGCTCCGGACATCGTACATCACATGGACACCCTGGAAGGGAGCCTCAAAACCCTCTCTGCCACCATACAATTCTTGACTCAAATGGTATTTGAGATTTGGACCACTCTAGCATCTCAACCATTAGCAAGAGAACCTGTCTTCACCAGTCCCGATCCAGGGGCCAATGGAGAATCAATTATACCCCCTTAATGGGTATCTTCGGGTGCAGATCATCACACTGAATCTCGGACGTCGGCTCCTTCAAATGTCGAGCTTCACACCTTACCACCCTCACCGTCTTCCAGTTCTACAGAAGAACTGGTTGACAAGATCAGAGATCTGCGCGAGCGCTTTGAAGCACGAAACAAGCAGGAAGAATGTAAGATGAGAATCCTGCAACGTTACCCTCTCGAGTGGAACAAAGTGGTTTACCCTCCCAGGGATAAATCGGAGACACTGACACCATACGATGGGAAGGATTCTCCTCGCCGATATCTAACCTACTTCCAGTCTTAAATGGGACATCTCCCAAAGGAAGACTCCCTACTCACCAGCCTATTTATCGGGGCATTAAAGGGAGTCACTTACGACTGGTACTGCAGTCTCCCTGACCACTCAATATCATCCTTCGATGACTGGACACGCCTTTTCCTCGACTGATTCTACGACGGTGGGAAGGACATGACCATGTCATCTCTTATAGAAGTGCGCCAGACAGAGAAGGAGACTATTCGAGCCTTCATCGAACATTTTCGACAAGCATTCTTAAGGTTGCCTCCGTGCACAGATCGATGCCTGCAGCATGAACATAACTCCTGCAATCAAGCTCTGGCTTGACTCCATCCAGCCTCCCAATTGGAGTTTATTGATCATCAGGGCCAAAGCTGCTGAGAAAAAGGCACGTAATGCTTGCCTTCTGGAGGTTAACTTCCCCGCTTTCGATGACAAAGAGAAACTGCCTGCTACCAGCAACATTGGGTGCGAGGCGAAAGGAAGCAGGCATTGACTGTCAACGCTTCAAAAAGCACGCAGGGGCCTGCTCATAAGCCTCCACCTGTACCGAGGCCGAAGGAGGTCTACTCCTTCAATGACGAGGACACATTACAACTCTTCGAGATGCTGAAACAGAGCGACAAGATCAAGTTGCCTGATCCTAAGCGTCTTGACGATGTGGACAGAGTGGGCTACCCGAGGTACTGTCACTACCATCGGTTCGTTGGACGTCCAACTCAAGACTGCTACATCCTCAAGAACTACATACAAGGCATGATCAATGCGAATGTCATCTCAATCGATTATGAGGAGAAGACAGTCTCGGCTAATATGGTGTCGCTCCAGTTCGGCACCTTCTGCCTACAATAATTCAAGATGGTGTTATCCCCATCCCGAAGGCGATATTGGAGTTTTTCAACCTTCTGCCGACTCGTGACAACGCGAGTGGACTGATTCCACTCACCACATCTCGGGGGGAAATCATGTGGGTTCACCCAGATCTCGCTCCGGAACTGACTCAATTGGGGGTACATTCTACCTCCAAAGTTAAAGACAAGAATACCGAGTCTTGTCGAATGGTGACCTCCTCTCCCAAGAAGGCACTTCCTGTACAAATGCATTTACAGCAGAACGCTCAGCCCGAGGAAGCCCCTGTCGATGTAGCACCTTCCGTCACCACCTCGACTACTCAAGGTGAAGGTCCTTCCCAGCTTCCAGCAGCTGACAAACAGAAGCATAAGGAGGCCCGCTTCGACAGGCCTCTACGAAGAGAACGCTTCGGGGTTAACCAAACCCCACAACTTCGACATACTAGCACAACTTGCCAGTACTCCAGCTCGGCTATCCTTGTTCGAGCTCCTCCGCCTGTCTAAAGATACTCTGGAGGCTCTCTGCGACACCCCTGAAGGATGTTGAGCCTTTCATCAGTCAGGTCAAGCAGCCTGAGGACGATCTAACCGCATGTCCACACTGCCATAGTATGGGGGAGATCATCCCCAACATCACATTTACTAAACAAGACATGCTGCTCAAGAACAACAGGTACAACAGACTACTGTATTACACAGGGTACGTCGGTGTCATCAAGGTAGATTGAATGCAGATCGACCCATCTTCTCTCAGCATTATCCCCCGAACTCTGTTTTATACGTTGGAGATCCCGATGCATCGTCTAACAGCATCCCATACTACAATCAGTGGCTTCAACACCAGCAAAAGTAAGCCCTGGGGAAGATCCGACTGAAGTATTATATCGGTGATCTCCAGACCGAAGTGACCCATTATGTTGTGGATGCGGACGTCAACTACAACATCTTGTTAGGATTGCCGTGGATACACGAATACATGGTGGTATCATCCACTCTCCATCAATGTATGAAGTACATATGCACCAACGGTATAGTCCGAACAGAGTTCGATTAAGTCGATCCTTTCAGAGGGATTGAGGCCTTCTCACTGACTCTGATCTGTACAAGTCGATTCATCTCGAAGATGAAGCCAACGATACCGATGATGAAGCCGAAGCCGAAGCTGACTTGGAGGCAGAAATGACAATCCACGCTCCCCTGAAAGTACGACTCAAGGGGAAGCCGCATCAAACACCATCTCATATAGTGGTCAAACTTCACGGGAGGGCACCAAATTATCTAGGCGGAGCAACCACTGAAGCCCCCTTGAAGATACGACTCAAGGGAAAGCCTCCCCAAGTGTCTGCTCCTCTCGTAGAAAAACTACGTGGGAAGGCACCAGTCGCCGGAACACCAACTGAGGCACCTCTCAAGGTATGGGTTAAAGACAGACCTCCTCAGTCTTCAGCCCCTCTTAAGTTCAAGAGAAGACCCATGTATCTTTATCGGCACCAGAGCCGACGAAGGCCAAGCTCCCAATAGGTTCTTCCGAACCACCTCAAGCTGCTCTAGTACTCACTGACGAAGAACTGGGAGAGTACATATCTGCCAATGTCGTCGCACCGTCCCTTGATGATGTAATCCCTCGCAACAAGATCCCGTATTTTATCAATAATAGGGTGTCTTTCAATTATTCTAGTCTTCCACATTAGAATGCCATGTATACTCTAGATAATGCTTTACAGTCGTTGCAAGCACAAATAACGACTGTTAATCATGTAAATCGAGTCATCCTGTATCGACGAGTCTGTTATATAGTCTCGCCTCGGAACCAAGACGAGAAACCTAGCATCTTCGGCAAAGTCGAACATCACCAAGACCTACCACCGACGGAGCCAGAACCCGACATCGACAGAATGCAAATTTACCAGTACAATGATCGAGCCAAGTATCTCATCCAAAAGATAGGCTACAACCTGAAAAGCAGCTAGGGTCTAAATTATGGCAAGGGCCGACGTCTTTCCTTACGACTCCCTGTTCCGAAAGGGAAGCCACATGACTATTATTACCGTACTCGATGGGGGGTGGGCTACATCACGCCTCCAACAACCTCAGAAAGTTTAGAAGCAGAAGACGTCGCACACTCTCACTCATCTGAGGCTTCAACTTAGGACTCCGACACCAGTGTCAGCCCAATCTTCAAGAAGGTGCTGTCAGCCAACATGACATCTGTACATCCTTCAGAAGATGAAGACGACAATCAAACAATAGAATTCTTTGAAGAAGAACCCTGGGCTCAATGCCTAGGCGCACAATGGGAATCTCGCATTGAATTACGAGAACCCCCTACCGAAGACGAAGTTGAGCAGATAGACCTCGGGGATGGATCTTCAACCAAACCTATTTTTATCAGCAAGAGTTTAGCAGGAAAGGACCGAGAATCTTGGGTCCAACTGGTCAAAGAATACATCGACGTCTTTGCCTAGAGTTATGAAGACATGTCGGGGCTCGACCCACAAGTCGTGATGCACAAGCTTAATATCTTACCTAACGCTAAGCCCGTTAACAGCAACATCGACACTTCCATCCCAACATTATGTACGCTATTAAAAAAGAAGTAGATAAACTCCTGGTCAGCGGGTTTATTCGCGAAAAGCAACATTCGGAGTGGATAGCCAATGTCATCCCCGTCACCAAGAAGAAAGGGAAGATCCGGGTCTGCATTGACTTCCGGGACCTCAACTCGGCTTGTCCAAAGGATGAATTTCCACTCCCGATCACCGACGTAATGATCGAAAATATATGTGGCTTCGAGCGCATGTTCTTCATGGACGGGTACTCGAGATACAGCCAAATCAAGATGTTCCTAGACGACAAAAAGCACACATCGTTCAGGACTCCGAAGGGGGGTTTACTGCTACACAGTAATGTCCTTTGGCCTGAAGAATGCAGGTGCCACATACCAACGAGCTATGAGCACCATCTTCTGCCAACACCTCCGTAAAACAGTCGAATGCTATGTTGACGATATCGCTGTCAAGAGCCGTCTTCGAGGCGACCACCTACAAGATCTGAAGACAGTCCTCGATCTCATGCGGGCACATCAGCTCAAGATGAACCCCGCTAAATCCTTCCTTGGGGTTTCTAGTGGAAAGTTTTTGGGCTTTATTATCACTGCAAAAGGTATCCATGTCGACCCCGAGAAGACTAAAGCCATCCTTGACATGGACCCTCCAAAGAACCTTAGAGAACTTCGAGGCCTGCAAGGACGTCTCGCATACATCTGAAGTTTTATCGCAAAACTTTCTGGGAAATGCCAGCTCTTCACCAAGCTCATGAAGAAGGGAGTCTCCTATATCTGGATGGAAAAATGTCAGAAAGATTTCGACAACATCAAAGCTTATCCGACAAGACCCCAGTCTTGGTGGCACCCGTTGCAGAAAAACCATTTCTACTCTATGTCCACGCAATGGACCATTCACTTGGCGCTTTGTTGGCCCAGAACAATGATGCGGGCCACGAGCAAGCCATCTACTACCTCAGCAGGACAATAAACGGGGCCGAACATCGGTACAATTCCGTCGAAAAGGAGTGTCTAGCTCTGGTGCTCGCCATCCAGAAGACTCGCCATTATGTCTCAAGACAGACAATTCACATCATCTCTCGAGTCAATCTGCGCTCAAAGTTTTCATGAGAAAGCCGGGAGCGCTAAATTCTCGATTAGCTACTTGGGCAATACTATTGATACCATATAACATGGTATTC
Organism: Iris pallida; assembly: GCA_029216955.1. Taxonomy (NCBI): domain Eukaryota; kingdom Viridiplantae; phylum Streptophyta; class Magnoliopsida; order Asparagales; family Iridaceae; genus Iris; species Iris pallida. The sequence goes on from JANAVB010019794.1 coordinate 11,452,149, forward strand.
GTCCCACAAAAGGCTGTCAAGGGCCAAGCACTAGCCGATTTTCTAGCCGCACACCCAATTTCAGAATTGTCCAGACTCTATGAAGACATTCCAGATGAAGTGCGAGAATCAAATATTATCGAAGAGAACCCCGTTTGGCAGATGTTCTTCGACGGTACTTTAAGAACAGGCCCCAAAGGCCAGATCATCGCAGGAGTAGGGGTAGTCCTGATCTCTTCCGACAAGTTGGTCATCCAACATGCCTATTCCCTTATAGAGCTGTGCTCCAACAATATTGTAGAGTACAATGCCCTCATCATGGGACTCCAGTTAGCAAAACAGCTGGGGATAGAATACCTCGAGTCTTACGGCGACTCGAAGCTAGTCGTCAATCAAGTTCAAGGACAATACGAGGTCCGCCATGAAGACTTGATCTCTTATCACAAAGCAGCATTGGACATCATCTCAATCTTTACTAAATTCTTCATAGAATATGTGCCTCGGCTACAAAACATAGAAGCTGACACTTTGGCTGGCCTCGCTACCTCATTATCAGCACCGGTCGGCACACAACACTTTATTACAGTGGTGGGTAGGGATTTGGCATTCCCCAGAAACAATCTGTGCATGGGGAAAACTTATGTCATGACGACAGACACCAACGTCAATATTAGAGACTGGAGGTTCCCATTCTTCGACTTTGTCGTCTACGGAATCCTTCCGGAGGACCCAAAAGAAGCAGTCTCAGTTAGAAGGTGCTCCCTCCGGTTCTATTAAGATACAGCCACTAAAATGTTGTACCGACACTCCTACGATGACTTCTCCTCCGATGTCTATTAAACGAAAAAGCAGCCGAAGCTCTTCGAGAAGCTCATGACGGAACATGCGGAGCCCATCAACCAGGTCCTAAGCTACAGGAACGATTTCGACGTATGGGCTATTACTGGCCCACCAAGATGGCCGACTCCGTCGAGTATGCAAAGAAATGTCGTGCTTGCCAACTACACGCCAACTTCATCTACAGACCGTTAGAGCCTTTACATCCTACGGTCGCCTCTTAGCCATTTGAAGCCTGGGGCATGGACATAGTGAGACCTATCACCCCTCCCTTATCCAGGGGACACCGCTTTATCCTAGCAATCACCGACTACTTCTCTGAATGGACAGAAGCAGTACCATTGACAGAGGTGAAAAGCTCAAAGGTGATCAACTTTATCAAGCATCACGTCATCTACCGTTTTGGGGTACCCCGGAGGATCATCCACGACAACGGTCCATAATTCATCAGCCATGTGTTTAGTAGATTCTGCGACAAGAATCGTATTCAGAATGTGGCATCAACCGCCTATAATCCTATACAACAATCTTCGCACTGTTGCACGTCAATCATAGAACATCCACGTCCATATCATCTCTGAGTTGTTCTACACATCCCTACCGAGTTCACTCCTACCACGTCCATATCACCTTTGAGTAGGAAAGCTCTATCATTAACCCATATTTACCACGTCCATATCACCTCTGAGTAAATATGTCAGTTTCCTCCTTTCGTAACTTATTATCTATACCTAGAAACCAAGGTGCGCAAAGATAATAGGTCCACCAAAAATCACAAGATTCATCACAAGAATGAACAAAGCAAAAGGTTCTTTATTTCTTCATTTAAGCAGGAAGTAAAGGATTACATCGACATCAAAAAGAAGCAAAAACTACATCTTCGGATCCCAAAAGACAGACAAAAATACTAAAACAAAATAGGGACATTGACTTTATTCATATTCCCAGAAACGGCGATTGCAAGACAACCAATCCTCACAGCCAGGGATTATAGTTGCATTGAGGCATGTACCATTCCCTCAGCCATTTCGTATATGAAGGCTCTATCTGATTAAGGTCCTCGGCAGGGGCAGGAGGATCAGAACTCCCAGTGCTACTACCCTCTGACGGTGGCTCCTCCTGGACAGCAAATTCAACCTTGGAAGTAACTTCCTCCAGCTCTTCCTTGACTTCAACCTTTGGTAACACCTCTTCTTAACGGTCACCGGCTCTTGCTTGACGAGAGGAGGCAATATCTCCTCCTTTACGACAGCCTCCGCCTTCGGTATGGATACTGTAACAGAATCAAAGAAAAGTTAGCAAAAAGACTTAGAAGCTCAAAACAAGCATCTGAGGCGCATCAACTGGGTCAAAACCCATGCGCACAGATAGAATCTCATTAAAGGTTCACACACAGGACCGGGGCCCAGGCGCATCCGAAGAGAAGCTTCGGCGCATCATCAGGACCTAAGTTCATGCGCGTCAGCAAAAGGAGCTTCAGCGCATCATCAGGACCTAAGTCCATGCGCGTCGGTAAAAGAAGCTTCGGCGCATCATCAGGACCTAAGTCCTTGCACGTCAGCAAAATAAGCGTCGCATCATCAGGACCTAAGTCCATGCGTGCCAGCAGAAGGAGCTTTGGCACATCATCAGGACAAAGTCCATGCGCGTCAGTAATGGGAAGCCTAGGCATGTTAATGGGGATGCGACTCATTTCAGTCACACCCACGCACCCCAACAATGTTACAACGAAGTAAAAACACCAAGGCAGGGGATCACCCAACGATCACTGTCGGTCGAACATCGGCGGGCGTCACTGCGACGACGGGGATGTCCTCCACGTCAACCTCTACGGGCTTTTTGTCCTTGCCCCTTCCTCGGCTAGCACCACCGCGGGGAGTCTTAGGAGCCATCTCTCTAAAGAAGCTAAGGTTTTTGAAAGACTCTAGCAGAAGAAGGAGAAGGAGAAAACAAATGTATAAGACTCTCTCTTCCACACAGACGCCTATTTATAACCATGAGCTACGCGCGTGAACCGATAAAGGCTGACATCAGCAAAAACTCTTCGGGTCTCGTAAAACAGACGGCTGCATATCTTCCAAAAGATTATCATTAATCTTTCAAAATTTGAGGCATTATCTTCTTGTATTAAAATCGAGAAGAGCATGTCCCCCCCACTGCAATATGCAGAGCGGTCATGAGCCCGGAAGAGCCATGCACCCAGACGAGTATATGCGCCCAGAACAACGACTACCCATGCTTCTTATTCAAAGTATTCCAAAACTTTGCGGAAAGTTTTGAAAACTTTGAAGGGGGTCGTCTAGAAGCATGGAATTTTAGGTACATCTTAGGCCAAAATTCCTATGCGCCCTAACTCTCATGCGCCAGAAAACTCAGCAGAACACTTGGCACAGCAGAAAATATCAAAGAGACATAAAAATTGGGCTTTTATTTCATATGAAAGTATATTACAGGTCTAAAACTCTTTTACAAAAGAGAATTCTTTTACAAAGAGAAAGAAAATCCTAAAAGCTACAGCCAGGCGCATCACTTGTTAGGCACATCACTCGAAGTACTACAGCCAGGCGCATCACTTGTCAGGCGCATCACTCGAAGTGCTACAGCCAGGCGCATCACTTCAACATACAACCAGCTAGGCGCATCATTCCAGCATCTTTGCGTAGGCGTATCCCCGTACATAGTCAGAGCGAATCACTTCCTCGTCAGCGTGCGGGCACTCTAGCAGAGGAGTGGCTCTTCTTGCATAACAAAATCGGGGCACGATAGCCCCGATCTGCGGCTCTTCCAGCATAACAAAAATCGGAGCACGACCGCCCCGATCTTTGGATGCAACAGGCACCTTCAGCTTGTGTCAGGACACGACGATCCCGATATTTGGATTCAACAGGCACTTTCACAGGCTTGTACGAAAACAGGGTCGACTCGACACATCTTCGTCTTCGAAAGGAGTTCATTGTCAACTCGCCAAGACAGGGGACTGATCGAGTTTGTCTCCATGAAGAAAAGCTACGTGAAATAAGAAACACCGGGGCAACCCTCGTCTATGCGCCAAGTGGCAATCTCCTCATATTCTATGCAATGAATTTGCATTTAATGACGATGAATCTGCCTCTTCGTATTCAGCTAAATCAAAACAGCTATTAACGCCTCGAAGAACTCAACAGACGGGCCAATGAGTATGCACCATACGACAGATGCGCCATCAGGACCATGTGCTCCGTAACGATGCGTCCAATAGGGCATAGACCCATGCGCCTAGTGGGGCACAAACTGATGTGCCCACTTCAACTCGTTACCCATCAAGCATTTAATGCTATATGACAGAGTTGGCAACACGTTCCTCGACGACTAAATGGTTGGCAGCTTTTTGCAGAAAACGAAGAGCTGCAGACGCCAGCATCATCATTACTTGCTTTTGTCGGCTATAACTTTTCTTGCCATGTGGCTGGCCGATCACTTGCATGCGCCTCGACAGCCATGCGTCTAGAAGTCTGCATGCACCTCAAAAGCCATGCGCCCCGACTTACTCCTGATCCTAAATGATAGAAGCCAAGTCTTTGCATGTGCCTCCACAGTCATGCACTCGAAGCTCTGTATGCGCCTCAAAAGCCATGCACCCAGACTTGTCTGTGACCCCTAAAAGTTATAGACCAAGTCGCCCCATGCGCCAGATCTTAGGCGCATCCTGACAGATCACCCTCCACCAAATCTGAGATCTTTGAGCCATATACACGCTCTACGTGTTATTTGACTCAGTTCTGCCTATGAATGGGTGCTAACCACCCAAGATCTCCGCAACGACCGAATCTTCACAATTGCCACATGTCAGCTCTACCGCAGCCCAACAATGTTGTTCAAACAAGATTCAACTTCAACTCAGGACGCATCGTCCATGCGCCCTACAGCGTCAGCCACGTGGCGTTCTCACATACAGGCGCATGCTACATATGCATGCATGAGCAGACCAGTCTGCTGTCTATAAATAGAAGGATCATTCCTTCATTCACACACACAGACAGATAGATCATCATATCTACATGTAGAGACGAAAAGCGACACGTAATGTCTACTTCTCCTCCAAATGCTTCGACATCCAGAGCAGCCCAGACCTTCAGAGAATTCAAGATCGTCGTCAGATCGTCAACGGAGTCAACGCATTACCATTCGCTCCACCGATACAATTCCCCGATAAAAACAAAGTGTACTCCTAAGACTACGTCTAAGTCCTACATTGTATACTGTTCTGTTTGTAATTGAAATACCAAAGTTTTATTCAAAAAACCTTATCATATTTTTGATGGCAAACAAATACCATAATAAAATGTAAATGAAACATGACATGGGTAATAACAGCTCAGGTCACAATATGGTTTCGCCTCCCATTATCGAAACAGTGGACCACCCCAACAACCAACCAACAACCAAACAAGGACATAGGATGACCCACCATTCTGAGATAAGACACTATCCTATGTCATAACATAAACTGAACCTAACCATCTAGGTGTAATGCCAGTCAAAAACTATACTGGAACGTAAAAGTGGGTAGGAATAAAGCATAACATCCGCTAGAGGCTTTCGTATGAACTAGTATACATCCGGACCGGATCTGATGTGTAGTCAGGGCTACTGATTGGATATATCCCCTATCTATACTTTGAATCACTAGCATACCTTCCGACAGTGCTGTGACGCGCAATCAGTGGCCGCTGCCGGATATATCCACTAGCAATATACCCATAACCAAGAAACTATGAACCCATAATCGGGCAATCTAGTGAGGCTATTGGCTAGCTCATACGTCCCAGTAGTTGTTTTGCCCATGTATAACACAAGTCATATCCATGGCTCGACGATCCATATCTCTATGCAAGTTACTATCTAGGCTTCGCTAATCCATAATGAACCGACACACGAACCGCCCGTATCGGTAGCAAGTCGAATACGTAGGTTCATGCCAACTCTTTGATCCTCACTATTGTGTCATATATGAGACGTGTCAATAGATCAATGAAGTTAAGAAGCATAACTTCAATACATCGGGAATGTCAACTATCACATATGGTCAACACACACACGTACACACACAAACATCGATAGACATATCGATGGCATCCAAGCCATACTTGGACGTACTCTACTATTGTAAAATACTAGCAAACACACAAACATCATGAATCAAATACGAGTACAAGATGGTAAGGTATCTTGCCTGAAGGTTGTCCGATGGTTCGACGACGTCCCACAAGCAAAATCGTCAATCTAGTGAAGTAGCAAAGGTGGAACTTCCATAAAAATCTCTAAATACTGAAACAGACATCACCAAAATTCCAGAAATAAGTAAAATAGATAGGGGCAAAATAGTAATTTTGGACCAAAATGGTGTCCGCCGTTGGACCTGCTTTGCACCAAAAAATATGCCATGACAAAGGTTGTCTAAATTCGACAAATTATATGTCAAACTTGGCCAGAACGATGACATGAGTCCAATGGTGGTGTTATATTTGGAATCTGATGTCCCGGGTTCAAAATAATAATTTTGTATGTTGGAATTTATGATTTCGAGAGGCTAACTTTGGCGTCGATTTCAACCGACAAAATGATATACTAGGAAAGTAAAAAAATTTATGGCACAGAGGTGGTTATACATGCTGCACACCGGAGTTGGTGGTTCGTCCATCGGAGCTTCGACGAGAGAGAAACGAGTCCGTGAAGTTGGCTCCACGAAATAGTCCAAAAATAACGTAATTTAAACGGTCAACTTGGTGGCCGGTTTTGATCTATCAAACGATAGAATTAACGGATAAAATTTTAGGTGACGAAGGGGTATATACCAAGATTAAGGCAGAAGAATCAGATCGACGGTCCAAAGGTCGAATTGTCCAGAAAATGTGGCCAAAGTTGCTACAATAAAACTCAATTCTGGACTCGAATTTGCATGTGTTACTACAGGATTTCGTGTGAAACGCACGAATAGACTGCTTCGAGCGTCGATGAGGATGACGGTGGACCAGGGGGTGGTCGCCAGAGGTTTAATGGGGGTACACGGCCGTCGTGCGGCGGTTGGCAGCGACCTGCGCCAGTACCAGTTCAACGGGGGTTCACGGCCATCATACGGTAGTTCAACGGGTGGTCGCCAGTACTTGCACCTACGCCAGTACCAGTTCAGCTGATAGGTACTATCCAAAGATGTTGCGAGATGAACCCGAAGGCTTTCAATGGTTGGAAGAGCCCAGAGGAGGTCACTGAATGGATGGTCAACACAGAGAAGCTTCTTGAGGTATCTCAGCTGCCTGCCAACCTATAGATAACTGTCGTGAGGACTCGGTTGGAAGGGAATGCTCATCATTGGTGGGACTCGAAGGAGCGTGAAGTTGGCAAGAAGAAGACTTGGAAGCAATTCACGAGTATTTTGAGGCGAAGTACTCCCCGACGACTGTTAGGGACACTCTTTTCGATCTGTTCCTCAACCTCAGACAGGAGAACATGACTGTAGACGAGTACGATACGGATTTCAGCCATCTTAGTCGGTTCGATACCATTCTGATACCGAACGAGAGAGAGAAGGCCAGAAGATTTCACCAAGTATTTATGAAGGAGCTTCAAGGATGCACCGGCACTCAGGCGAGGAACTCGTATGCAGAGGCGTTAGAAGAAGCCAGAGTCCAGGAGGCCATCAGCAAGGATCCATCGATTCTGAGGTACCCCGCTACCACCGATGCACTAGCCGGAGGACAACAAGGAGGACCAATCAGACACTCAGGAGAACACGTTCAGCAGAGAGCCGTTCTATACAAGGCAAAGGAGTTCAAGACTTGCCACTTTTGCGGCAAAATGGGACACAGTCAGAAGGAGTGAAGAAAGAAGTTACGGTTGTGCTTGAAGTGTGGATCGAAGCAACATCATGTTATGAGATGTACGTGGCGACGGGATATGAATCAACAGTTAGTCTCGACACCAGTTCTGCCGGAATCAGGTATGTTTGCCATTGACTATTTAATTATTATCATATGTTGTTATATTATTGTGTGCCTAATTTTGAGGACAAAATTCTCTAAGATGGATAGATTGTAAGCCCTTTGAATTTTTATTAGAATTTATTTAAAATAATTAGACAATACGATTAATCATGATTTTGTAGTTATTATTAAATTTCTACTTTTATTTTTGATTATCATATGTACGTTGTCGTGACTTTTAATTTAGGAGCACAAGACTAGTTGTTTTCTCAAAACCAACTTCACATGCATGATCTAGTCGAGATACTCTACACCCATGACCTTCATGTCCCACTCAGACACACCATCTTGTGTTTCATTTTTATCGCACAACTTTTCTGACACAAGACCCAATCTTGATTCACCCCACGAAGCCACATTTATTTCTGATTCGAATTGGGGACACCATTTCGACCCAAACCTGTCAACCCAAGATATGGACATGGCCCACATTGAGTCTTCTACACACATACCACTTGTGTCCTATTCATTTGAGTCCCTGTATGCCATTTATTTATCTATGATAATCAATGACTTAAATTAGAGTCATGGTGACACCAAACCCAACTTAACTCAATCTAAACCAAACCAACCTAACCCAATTGTATATGACCACTCTCATAGCAAACCCTAAACACCCAACACCATTCTTCCTCTATACAACACACCAAACACTAATTTCCCTCACCCAAACCACTCATAAACCTAATGAACAACTATTAACCATAAAGATTAGGAAGTAATTCCTAATTAAATCCATTCAAACCATCACCATTCAATTTTTTCTATTTTGGCCAAGCCAAGAGATGCCTTGGAAATCTATCTACAACACACCCTCTCTCTTGTCCAATCACATGGCAACAACACATTGCTTTTTGAAATATTTTAAATTCTTTCTCCCTCTCTATTTTTTAAAGCATCCAATCACTCCCTTTCTCTATCATATCAAACTCACCTTTTTCTTCTTCATTCATTTCTTACACAACAGCCATCTCTTTCTTCTAGCCGAACACTCCTTCTCCTCCCTCTTATAAACTCCTTTCCCTCTCCTCTCCTAGCCAGCCAACCTCCATGGCCGACCCCTCTTAACAACAACCCCTCATCTTCTTCATCTTCATCTCCTTCCCCTCCATGGCCGACTCCTCCACACCCCCTTCACCATAGCCCTAACCGACGGCCCCAACTCCTTTATCTCCTTCATCATCATCTTCTTCCTAACAACTCCTCCTCCATGGCTGAACTCCTCCTCTCCTTCACTCAAGCACAGACCCTCCCTCACCCTACTTCTTCATCATCATCATCTTCCTCTCCTTCACCTCCATGGCCGATTTCACCATGGCCGAACCACCCTTACCTTCACCATAGCCTTCTTCCTCACCATCTCCTCCTCCTTATTCCCTAGCTTCTTCTCTACCAATCCCTCATCTTCCTCTCTTTCTTGTTAATGGCAGCATCCATTATAGAAGCTGCTGCTACTGTTTGAAGCCACTGCTGTTGCTGCCTTTTATCGCTGTAGCTGCTATGTCGTACTAGGCCAGCCACAGCAACCTTCCCCACCATCCAGGGGTGCCGCCCAGAGGGGTCCCCACCGTCGGCAGCCACCCAAGGCCGTACGACCGAGCCCAACAGCAGCCGAAGCTATTGTTGCTGTCACTGCGGCTGCTGTTGCAAAAGTGAGCACGCATATTACTCCCCCTTACAACTTCGCACAATGCTTCTCGAGGCACGGATATACCCCCACGACAGCGAAGAAGCATCACGAAGGAGCACGAGAAACTGAGAATACCCCATCTTCCCTTTGGGTATAATCCTCTTCTCTTCATTTTCCATGTTGTGTCACTCTTTATTTGAACTTGAGAACTCGTGTGTGAATTTGGTTTTGATATAACTTGACAAAAACTTGTGTATTAGGCTTTATGTGAACTCACAACATGTATTTCACATGCTACTCTTCATTTGGAGTGTAGCAATAGGTTGCATTAGCCCCATTGAAATATATATATATATATATATATATATATATATATATATGGGAGCGGATCAAAGGCCCCGCCCGCGGAGCCCCGCCGAAGCCCCGCCCCCCCTGCACCATCGGATCGCGCGGGGCCCGCGTGGGGCCCGCGCCCGCCCGCGCGATCCAACGGCTAAGGATCGCGGGGGCTTCGGCGGGGCTCCGCGGACGGGGCTCCCGATCCGCTTATATATATATATATATATATAATGGTTCAGACCTGTTCATTGCTGGTTCAGACCTTGCACATGTGTGATCATGGGTACACTTTCTTGCCCTACCTTCTTGAGTATTCTGTCCTATTTCTTACCTATAGGTAATCCTATATACACATGTGAGAAATGTGTATATATATGAGTTATGTGTGGTCCATGTTTCCTTGGGCTGCTGCCTTTGTGTCCATTATCCTTGGTATTATATATATCTTGTGTATATACATATATTTTATATATTTATATAAGTGCATTATTAGTGGTGGATAAGGGTATATGTCATTATACATGTATATGATAACCTTGGGATGTGCATAAGTGATATTATATATGGGATTAGGTTGGGTTATAGTATGCTCTATATAGATATATATATTTATGTGATATATGTATATGGATATATAGTTGAGTAATATATATATATATATATATATATATATATATATATATATATATATATATATATATATATATATATATATATTTATAAAAAAAATATATATTTTATAAAAAAAATATATATATATATTTTATATATATATATATATATAAAAAATATATATATAATGATATGGGTTAATTGATAACTTAGAGTGGGTTGGTTATGACATTGAGTTAGCTTATAGAGTTTGACCTATATAATTGACCCAATAGTCTAATATTGACCAATGCTGACTTATTGACCATGTTTGACTAGATAGTTGACCACACCCTAGATTTGACTTAGTTGACTAAGAGGGTTGACCCTTGACTATGTTTGACCTAGAAGGAGTACTACCATCTTAATTTCGAGGACGAAATTTTTCTAAGGTGGGTAGACTTGTAACACCCAGTTTTCTTAATGAGGGTAATTTTAAAATTTTGTAGTTTTAATCTTTTATTAATGATATTTAAATCATAATATTAATTTTTGGTAATTTTTGATTATTTTAAAAATTATTAAAACCATGGCTTGTGATTTACCAAATAAAAGACTAGTGATATGGCATTAGGATAATTATTTTTACTTTTGAGCATAGGGGTATTTTGGTCATTATGAAATTTTGGGAATTATTTGGATTTATTATGAATTATTGAGATTTATTTGAATTTATATGATTTTTGGTATATTTTAATTAAGGGTTAATCTAGACTTGACTAGTGTTGACTTTGGAGCCTAACCTAGAAACTAACCCTAGTTGGTGACCCTTGTCTAAATCTAGTTAACCTACTTTAGTAATTAAAAATTAGTTTTAAAGTAGGGAGGATTAGTTTGGGTGGAATTAGTCCATGACTAGTGGCTTAAGTCAATGACTTATGACTTATCAATTTTAAGCCTAGTGTTTAAGCCATAGGCCCACGAATTAAGCCCAAGACCAATCCTAACCCAACCATGGCAGCCACTATTAGGTTTCCCTTGCCTATAAGTAGTCTCTTAAGAGTGTTCTTGCCTCTTTTTAGGTTTGCCCTAATTTTGGTGGAAAGGTATTTTCTCCTATGCTCAAAATTCCTAAATAATTCATTTTAGCTCCTTTTTAATCCTAATCTTTTGCAATAGGATCTAATTTATGTTTATATTCTGATTTTGGAGGATCACCTCAGTTTGTGTACCATTTGGAGATTTGGAGTTGCCATTTGGAATCCCCTCTTTGGAGCTTGTTTTTGAGTTTTGATACTCAATAGGTAAACCACCTAAACTCTTGTTTCTTCCTAATTTTCTTGCATAATAGGTTAGGTTTAGGGGTTACCTAACCGCCCACGAAATTTGGGCACAATTCGTATCCATTTCGTGTCCGTATCGGACACGTATCGTATTGATATACTAGGTGTTTGTAGAAATGCCACATAGGAATTAGTTTTCATATTTTTGAAATAAAATTGCATGGATTTGTAGATCTTTATGTGTGTATTAATTTTTGTGAAGGTAGTAGTATGTTTCGTGTCCATTTGTGTCCTGTTTTTATGTATGGACACGCAACACGAGCCCGTAGGCCGTGTCCTGCATTACGGGCTCCATATCTCTGGACACAGGACACGTCGTGTCCTGATTTTTTGTGTGAACCTTGGGGCAACGTCTGCGACCATGCTCCCAAAATTTGGAAGTATCTCGTGCACTACCCGAGGAGAAATCGGGGTCGCATTGGTTGCGCACGAGCTGCTGTGCACGTGCGCAGGCACGACTGACACGCGTGTCGTGTCGTGTCTGTAGGACTCGTGGACCCAGCGCAGGGTGTGTCAGACCTAGGGCTATCCTAGGTGAACCTCTGGACACAAGCACGTGTCGTGTCGTGTGTCGCGTGTTACCCGCGCGTGCACGACGATTGTTCGTGCACTGTCTCGTGTCTGTGATCATGTGTTGTTTGGGCATGATTCGTGTCCAATTCTTGACACGAATGCACTCCCTAGTGCCCTCACATATATAACACTAATTACCAACCTTTGTTTCATAATTTTAGTGATTATTTGGGTTCGAGTTATCGGTTTTCCCTCGTGCACTGTTATTCACTGATATGGGCAGGAAAATGGGTTTTTAGTTTTTTTTAAATGGAATTATTAACTGTTTATATGTTGATAAATATCAGTAATTAGTTACCTACATGTTTGATTGGTGTTGTTCAAGTTCACTTTGATCTGTGCTGTGGAAGAAAATCATTGATTTGGGTTTTTGCATATTGTTAGGGATTATTACCTGTCAAGTTTCAGGAAACTGAAACTGAGAATTAAATTCCTGTTTTTCTCACATTACCTCCACTTTACAAACTCACATATGTCTCCCTAATTCACACTCACATACCCACATGTAAGTTTACACACAAATGATATCTAAACAATTCTGATTCTAGGTTTACTCCTTACACCACACATACACACAAGATATCCTAACACACACATACACATTTGTGATTCCAGTTTTCCCTCATTACTCTCCACACTTTTACACACAAACACACACATTCATGTCCATATACACACACATATGATTTCCCTCACATTGCTATGTATCATACACACACAAAACTGAATCCTTACACTCTCACACCCTACACACTCTACACTGTCACTGTTCACTCCTCATTGACACACACATATTTCTAAAAACAGTCTACACACTCACACACCCAATTCCATTTTCCTATCACTGATTTCATATGTATAGACACACACAAATTGTATCTCACACTCTCACATTGCCCTATCCTCATAGCACACACACACACACACACACACACACACACACACACTAGTGTATCATTGACACACTCACATTGGTTCACTCCTCTTACACACACAGTCCTACTCACACTGTTTTCACACTCCCTCACACCCTCAACACATACACACACATTATGTATCCTTTATATAACACACACACATTATGTATCCTTTATATGTATCCTTTATATATATATTTTTTTTAATGTATATATATATATATATATATTTTTTTGTATATATATATAATATATATATATATATATATATATATATATATATATATATATATATATATATATATATATATATATATATATATATATATATATATATATAAATATATATATATATATATATATATATATATATATATATCATATATAAATATATATATATATATATATATATATTTATATATATATATATATATATATATATATATATATATATATATATATATTGTGGGTAAATAGTTCCTGGTTATATGTGAATGTGTAGTAGAAATTTCATTAGCCTATTTGTATTTGGCCTATGGCCTAGGTGGATGGCCTATGGCATGTGTGTATCACTAGGATAGGTGACTTGTATGATATTTAGCTAGTTGACCTAGAATTGGCCTGTTAAGCCTAGGTTGACCAACCTAGACTAGCTTGACCAAGTTTAACCTCGTTTGTCCTAGTTTGACTTATTAGACTAGAACTGACCTAGTTTGACTGTTAGGGTTGACTAGAGTTGACGAAAGGTTGACTTTAGCCTAGATTGACCCTAAACTTCATGTAGATGCATTGTAGCAGTCTATTTCCTTATTTTAGACTTGTTGTGACTTGTACTGTTCTATAGGAGACAGACACCACTCCTCGGACAGTATATTCTCTTCGGACATTCAGGTTATCAGGCGAGTACATTCTATGATCATTTCATATCTTGTTTAGGATTATCTTTCCTGCTTTAGACTATCTTACTTGATGCTGACACGTTGGTAACACGGATTAGTACTATATGGATCCCTTCATGAGATGTTATCCCTCTCGGGAGCATCAGATACTCTTGTCTCGTGTGTTTCACTTACATCACGTATCGCTTGCTTCTATTATCATGAATCTTCGGGAATCATCTAGTGACTCATGTACTCTCATGATCACCGAGCCTTCACGAATCAATTCATGAATCACCCTATACGGGTCAAGTAGTTTAGTCATGAATCTTAACGTAACTTGACTGGATCCTTGTGTATTGATTGGGGTACGGGGGAGTATGAATGGTCATGTGAATAAATATCCAAAGTAGTGTAGTCATGAATCACTCTTAGTGTAGTCATAAATCAGTCCGAAGCCATTTACATGTTCGTCTTGTACTCTGAATCACAGCACTGTCTCTCTTTTATATATCATAGATATTTACTTACAGTCTCTCTTTTACATACTGCTATTCTTCAGTTTTCTGTATTTTATTCTCTAGCATGATTATATTTTCTTTCCTGCTATGACTTGTTGAGATGTATTGTGCTCGCTCCTGTCCTGACTGGACCTGTTGAAATATTACAGAGGATGAGGACGAGGCGTGCTGTCCCACTTATTATGGGGCTACCTTAGATGACAGTACAGACCTGGACCAGCAGCAGGAGCCGTTAGCTGTGGACGACACTCCACTAGACTAGGATGTTTCTTATATTTCATTTTGGGATGACTGTATTATGATATTGGGATTTGTAGATTTGTTATGTCAGTAGACACTTAGACTCTCTGGTTGTTTTCTGTGGATCTTTTCTTTCTGCATTATCTATCTATCTTCTATCTTCATTTTGCCTTAGATGTGATTGAGAACTGTATATTGTTATGTCACCTCCATTCGGAGAGTATATACTGTACAGGTACCTTTATACTGTTAGATGTTTGACCTAGGACAACGTTCTACCGCCGACACTGTGGCGTAGGCTGGACGTACCCACGTCTCGTGCCCTTACTCTAGGGTGCGGTTCGTGACAACCTAGCTGGTTAGTTCACCATTTACAGTTATTCAGTATTTACTTTATGGCATGTTTCCTCTGTATCTTGATATGTCCCCTA
>JANAVB010019794.1:11472446-11612446 GCA_029216955.1 Iris pallida
GAAGGTCATGTTAGACAACATAGCCGAGTGAGTTCTATCTGCTTTGTGATGAGTGTAGATCACGCTCTTGCTGTTGTTAACTCTCTAGCCGGAACATCTAGTGTAGTTGGCTAGCGTCTTCATAACCACCTCAATGGATCCAATATCGCCTGCTAAGAAAATGAGGATGTCGTCCGCGTACGCAAGATGAGTAATGAGAGGGCAACCTGTCGTTGTGTGGAAGTGATGGAATCTAGGAGACCTGGGCATGCTTTTGAGGTTTCTGCTCAGCGCTTCGGCCGGTGACTATAAAAATGGTGGAGGAGAGGGGATCTCCCTGTCTGACCCCGCGAGTCGCTCTGAAGAAGCCCTGAGTTTGTCCATTGATGATGGTAGAAAACCAGGAGTTGTTGATGGATCTGAAGATGATGTCAATCACTGGTTCGGAAAAGCCGAAAGCCCTGAACACCCAGATCATGAATTGCAGTCCAGACGGTCGTAAGCTTTTTCCATGTCCAGTTTGATGGCAACGTTTCCCTCTCTAGACGAGAATTTCATGCAAGTGATCATCTCTTGGGCTAGGAAGATATTATCGATGATATTGCGACCTTTGACGAAACTGCTTTGCTCTTCCAAGATGATCTTGGGGAGGAGGTCCGACATCCTGGAGGCGTTGATTTTAGAAATAATTTTGTTAGTGAAAGTGCAGAGGCTGATCGGTCTAAAATCTTTAAAGGTTTCTGGGTTGTCTTTCTTGGGTATGAGGATGATGTAGGCGGCGGATATGGATTTCGGATACGTAGCCCCTTGAAAAAAAGCCGTTGTAGCCTCCAAGAGGTCGGACTGGATGATGTCCCAGCACGTTCTGAAGAAAACTCCGTTGAACCCGTCAGGTCCCGGGGCACTATGCGTATTGATGGACCATACCGCATCCTTAACCTCTTCGACAGTGGGGGGAGAGATGAGGATGTCATTCTCCCTATCAAGGATGAGGGAGGGGATGTGAGACAGGAACTCGTCATCTTTAACTACGGCTTCTTTAGAAAACATGTTGGAGAAGTAGTTGATGGCGGCCTCTTAGATGCTCTCCTGGTCATCCAGCAGATGGCCGTTCCCGTCGTTGATGCGATGGATTCTAAGAGCGTTTCTGCGTCCTTTGACGCATTTGTAAAAGAAGCCCGAATTCTGGTCCCCATCTAAGTCCCAGGTTAATCTAGCCTTTTGTTTCCAGAATGCCGTTTCAACCTTGATCCTAGATTTAAGAATGGCCTTGGAGAGGTTAAGAGAAGTACGGGCCTCGGGGGACCCGACGACGGCGAAATCGATCTCCGCGCGGGTGACATCGTCCTCTGCATCCTTAATGGCTTGAAAAATATCTCCGAACGCGATCTTGCTCCAGGCCGTAAGGGCTTTTCTAGCAGATTTGAGTTTCTTAGCAATTCTGACAAGAGGGTCAAGATCAGTGACGGAGGTCCAAGCTTCTGCCACGATGTGTTTGAATTGGGGGTGGTGGCGCCAGAAGTCTAGGAAGCGAAAGGATTTTTTGATGTGGTTATGGTTGTTGTCGATCTCGAGGAGAAGAGGGGAATGATCAGATTCGGTGGAGTTCAGGTGTAACAGATTAGTGATCAATCCCAAATCTGACCAACATCCATTAACCATGGCACGGTCGAGGCAGGAGTACTGTCTTCGAGATCCATCTTGCATGTTGCACCAAGTGAACTGGTTGCCGTGGAAGGGGGCAGCGGATAGGTGCGCGGAGAAGGCAAAGTTGTTGAAATCATCCATGGCCGAATGAGCGGGGTCACGACCGTCGGATTTCTCCTCTCTGTATGAAACGATGTTGAAGTCTCCGATGCATAGCCATGGCAAGATGTCATGGGGCAGGGTGGGTTATAGAAGCATGGGATTTCAGAACCAGAAAGTCTATGCGCCATACTACATGCGCCAGAGCTTGGGCAAAGTACTTCACAGCAAAAAGCAACAAATATAGACATTGAAAGAGAACTTTTTATTTAACACATAAAAGTCTATTACATGTCTAAGAAAGACTGTACAAAGGAGAATTTTTACAAAAAAAAGATCCTAAGTCTACAGCCAGCAATCAATATGCGCCCTCAGCCAGGCGCATCCCAACATGCGCCCTCAGTCAGGCGCATCCCACCATGCGCCCTCAGCAAGGCGCATCCTTTTCAGCTGCTCAGTTATGTGCATCCTCAGTTATGTGCATCCCTTTGGCAGCTCAGTTATGTGTATCCATTCAGCAGCCCAGTTATGTGCCGCTCTTCCAGCCAGGCTCACCGCCGTCTAAATGCTTCGACTAATGAAGCATTTATTGAGCAGAACGAGGGTGGCAATCAACCCTCTAGCCATGGAAGGGAAAAAGAACCATAAGCCAACCTATGGCCAAGGGAGGCTTCGAAAGAGCCTCCAAATACCAAGGAAGACCGTGATCAAAACCGCGGCCAAAGGAGCAGCTTTCAACACAACCAGAATGGGCTACACCTATTTTGAAGGAAGAAAGAGCCACCAAAGTCGCAGCACCGCCATTCCGATCTACGGCTCTTCCTGCACAAACGAAGACGAGGCCCGAGCATCCCTATCTTTGGATGCAACAGGCACCTTTCGCCTGCCTCGGAAGCCCTCGACCCCGACTTTTGGATGTAACAGTCACCTTCAAGTGCATCGACAAAGACACTGCATCGTATCTTCACTCTCGGGAGCATCTCATCAACAGAATGCATTCGAGTACACAAGTTCATGTCGAAAAGATGTGAGAGAACGAGAGGCCAATCCTCTCTCCATGCCACTATTTATAGGCCGAGCAAATCAAACCCATGCGCCAAGTGGATGGCTCTCCGAATTTCGTGCAATAAATTTACATTAAATGGATGAACCGGACGCTTCGAATTCAGCCAAGTCAAAACAGCTATTTAAAGCACTCGAAGAACGTAACAGCTGCACCATCAAAAGACGTCTTATGAAACGGATGCGCCGGCCAGACCGCGCATCACACAGACGCGCCCTTCTACATCAAGCGCATCACACAGACGCGCCCCTCAGTACCAAGAGCATCATAGGGATGCGCCCCCATGCGTCCCCATACGCCTAGTGTAACGCCAACCGACGTGCCCACTCAGCTGTCCATCGAATGTCACAAACATTAAATCTTGAACTGACAGAGTTGGCAGCACGCCTCCCAAAGTCTGAACAGTCGACAACTTTTTCAGAAGACGAAGCATCGCCAACATCAGCATCATCATTACTTCCCTCCGCCGGCTACTGCCACGTGGCCACCCAACCATCTCGCATGCGCCTCCGCAGCCATGTGCCCAAATCTGTATACGCCTCAAAAGCTGTACGCCTCAGACTTTTTACTGATCCCTAAAGACAGAAGGAAAGTCACTGTCACAACTCTGCATGCGCCTCAAAAGCCATGCTCCCCAGACTTCTTCCTGATCCTAAAAGACAAGAGTAAGGTCACTACTGAAGCTCTGCATGCGCCTCGAAAGCCATGCGCCCAGAATGGTTCGTGACTCCTAAAGGTTACGAGCCAAAGTCTCCTCATGCGCTGAAACCTAGGCGCATCCTACCAGATCATTCCCCCACCAAATCTGAGATCTCCGAGCCATGGGTCGATGACACGTGTCCTTTGACTCAACTCATCCAAGATCTCAGCAACAGAAAGATCTTCTTCTCTGCTACGTACCGGTTCACAACAGCAATATGAAGAAGTCAACCCCCTCGACCAGGGCGCATCGTCCATGCGCCTCCATCAGTAATCAACACGTGGCGTTCCCGCGTACAGGCACATCCTACATGCGCGCATGAGCATCCAGCCTGCAAAACTATAAATAGAGGGACCATTTCCTTCTTCCACACACACGGACCGACCTACGTACACACATATCAACCTCCACAACGAACAGACAAAGACTTCGCACCACCAGAGAGGCAGATACAGACACTCAATGTCTTCCTCCTCTCAGCAAGCTCCAGCACCCAGAGCAATCCAGACCTTCAGAGAACCGATAACTGTCGTCAGATCGTCAACGGAGTCAACGCATTACCACTCACTCCTTTGGCACAAGGAACCCAGATTAGACAAAAGTGTACTCCTAGGACTACGCCTAAGTCCTATATTGTAACACTGTTCTGTTTGTATTAAAATTTACAATCAAAGAATTTTAATGGCAAACAAGAGGTCCCGACAAAAAATCCTAAATCACTCTGCGCTCTGGGATGTCACAGCTACCGTGGATGGCCGAAAGCAGGGTGCGGGACTTGAAGGCGGGGTGCTCGATCCAACAGGAGAGGGCCTGAGGGGAATCATGAATAATGCCGAAACAGAAGTCAGCTACGAAGAAGATCCAAATGTCGTAACATCCGGAAATAGCAGACGGGAATCCCAGCTTTAGTTGAGTTTCTTTCAATCTGTTGTGTGGAATTTTGGGCTCAATAATGACAAGTAAATCAATCCGATGGGATTTGGTGAGGGTGATGAGACGGTTCATCGTCTGTTTATTCTCCAGTCCTCGAACGTTCCAGGAAAGATTCTTAGGCATTAAGGGATGGGGTGGGGGTGTTGTGTAGCTTTGCGGTAGATCGCGTGGTCATCGCCGTTTGCTGTTTTTGCTTCTTGTTTTTCTTCTTTTTCTTTTGAGGATTGTGTTTGGGACTTCCGTTGACCTGTTCTGGAGCTCTATCCGATGCCGTATAAAGACCGTCTACTGCCGTGAGGGAAGTGTCAGAGTCTTCACACTCTGCCAAAGCGCATAGGAGATTGTTCCGATCTAGGAATCCCGCATCAATGGCCTGCCAAAATCTTCCTGTGAGAGGGGGGGAGGGCGGGCGGGGAGGATCGTCCACCATGCGGAGGAGGTGAGACTGCTATATATATATATATATATATATATATATATATATATGTATGTATATAACACAAATTTATGTTATAATTACAGTAACTACTAACTACATATGTATACATAATGATATAGAAGATATACTACATATGTACTTTGTCCGTAAACAGTGAACTCTTTCTTGGTTGTAACTTGTGTATGTATACTTTGACAGGAATAACTATGAGCCAAAATTTTCACAAATTCACAATTTACATAACATAATTAAGTTTTCTAAATATTAATTACAATTATTTTTTGATATAGAAACTACTTCATTCTTATGTATTTGGGTGGACCGGGCCGTGCTTGGGATTCGGGCCGAGCCGAGCCTATCTTTTGGACCGAAATATGTGGCCTGGCACGACCCAATATACTGGCTTGGACCCATGATTAATCGGGCCGGGATGGCATATAGGCCATTTTTTTGGGCTAGGCTCATGTCGGGCTCGGCCAGTCCAGCCCAATTGACAGGTTTAATGGCCAGTGAAGTTGTGGCTGCGGAGACCAGGACCGAAAAAACATACGGGTCTATGATCAAGAACAATAGGATAATACCCTTCCTGCAGTTTGTACTTCCTATCCCCCCAATATTTTGGTCGCATCTGAATTGGGTCTACCAAAACCGATCCCAGGGGACAAAAAAAAACAAAAAGAGGTTAGGTTTGATAAGTCTTTGAAGAAATCAAACCATCACAGGCTTGATAAACATTCTAATTTTGACATATTGGCACATCTTGCCAATACTCCATCCCAGTTGTCTATATTCAAGCTACTCCTCTCTCCAAAGAAACACGGTATATATTGAATGAGGCGTTACAGTATGCTGACTCATATTTTTCCTACATCGTGGGGCCTGGTGAAGTAGATCCTGTGGCTTGTCCACGCTGCCACAGTATGAATGAAAGATTTTTAATATCACCTTCACGCAAGAAGACATGTTGCTGAAGAATAATCGACATGGTAGACTCATGTATTATACGGGGTACATTGGGGCTTGCAAAGTGGACCAAATTCATATTGATCTAGGTTTCTCAGTCAACATTGCTCCCAGAAGTCAACTTCAAATACTGGGGATCCCGATCCACAATATGTCGGCCACCACAACTACCATCACTGACTTTAATGCCGGATGAAGCCATCATTTGGGAAAGATATAACGCCCCAGTCCCAATATACGTAGGACTAGGCATATGTAACACGCCAGGTGTATATAGATGAAGCATACTCCAATATATGGAATCCTCTTATACACACGTAAGCTATTAATAAACTAAACTACAGACAGTCACATGTAAATCTATTCTCATCCATGATAGAAAATAAATGAAATAGTCCAACAACCAATAAGTGAATCATAAAGAGAGATAACTGGGTGGAGACAAATCTGCTACCAAACAACCATAATTTTTTTGAGATAAACTGAAATTCGACCTCCCAAAATAAACAAAATAAAGAAGAATGTAGTAATAAAACATGTCCATCTAGCATGAAAGATCATTGAAACTCGAAAAGCAAAACCTTCTCAGCTAAAAATGAAGGATCCAAAGCTGAGTCGTACTCCTGAGGGTAGCCTTGGTCGTCTAATCTTGGAGATCACCAGGTCCTCAGAGGGACGTAACAAGATACACAAAAATATGCCATATAGACTAAATATATAAAAGTTGAAAGCAACAGGGCACCTAACCATTCTACTGTGAAGTATGCAGTTAAGAACAAACCTTCAATGCATTGGCACTCCTGCTATAATGGGATTAACATAGTCCCATCTCTCGGTACCAGGGACCTCAAAGCAAAACGTTTCTCGAACGTCAGAGGCCAGTCAGAACAGTAGGGGTAATTAGGCCCGTGTCCAGCGGAGCTTTCGGGTACAAAGAAAATGTGCAATCGTGGCCCATACGCTAGGAAACTGTCCTCCTTACCCCCTGCCTATCTATGTTGTATCGATAATACATATAACCCTCTAATAATTGCTAAGTCTACTAATCATGCAAATTCTATTAGCAGTTATATCATATCCGTCGCACGTCCATATGTACCGGTGGCCAGCCGAATATGCGAGTCCGTGTCCTACATTAGACTCACAACTCGTGGTACACATGTGTCATGGCCAAAGGAGATATACCAATACCTCATAACAATGGAGAGGTCTCTAAAACTAAGTCAGTATGCATAAAATAAATAAAAGCAATGGAAACGACTAACTCAGTCGTCTGCACCCAATTATGACTTGGACACACAATTTAAGATAAAATAAATAAACAAATAAATAAAATAAATATGCTAAAATAATAGCAAATAATCAGTAAATAATGGCAGGGTATCTTGCCTGGAGGTGGTATGCTGAAAACGGCAACGTCCAGTACCAAACTCGTCAGATCAAACAAGCAACGAAAGGGGAACTTCCGTAAACGTCTCTGGATGCTGAAATAGACATAACCAACGTTTATGGAATAAGAGAAATGTCTAAAGATCGCTTACCCATAAGTCCAAGACACATGGGCAAAATCGTATTTCGAGTTAAACGATATCCGTCGTTGGACCTGCTTTACACCGAAAAGCGTGCCAAATCCTATGGTCTCTAATGTTAACCAATTATATTTCTACGGGTCCATTTTTTTGATGCAAACCCAAAGGTATGTCCAATTTTTAAATTTCGATGGATCGTGCACAAAATTGCCCGTTGAATCGGGTCATGGGGCCTGTAAAACGGTGATCTGACCTACTGTCATAGAATCAGACCAAACCTGGCTTACAGGACAAGAAAATATCATGAGTCCATTGGCATAAGTTTCGTTAAGATGTGATGAACATGCACGAAGTAATCGATTAATTTGGAAAATTGCCAATACGAGATTTTTTTTTGCAAATACGTCTCAAATTCGTCACACACACGCAATCAATTTGAGTTCTATCATATCCTACATGTATGAAGTCCATACGCATCTGCGGCTGGTTCGCGACTAAGTTACCCAGTTTGTCGAGACGGACTCCGTATCGGTTATAAGAGAGCAAACGATGGTATAGCAATGAACATCAGGATAATACTTGGAAATATGGTCCGAATAATCTCAATAGAAGTTCCATGAACAATCCTTTGCGGGATTGGATTTGTTTGCTCGTGGAAATGCCATAAAGCGCGAACCAAGATCCGTGATACGAAAACCAAAATCAGAATGAGGAAGAAAAAGATATCGTGATGTAAGTCAATGATTCCTTGCATAATAGGTATTGCTGCGTCTTGAGATCAAATTTTTAATTTTTAAAAATAGTTTTTCTGTCATTTTGGAACTGATCTATAAAAATAGCTTACAATTAACTAAAGTAAAACCTAAAAACTAAGTTATGTTCGTGATGTCAAACAGGGGCTTCGGGTCACTAAAATATGTCGTTATGACAAAGGTTTTTCCTGAACTTTCAAGAAATATTATGTGCTGCACAGGCCAAACTAAATTAAGCTATTTAATGGGTTTGGTAGAGGGTTTACTAGTCAATTCATAAAAGTTTACAAATCAAATTTTCTTCAATCGTGGAGGAATAAATATGAGTTCGAAGTTGTGTACCTCGCAGTAAGGATTGTAACGGAGTGTACTTTGCTCTGCTCGATTTTTGGTCGTCGGCTGGTCGGCGGCCACACACAGGCGCCGTGCAGGCGGCATACGATTGTCGCAAGGGGTCACAGGGTCGGCAGGGATGTCAAGAAGTAGAGTTTTTCTTGGGGTTTTCGAGAGGGCAGTGCTGATAGGTTTTGGTATAAAAAGTAAAAATAATCAAATGTGTATATATATATATCCCTTTTAAATCTGATTTAAATTTGATTTTTTGGATCAAATTTGGATTTAGTTTATAGGTTTAAGTCGAGCGAATCGGGATAGGATTAAACATATTTTATTTAATTTTTTTGGTTAGTTAATGGGTTGATTTGAGTTCTCAATCAACGAGAGTTTTCCTCTCTGCGTAGGATCGGGACATGTTTCCCTTTTTCTTTTTTACGCAAAAATTTCCTTATATATATATATATATATTTTTTTTTCCTTATATATACATATATATATATATATATATATATATATATATATATATATATATTATATATATATATATAATAACAATCTAATAAATAAAAATCCTAAATATAATTCTGAAAATTCTAGAAAAATGATTTTGAATAATTTTTTTCTTTGTGAAATTATATGATTAGCGAAAATCTTTTATGCTAGATAAAATACTATGTATACACATCACACATAGTTTACTAATAGTTAACTATCAAGATAGAATTTTACCAAATTGATAAATTTGTAAATAATAGATAATAATAATATTAACCACTAATATGAATTCTCATTAATAGAAATGCAAAACTTAATTTTAATAATATTATAAATAAATAAATAAATAAAACCTCCTAGAATTTGTAGGGGTTTACATCATGCCAGCTTATAAAAAAAATCATCCTCGAAATTTAAAACTACCGCACGATGAATATAGTGCAAGTAGAAGAAAAAGAGCAAGCACGAAATCGTACCTTGATTTTTGAATATAAAACAAATGAGGGAAATGGTCACACATGTCATGCTCGCGCTCCCAAGTAGATTCTTCTACGAATGGTGCTTCCATGACATACGAATCAACGGAATAGTCTGGTTTCGTAAGATCTTTACTCGATGATCAAGAATCACGAATGGTTGGTCTTGATATGACAAGCTTGGCCCGACAGTGATTTCGGAGTGACCGAGCACATGACTTCTATCGGCCAGTATCTTCTCAGCTGTGACATGTAAAGTAAGTCATGCACTTTCGCTAGTGACAGTGGCAATGCCATTCTGTAGGCAACCTCTCCAAATTGCTCCAAGACGTCGAAAGGACCAATATATCTTATACTAAACTTACCACGTTGTAATGCTCCAGTCCCAAAATACGTAGGATTAGAAACGTATCATGCCAGCTGTCTACATACGAAGTATACTCCAATATATGGATATTTTGTATGTACACATAAGCTGTCAAATGTAGTACCATGAAGCTAATCTCATCCACAAACCAATATATCATAAAATCAACATATTAAAGTCATTAGTACAAACGTTGGGCGGAGACAAAGTCCACTACCAACTATCTCAAAATAAAATGTACAAGAAGCGAATCGATAAAATATCAAACGAACCAAGCGCAATTCTCTTCGAAGGAAGGGAGAAGATCACGACCTTGGATAGAACACCTGCATTAAATCTTGAAAGCTTACACCTGGAGAGATAACCAGGTCCTCAGAGGGATGTAACAACATACAGGAAGAACATGCCATGTAACTGCATAAGTAAAAAAATACTATAAACTACAACACAACAGGGTACCTACCCATCTATGTGATATGAACTTTGAGGACAACGTTCTATGCAGGGGCTGTACGGATTCACGCAAGCAAGTAATAAAGAGTGGCCGTCAAGTAGCGCTCATTTGAGACACTATCGACCGGGCAGCAAGTAGCGGTCATCCGAGTCACTATCACCCATAAATGTGTAAAAAGTAAATATAGCCCCTACGCTAGTAGTTGTACCCTCCCCCAAATGATACTATACATGCATCATAACTACGACACACTAACACGTGTCGTTTCCACAACACGGTTTATATTTAATAACTGTCAAGTCTTCTAACATGCATCTATTGACAGTTATTCCTACGTATGCGCACGGGTGATCAGCCAACACGCAAGTGACCACTACATAATACTCACAACTCACACACAAATCGTGATACAATCGTGACAAGTTAATGACATGCACTCTATTGACGGTAGTCACTTAACTCTAGGTCCACATGCAAGAAGAAAATCATAAACAAGAAATATAGATACAATAACTGAAATAAAATATAACTAAATGTAAGAAGTAAATATGGCAAGGTATTTTACCTGATTTCATGCTATAAATATGAAATGCCGCTCCCGCGTCTACGCCTCCGGAACCCGACGCTCCTAGATAATTAATTAATTAAATTAAGTCACTACTTATGAAACTTACAATACGACTTAATTAGTCAAAGTAATGTTTTAAAATTATATTCAATCTCTCGTGGAACCATTTAGATCCATACAATCACACACAGTTTCCACGAGACATCGAAACACAGTTTTAGGGTCAGCCGGTTATCCAAAATTAGCTAGTTTTGACCTACAATTTTTTCGACCAAATTTGAGTTGCTAAAATCATGAAAAAATACTTAAAAATTTTAATTTGTGTATATGAACAAACATAAAATTCAGTTTCGAAAATAGGCACCAATAACTCATAGTTCCTTTACAATGGGGTTAATTTTGATCCTACCGACACATAAATATTACGCATATATTTCATGAAACCTTTATGGATGATTATACCTAAAAAAGCCATCAAATATGATTTCTACAGAATTAATAATATATTTTCTATAGAATTTTAGCAAAGATTTTTAGAAGAAAGATTTGGGTTCTTACCAAAGATCCTTGCTAGAAAGGGTGATGATGACTTCTCTTCACCAACGCTCCAATCTTTTTCGCTATTCTCACTTGATAATCCTCTATTTATGAGTATGGGAGAGTTGATAATGGCTATAGAGGATTGGATGGGGGAGCTGGAGTTTTTAGGATTTATTTTGAGGGGTTTCGGGGATGTATGGTGGAGGAGATGAGTTTTTGTGAAGGATGGAGAGATGTGCAATGGAGGAGATGATGTATAGATGCTATGGGAAGTTTCTTGCTACCAAAATTATGGAGGGGGAGAGGGGTTTTGGTCGACCAAAGGTGAGGGAGAGAAAGATTATGATTTGGTTAAGGTTTGGGATAAGTTGGTATATTTAAACATATCCTTAAATGAATTTTAAGCAATCTAGGATTTAAATCCTATTTAATTTGATGCATTCGGCCATGGGGGGGTTGCTTGGCCGAAATTAGCATGGTGGGGGTCCACTTGGCATGATTTGGTTGTTTGGTGAGTTGGCAAGTTGATTGGATTGAGGATTTAAAAAGGAGTTTCCTAATATAGAACTATTTAATTCTATCTATGTAATTACACTAAAAAATCTAAATTAAATATAAATAAATGTAATTATTAATATTTATTAATGCCCAACATGCCTACATAGGTTTTGGTTTGGCTTGGAAGAGGTTTGGAAAGGTTTGGTGCAACCGGGTCTCCTAAAAAGTTATAAAGGCTTTCTTAACTAATTAATTAAATAAAAATATAACTTGTGCCATAATTTGAATGGTTAACATGCAAGAGATTACAATATGACCATGGCATTCCTAACATGGCTAGCATACTAGTTAAAGCACCCGACTATGCTAGGCATGCCATACTTTCTAGTCGTCTTGCATATTCAAACTCAACCATGGCTATAGTCCTTTTTTATAATATAAATAAGATAAAAATAAATTAGAATTAAATAAAATCCAAAAATAATTTAAATATTCCTTTAAATTATAAGAGATTTTACATCCTACCCAACTTATGATAATTTCGTCCTCGAAATTAAAAATAATCATAATATCAAGAATTGCGAGATTTTGTACGGAGGGAGAGTATGTACGTCAAATCTTAGATCAATTTTTGAAAGGATGGAGGGGTGGTTGTCATAGGAATCCCAATTGACCTCATATTCTATAAGATGGGGTATGCTTTCTTCCAGACTCTACCCAACTTATAGAAGTTGGCCGCCCGTAAAGATCGTCGTCATTACAAGACCTTGAGGAGGACAATTTCTAGGGAGGGGCACGAGAATAATGGACACTTCTGACCGCAGTCTTGGATTCTAAGTGAGCCTTGATAACACCATAACGTTCTTGGTCAATAACAACTATAAGAAAGTTACTACAATCAAACATTGTCACTCTAGGGTCATGCTTCTGACAAGCTGGTAGCGACCTCTTGTTGGAATATACTAAGGTGTGTCGGTTCAGAAGGATTCGTTCTACGTCTAACATGGAAAACTAAGAAGTAAGCTTGAAAACTTAGGAAAGAAGAATTTATGGCCAAGTGATGAGAATCGATGATAATTAAAGAACCCATGCTATAGAATATGATTAGACAAGCGTTTTGAAAACTCTAAGTCAAAATGACTAATATGTGTGGGCTGATGTTTGGTGTTGTGTAGGAGGTATGCGCTTGCTTGTTGGAAGGCATACATCATAGGTGTGCATCTTGCATAGATCTTGAGTATTCAGTTTAGTTAAGGGAATGGGTCGATATTTGCATGGGTGAAATCGAATAGGTCGAATTTGGGTCTCTATAGTTTGTTTTGAGGAAATAATGTGTCATACACGTGGTGTAATTTTTAAATGGAGCACTGGAAAGTTCGTTTGCGTGGGACATGTATGTCATATGAGTAGCATGACTCGTCTAGTTCGTGAGTGTGAAATTTGTCGAAAGGAAAAGGCTAGCATTGTGCTTCAATTATCAAAATCACGGTCGAGGGTATCACATGATACGAATATGGGTCGACGTTATGAACCATTGAACTATTAGTCTAATTGGAACCAATCATTTCCAACCACTTGTTAATTCCAAAATCTTATGTTCCTTAGAGAGGCTTGCGATCTATTTGCCTCAAAAAAAATTTGCTATTGATTTAAACAAAAATGATTCTATGATTGACTTGAAGAATTTAGGTTACAATCTGTTACCGTAGTTATCTAAACGCACGAGCAAAGGGATATAAAATGCAAAATAAAAGATCGTTTCATAAATTCCATACAGACGGAAGAACGGTCACGATTATAATCCCATTCTGAGAGGTAGAGTATAATAAGTTCAATGTTCTACCCAATTATAGAAGTTGGTTAATCGGGGAAAACACAGTAATAGGGCTTCTAAGAAGGTCAAATTTCAAGGAGGTATAAGAAGTATGAGGTATTTCCAATCATAGTCACAGACTCTATAGGAAGTCTAGGTATTATCTATTTAATATGGCCCATATATTAATTATGTTTGGTCAAGACAGTATGAGAGGTCTTGGTCAAGTATATCCGGAAGCAAGTTGGTACCGAGAGATGCATAACATAGGCTACGAAGAGATGCAGTTACGAAATCTATGGAAGAAGAATTAGTGATCCAAGAGGTGGGACCTACATAATAGAGGTGAGGGCCTATTTTATCAAGTTTGGTTTTATAGTCCCAATATGGCGATGGGCTATGATGGGTTCAACTGAGTCTCAATGGGTTCCCCAATTGGACTTCAATCTTTGATTGCAATATGGTGATGGGCTATGATTAAACTTACAAAATCTATGGAAAAAGAATTAGTGATCCAAGAGGTGGGACCTACATAATATATGTGAGGGCCTATTTCATCAAGTTTGGTTTTATAGTCCCAATATGGCGATGGGCTATGATGGGTTCAACTGAGTCTCAATAGGTTCCCTAATTGGACTTCAATCTTTGATTGCATGAACTTTAGATTTTAATTTATAGTGACTGGACAAAATTTTGTGGAATTTTAAACCATCCCTATTAGGTTAGGGTAATGTAGAATAGGTTCAAATTCAAGTGGTTGGGCAAATTTTTCGTCGGGTTGGTAGAATAGGTTCTGTAAGTCGTGAGATGCGCCTTCCGTGAATTTTGTGTTTAAGTAGCACGCAAGGCCTATATTGAGTGGCACACTAGTGGCATGTGCGTAGAGGGCTTCGAGTAGATCACAACCATATATGGCCAAAAGATTTGAGTCATGTTTGGATCTTTAACTGCAGTCCGAAAGTACATCGGTGTTATGGTACGGGTTATCGCTAGTCCCTTTTGACCTAAAAGTCGTATCATAATAATAGAGTCCAAGGAGATGTGTTTGTGTGGGACATGATATGTCTACTTGAAGGTGGACTCGTTTAAGTTTTGCATATAAATTTTGTTGGAAGGTAACAGCTAGTATTACACTTCAAATATCAAAGTCACGGTAAGGGACACCAAAAGATCTAAAAGAAAGTGGGAGTTCACAAGTCACTAATTTATCATCCTAGTGAGATCCAATTTACCTCAATCAATCGATGATCCCCAAATTCCTAAAAGTAAGAATGGCTTACAATCTATTCACTGTAGAGACTAGGATATGGTTTTAGGAATAATTAGGTTAGGAATATTTGAGTCGCGATATCGTACCTTGACATTTGGTAATAATAAGTTACGATGTGGTCGATAACATGATAGGGTAGTTGTGAATCAGTTTCGAGGATTGTACCCCGAGTCCTAATAAATGGAAATGATCGCGTACAGTGGTACCTGAGTTGATAAGATGGAATGACCCGCTTGTCTATGGTATACGAGAGTCTATCGGTGGAATAACGAACTCTAAAGCACGTCATGGGAAAGATCCCTAACTACTAAGTCGTGAATTTCTATTTGTGTCAAACCTGCCAGACTATAGTCACAAGTGTTCTAGTGGTATTAAATATAGTGCTCATGTATCACTTGTTGATTACTAATAAAACATAATGACGGGGCGTCATGCTACAGATTTTGGCTAAGCTGGTGAATGTGTTGTTCTAATATTATGTCACTTCTTTGATAATAGAATTTTGTACCTAAAGTAACATCTGCTGAATCTCTAATCTTGGAATGGGTGTCTACCATGGTCCTTGCAATGCTTGTCCTTATTTTGGTCTATTCTTCTCTGTCTAAACTGTGGAGGCCTAGTCAAGTAAGGTTTGAGTTAAGGCATACGGGTTGCTAGTTAAGCCAAGAATCAAGATGAATATTTGGAGACTCACAATAAATGATTCCTATAGATTAGATAGTCTCATAGGTTTGTGGTTTACCCAAGGGTAAGATCTTACTCATCTTTCAAGCTCAAATGACTAGAAGGTCACGATATTACTATTAGGGTCGAGGGAAGGACGAGCAACTTTAGGCAAGGTTGTAGTTATATGGCTTGGCCGATGGTTGCTATACTTGTGCATATAACTACCATGGCCATGGGGATACTCTGTATTTATCTATCAAATACGAGCGTTCGTCTTTCCAATCAGTGAAAGACAAAAGCAATAAAGAGTTCAAGAAAGATGTCATTGAATACAATTACGTAATTCAAAGGCGAATATGTAATTCAAGAGGAATTGTCAATGCAGTCGCGGATAAGATCCTAGATACCTCTATATCTCAATCCACGTGGGATAATCATATAAAGAGCGAACCAAGTGCATTATGGTTGATCAGACCATAATACATTGATTCTAATTAGACAATATGCTTGTGGGCGTCCCCAGTATACATATGTCCTGAACAAGCTCGACAAAGAATAAGCTTGCAAAACTAGGCTATAAATAGCGTCGTTATTCATGGTAGTTTAAAGTATAAGTATGGGAGAATACATTGAAAGCGGTAATAAATAGTTCGAGTTTCACAAGGATCTAAGTCTTATCCGGTGTGCTTGCGTATACAATCGTCCTACTGGTTCTTGTATCAGGCCTTAGTTGACCAATGGGTATGGGCTACGAAATCTATATATTCTAGGTAAACATCTCTCCTACACTAGCATATATTCATTATCACTCTATTACACTTTAATACTAGGTTAAAAGGATACGGGTGGCAGGTTATAGTCATACTACTCAACTTATGAAGTCAACTAATGGAGTAATTGAGGAATATAACACGTATACTCGTATGAGTTATCTCCTAACCTCCCTATTCAGCACGAAAGAAGATAAGATTTGCAGTGAAAGGAATCAAGCAGAAGGAAGTCAAGATAATCGGACGAGAGTTCGAGATTTGGAATTGAGGGAGAAAGTCAAGCTTGTGGATGAGATTCCTATATCATAATCCTATATGCAGGTTCACATCGGTACAGTAGCGTAATCGATGTGAAAAACTCGACCTGTATGGGCCACCGCAAAAATATGTAACTCCCCAGTCCCAAAATACGTAGGATTAGAAACGTATCATGCCAGTTGTCTACATACGAAGTATACTCCAATATATGGATATCTCGTATGTACACATAAGCTGTAAAATGTAGTAACCATGAAGCTAATCTCATCCACAAACCAATATATCATAAAATCAACTTACTAAAGTTATTTGTACAAACGTTGGGCGGAGACAAAGTCCACTACCAACTATCTCAAAATAAAATGTACAAAAAGCGAATCGATAAAATATCAAACGAACCAAGCACAATTCTCTTCGAAGGAAGGGAGAAGATCACGACCTTGGATAGAACACCTGCAGTAAATCATAAAAGCTTACACCTGGAGAGATAACCAGGTCCTCAGAGGGATGTAACAAGATACAGGAAGAACTTGCCATGTAACTGCATAAGTAAAAAAATACTATAAACTACAATACAACAGGGTACCTAACCATCTATGTGATATGCACTTTGAGGATAACGTTCTACGCAGGGGCTGTACGGATTCACGCAAGCAAGTAATAAAGAGTGGCCGTCAAGTAGCGCTCATTCGAGACACTATCAGCCGGGCAGCAAGTAGCGCTCATCCGAGTCACTATTACCCATAAATGTGTAAAAAATAAATGTAGCCCCTACGCTACTAGCTGTCCCCTTTCTCCAATGATACTATACATGCATCGTAACCACGACACACCAACACGTGTCGTTTCCACAACATGGTTTATATTTAATAACTGTCAAGTCTTCTAACATGCATCTATTGACAGTTATTCCTACGGGTGATCAGATAACACGCAAGTGAACACTACATAATACTCACAACTCACACACAACTCGTGATACAATCGTGACAAGTTAATGACATGCACTCTATTGACGGTAGTCACTTAACTCTAGGTCCACATGCAAGAAGAAAATCATAAACAAGGAATATAGATACAATAACTGAAATAAAATTTAACTAAATGTAAGCACTAAATATGGCAAGGTATCTTGCCAGATTCCGTGCTGTAAATATGAAATGCCGCTCTCGCGTCCACGCCTCCGCAACCCGACGCTTCTAGATAATTAATTAACTAAATTAAGTCACTACTTATGAAACTTACGATACGACTTAATTAGTCAAAGTAATGTGTTAAAATTATATTCAATCTCTCATGGAACCATTTAGATCCATACAATCACACACAGTTTTTACGAGACATCGAAACACAGTTTTAGGATTTCTAACTTTTAATTAGTCGGTTATGCCCTACTTCAATAACATACTTAAAAATCATATAAAAATCATAAAAATAATATTTAAACTAATTTTCTACAGATTTATCTCTGAAATTCTAGAATTAATATTTCTAAAGACATTTATGACTAGTTGATTAATAAGTCAGCTAGTCTACCCGAAACACACCCGAAACATAGTTAATGACTCAAAATTGCTAAAATAAACAAAAATATATTTTAAACAACAATAAAATAATTTATTTCATAGAATAATATCAGAGGTACAAGGGTTGAGTTATACTACAAGTTTGGGACATTCTAGGTCAGCCGGTTACCCGAAATTAGCTAGTTTTGACCTACAATTTTTTCGACCAGATTTGAGTTGCTAAAATCGTGGAAAAATACTTAAAAATTCTAATTTGTGTATATGAACACACATAAAATTCAGTTCCGAAAATAGGCACCAATAATTCATAGTTCCTTTACAATGGGGTTAATTTTGATCCTACCGACACATGAATATTACGCATATATTTCATGAAACCTTTATGGATGATTATAACTAACAAAAGCCATCAAAATATGATTTCTACAGAATTAATAACATATTTTCTATAGAATTTTAGCAAAGATTTTTAGAAGAAAGATTTGGGTTCTTACCAAAGATCCTTGCTAGAAAGGGTGATGATGACTTCTCTTCACCAAAGCTCCAATCTTTTCCGCTATCCTCGTTTGCTAATACTCTATTGGTGAGTATGGGAGAGTTGATAATGGCTATAGAGGATTGGATGGGGGAGATGGAGTTTTTAGGGTTTGTATTGAGGGGTTTCGGGGATGTATGGTGGAGGAGATGAGTTTTTATGAAGGATGGAGAGATGTGCAATGGAGGAGATGATGTATAGATGCTATGGGGAGTTTCTTGCTACCTAAATTATGGAGAGGGAGAGGGATTTTGGTCAGCCAAAGGTGAGGGAGAGAAAGATTAGAATTTGGTTAAGGTTTGGGATAAGTTGGTATATTTAAACATATCCTTAAATGAATTTTAAGCAATCTAGGATTTAAATCCTATTTAATTTGATGCATTCGGCCATGGGGGGGGGTTGCTTGGCCGAAATTAGCATGGTGGGGGTCTACTTGGCATGATTTGGTTGTTTGGTGAGTTGGCAAGTTGATTGGATTGAGGATTTAAAAAGGGGTTTCCTTATATAGAACTATTTAATTCTATCTATGTAATTACACTATAAAATCTAAATTAAATAAAAATAAATGTAATTATTAATATTTATTAATGCCCAATATGCCTACATAGGGTTGGTTTGGCTTGGAAGAGGTTTGGGAAGGTTCGGTGCAACCGGGTCTCCTAAAAAGTCATAAAGGCTTTCTTAACTAATTAATTAAATAAAAATATAACTTGTGCCATAATTTGAATAGTTAACATGCAAGAGATTACAATATGACCATGGCATTCCTAACATGGCTAGCATACTAGTTAAAGCACCCGACTACGCTAGGCATGCCATACTTTCTAGTCGTCTTGCATATTCAAACTCAACCATGGCTATAGTCCTTTTATATAATATAAATAAGATAAAAATAAATTAGAACTAAATAAAATCCAAAAATAATTTAAATATTCCTTTAAATTATAGGGGATTTTACACACCTCCTCCAAAATGAAATATACCTCTTGTTTGTGAAATCTTCGTGGTCGCCTTCTTTAAACTCCAATGAACAACGATGAAGGTCTGTCCGCTGCTTCTGTCTATCATACGCTGCTCGTCGGTGGCCTTGAATCTTCTTCACCTTCTCTACAATACTTACTACCAACTCAGGTCCCAACAACTGATGCTCTCCTACGTCACTCCAACACAATGGAGACATACATTTCCTTCCATACAAAGCTTTAAACAGAGCCATCTGAATTCTCGCTTGACAGCTATTGTTGTAGGAAAACTCCACAAGATGGAGGTGGTCTTCCCATGATCCCCGAAGTCTAGCATACACGCTCTTAATATATCTTCTAGCGTCTGAATCTGTCACGACCCACACCCGCTTTTTGGGATACAAGTACGTACCCAAGTCCAGCCTACGCCGCAGCATCGACGATATTACGTTGTCTAGATCTCAATGTCAAACTCAAATACAACGAAATCATATCTAATTGCTCATTCACAACAACTATTTCATTTATAAATCTCATAATACATAAAAATGATATTCGGAAGCAAATTTGCTAAATGATTAAATTCAAATATTAGAATCTAAGGCTGGCCTCCAAAATGCTCTACCTCCCTAGAAAGGTCCAAAGTACATAAGACAACAAGTCACCTACAACGATCCAATCAGAAAAAGGGTAAAGTACAACCCTATTGAAATATTGTAATTTAATATAAAATAAGTTAGACAAGTATAGATGCAGTAAAAAATAAAAAAAACATATATATGAACTGGAAAAAAATAAACATGTACAAGAAACCACTAGCAAGAATATGTATGAACAAGACAACTAGCAATGAACATGTACAAGTAAAACAGACAGTACGTTTGAAATACCTTTCGATATGTGAACGACTAGGCTAATACGGCACATCATATAGATGGCTATCCATAATGAAAAGGTATGGCTAACCCATACGCGAGGTGTATGACTTAGCTATCCACAATAAAATTCACTGGGATTTGTTCACATACCTACTGGGCATTTCCCATCACGACTCACTAAATAATCAATACACGAGGAATGATACAACAAGTCACATCATGTCATAATCGTGTCTCAACATGATATCAAGTGCACAATGATGAATAGCATTGTAATGTACTAACAACATAAAGCAATAGTATACTTGCCTCGAGTTGAGTTACAGTTGTTGTGTGACTTGATCATGTTGGAACAAAATAGTCTTATACGTCAAAACTACACAAGATGACCTCTAAACTGTCCAATTAGCTAGAGTTGATATAAAGAAGTCTGAATTTGCAAGAAATAGGAACGATTGATTAGTCACAAGGCCCAAAACATAATTATATTAACATATTTTAAAAAATACTTATTTATAAATTCTTATTGGAAACATACATTATATAATCTATATTTTCAAAGATATTTATATATATGTATATATATTTTTTAATATATATATATATATATTTATATATATATATATATATATATATATATATATAAATAAATATATATATATATATATATATATATATATATATATATATATATATATATATATATATATATATATATATATATATATATTAAGCCTATTTTAACATAAAGTCCAAAAATAATTATTAAAGCTCAAACTATATTTATACAACCCATTTAAAGTCAAAGTTATTTATAATTGAAATCCGAAATACAAATATGTATTATTGGCCCAAACAAAAGCCCAAAATATTGTATATTTAATACTTGTTAGAAATAATAGATATATAAGCCCAATTTAATTACTTTAACCATCTAAGCCTATTTATAAATCAAACTGATGCAACTGAAAAGCCCACTGTTTATATATACATATATAAACCCAATAATTTTTCCTGCATCCCAACCCAAAGGATTTATAAAGTAATAATAAATATAACTAAAGCCTCAACTAAAAAAACCCACAGCGACATACATATGGGCCCAATTAAAACCCAGCCCTCTATTATTTGTCTTTTTTTTCTTTTCTCTAATACTCGTCCAGCCTGGCCCAAGTAAACCCGACACACAAAAATATAACAAAATTAAAAAGAAAGAAAATAAAAAAAATTAAAAGTTGATGTTGTTGTTGTTTCCCAATAGAGAGAGAAAGAGCAGGAAAAAAGAATAGGAGCTCACCCAGTGGCGTTCATCGGTGGAGCTCGCGGAGGCGCTTGTCGCGGTCGATGTGCGGAGCTCGACGGGGATTTGGACGACAGCAAAAAAGTTGTAGCACGCCGTGGCGTAGTGCACAGGTGTTAGTGATCAACGGTGTGGTAGTCGCCAGATCTGGTGGCTGGGTGTAGGGTTTCAACGACGACCGTCAAGGTGGAGTTATGGTCGAACTATGGTAAGAGTGGCTTGGATATGTGGAGGAGACGAGCACTACAGCATGCGACGTTTGGCGCAGACATGGCGACGCTCATCTCCTCGTGGCGGCATCGAGGAAGCCTAGAGTCGGCATGGGAAACAGTGGACGATTCGTACGGTCGAGTAGGTTGGATAGAAGCAGAAGAAAAACTCTCACCGCTACTCGGCTATGGCAGAGGGATGATGGTTATGGTGGTAGTGGAGGTGAGTGGTTGAATTTGGCAATGATGGCGAGGCTGTCGTCGACCAGAGAAGTGGCTGGTCAGAGGAAGTGTAGCATGGAAATTGAAGGTTGCTGGTGGCTGACTGGTGGATCGGGTGCGGTACAGCAGCCTAACGGCAACGAGACAGTAGGATTAGGGTTAGGGTTCTAGATTAAGAATTGTGTCGGCATGTCCTGCGAGACACGGACACATAAAAAATTTTGTGGAGTAGAATCGTATCATGTGTGTCAGACACGAAGATGGGGATGTGTGTTTGTATTAGGAATTAGATATAGCGAAAAGACACCCGGGGTTGGACCCGAGGCCGGCATGATTAACATGAGGATGGAGGACACTAACACGGTGCATTAATTTGGTTGTGTTTTATGGCAATGGCTGAGGAATTGTGGGAAAAACAAAAGGAAGGCTCCCCTTTTTGTAGGAGGGAGGCATCATAAATAGGGAAGGATTAGAAATCTATGGAAGAGGTGGGACCTACATAGGGAAGGATTAGTAATATCCTATGGATAACTCTTTCCATAAGTTTAAATCAAATCAATCATCGATTGATCAAATCTCAATCTATTAGTTGATCAAAATAATAATTCAAATAATATCCAATCTTACCACATAATATTTAAAACATATTTTATAAATTCAAATCAAATCCAATATTTGATAACAATAATGATCCAAATTAATTTTATATCATCAAAATAATTTATATAGTATTTCTGTAAATTCGAAAATCTAATTAAAAAATATTTGGCAAATCTCTTTGTCATCCAAAATATTTATGATTACTTTTTATAGAAATTCATGCATAACATATTTTTCAACACAAAATTTATACAATAATTAAAAATAAATAAAATTTTAAAATTTCAGAAAATGAGGCTTACATATCTACCCACCTTGGAAAATTTTCGTCCTCAAAATTCCAAATGATATGATTAGGCATGACTAAGAATATAATCAAGAAAATGATATGATCAATGATCAAAGTGGTCAGGCATAATCGCGAATAGAATCGAAAGAAAAGATACAATTTGGTATGATCAAAGTATAATCAAAATAATCTGGTCGCGATAAAAAAATTTGTTTAAGACTGATCTAATCGATATCGTTTCGGCACGATCCACTACTTAGCAAAAATCATTTAGACACGATCATAGATTCAAAATCTAAGTACGATTATGAATCTAGTGGAATGGAATCAAAATCTAGAAATAACTTTAAATGATTATTAGAAGGAAATCAAATGACGATTCAAAAATAGGAAAGGTAAGAAAGAAAGAAATTATAAGAAATACTATACCAAATCAAATTGAAGTGGAAGTACAGAATTTACGGACCATGGAAAACCAATAGTCATATGTCAAAAAGAGAGTCTCTATAGTATCCAAAAATTGTATGTATATGTGAAGTCATGTTACCGAGAATCTATATCCCGCCAGTGTACATCTGGCTGCAGTAAACTCCTGCTTTCATGACTCAAATAATAATAGGTATCAAATACTCTATCAACTATATCCAATATTAACATAATAACTGAAAGGATCAAATAATACAATTTAGGACTTAATTTTAGTAATATCTGATAACCTACGCATATCTGAAATTACTTCAACTTAGGGTCATACCTTGCCAGTGCTCTTCTCGTTGCAGTAAACCCGTGGCCTTGTAATTCAGTTAAATGGCTGTAGTGCGCATCTGCCTTGCCATAGTAAATTTAGCGAATATTCTCTCAACTTTGTCCATAAAAATTTTCTAAGGAGCTTCTAGAAATTCAAGTAAGTTCCAAGTTGATCATGATAGAAAAAAGTACAGGTATCTGTCCTTGAAGTAAAAGTATCAATTTTGAAAATAAACGATCGATTAGGAAGAAATGACCGGAGATAAGAGAAGTATAAAATTTCTAATCCCTATTTCACGGATATACTTTGAATCAAGGACTAACTCGAGATTAATATATGGATAATTGAATTAGAAATTATTTTGAAAAATAATTCCTTATGGCCAAAGGAAAAATAAATATGCAATACGAACTTTATGATATGATGATGTTTAGTGACGGCAGAAAAGATAGTTTGAACAAATTATCAAGGTTAGAGCTTGAATCCTAGGAAGTCATAATTTACCAGGAGAATAGGCTACCCACCTTCAATCCTACCATCATATCAAAACACAATAGTATATCCTTCTATGAAAATTCCTCAAATTTATCTATTAGGGTTAATATCAGAATTCAATATATCCCGACCTTAATCATATAGCCCATGTAGAAACCTTAACTACCCAAGTGATCAACTTGAATAAGGGCTTCCTATTGTACCCCTAGTCCTAGTCATTATCTTATAAATCAAATTTATTCCTAATTATGAATGAGCAGTACCAGATCATAGGCTTGCAGTAGTAATATAGATACTATCGGGAGTTTGCATAATTTTACAAAAATAGACCTGCATGGGCCACTAGAAAAACTTGTCACAATCTGCACCCACTTTTCGAGATACACGTACGTAGCCAAGTCCAGCCTATGCCGCAGCATCGACGATAG
The DNA here is from genome assembly GCA_029216955.1 of Iris pallida. NCBI lineage: Eukaryota > Viridiplantae > Streptophyta > Magnoliopsida > Asparagales > Iridaceae > Iris > Iris pallida. The sequence continues at coordinate 11,497,254 of JANAVB010019794.1, forward strand.
TACGTTTTCTAGATCTCAATGTCAAATTCAAGTAGAATAAAATCATATCTACTTGCTCATTCACAATAACTATTCCATTTATAAATTTGATAATACATCAAAATGATATTCGAGAACCAACATGCTGAATGTATAAATTCAAATACTAGAATCTAAGGCTGGCCTCCAAAATGCTCTACCTCCCAGAAAGGTCTAAAGTACATAAGACAGCAAGTCACCGGCAATGATCCAGTCAAGAAAGGAGCAAAGTACAACTCTATTACAATAATGTAACTTAATACAAAATAAGATAGACAAGTAGAGATGCAGTAGAAAATAATGGACACATGTATATGAACTGGAAACAAAAAATATGTACAAGAAACTACTAGCAAGAACAAGTATGAACAAGACAACTAGCAATGAACATGTACAAGTAAAACAGACAGTGTGTTTGGAATACCTTTCGACATGTGAACGGTTTGGCTAATACGACACATCATATAGATGGCTATCCACAATAAAAAGGTACGGCTAACCCATACGTGAGGTATATGACTTAGTTGTCCATAATAACATTTATTGGGATTTATTCACATACCTATTAGGTATTTTCCTTTCGACTCACTAAACAATCAATAAACGAGTAATTATACAATAAGTCCTATCAGGTCACAATTGTGTCTCAACAGGATATCAAGTGAAAACACAATAATGAATAGCATTATAATGTACAATGAACATAAAGCAATAATATACTTACCTCGAGTTAAGTTGCAGTTGTTGTGTGACCTGATCATGTTGGCATATAATAGTCTCTGATGTCAAAACTACGCAAGATGTCCTATATTTGTATTAGAAATTGGATATAGTGGAAAGACACCCGGGGTCGGACTCGAGGCTGACATGACTGACACGAGGATGGAGGACATGGAGGGAGGTATCCTAAATAGGAAAGGATTAGAAAAACAAAAGGAAGACTCCCCTTTATATATGAGGGAGGTATCCTAAATAGGGAAGGATTAAAAATCCTATGGATAAATCTTTCTATAAGTTTAAATTATACCAATCATAGATTGATTAAATCTCAATCTATTAATTGATCAAAATAATAATTCAAAATAATATCCAATCTTATCACATAATATTTAAAATATATTTTATAAATTCAAATCTAATCCAATATTTGATTACAATAATTATCCAAATTAATATTTTATATAATCAAAATAATCTATACAACATTTCTATAAATTCTAAAATCTAATTAAAAAATATTTTGCAAATCTCTTTGTCATCCAAAGATATTTATGATTACTTTTTATAGAAATTCAAGCATAATATTTTTTCCAACACAAAATATATACAATAATTAAAAATAAATAAATTTTAAAATTTCAGAAAACGGGGATTACAAAATCGTATGCTATGACTATCCGTCTGTCTGAGGATGATATGTCCTACTAAAATTCAGATGAATCCCCAAGCTTTTCTGTTTGCTTCTCCAGAAATGGGATGAAAATCTCGTATCCCGATCTGACACGATGCTAACTAGAATACCGTGCAGCTTCAATATCTGCTTCGTGTATATGTTAGCAAATACTTTCATGGACTGGCCCACTCTAAAGGTTATGAAATGGGCTAGCCTATCCACGATCACCTATACTGCGTCTCGTCCACTTGGATTCTGAGGAAATCTCGTGACGAAGTCCATGGTGATGTGCTTCCACTTCCACTCGAGAATGGGAAGCGGCTGCAACAATCCAACTGATATCTAATACTTCGCCTTTACTTGTTGGCACACCAAACACTTGGCCACGAAACATGCTATCTCTCGCTTAATCTCGTGCCACCAATAATCTTGTCACGAATCCCGGTACATCTTAGTTCCTTCGGGATGTATAGAGTATATTGAGCTATGTTCTTCAGCCATCAATTCTTGTCGAAGCACTCCGTTTCGAACATATTGACGATCACCACATCGTAATGTCCCATCAATGATGAATCCTCAATTCAGTCTGCTCTCCTACTTCATTTCTCTCTCTAAGCCTTTATAATCTAGCGTTTGTGGGTAAGGCTGCCTTGATTCTCTCTATTAGAGATGATTACACTTGGAGATTGGCTAGTACACCACCAATTCTGGACAATATAGCCTCTATCTCAAGCTTTTGCAAGTCTTATAATCTCTCTTTCTAAATTGTCAAGAAATACGCCATTGGCTTACGACTTAATGCATCTGCTACTACGTTAGCCTTGCCTGGATGGTAGTGCAACTTAATCTCATAGTCCTTCATGAGCTCCAACCATCGCCGATGTCTCATGTTCAACTCTTTTTGCGTGAAGACATACTTGATGATTTTATGATCTGTATAGATATCTACCTTCTCGTCATACATCTAATGCCTTCAAAGTTTCAGAGCGAAGACGACAACTGTTGTTCGCCATGGGCAAAAGTTAAAGAAGTTTTTGTATTGATTCGAACGAAAAAAGTACAAAAGAACTCTAAAACAAAAGATCTAAGTACAAGTTGATTCTTGGAAGTGTGACGATGGAAATCGAATATTGTGGTGATTCCTTTACTCCGTTGATGATCTGACGACGAGAAGAACTTGCTATGACTTTCTGGATGTCTGTATGGGATAATTCGGGGGTTGCCGATCAAGACCCCAAAAATGAAGGAAAACTCTTTCTATTTATAGGATGATAAAATAAAACATCCATGCATGTATATGCAATGCATCTGGGTTTTTGGCGAGCAGGAGCGCTGTACATTTGGAGATAGAACTGAACCTGTTGTAACTGCACTGTTGGACTGCAGACGAGCCGAAACGTGGCAGTTGTTAAGATTCATCTGTTGCTGAGATCTTGGGTGTAACGCTCCAGTCCTAAAATACTTAGGACTAAGAATACGTACACATGCCAGCTACATAGACTCCACCCCAGCTCGAATACGTATAAGCGATCTTATTATTCCAGATCAACTATACCTCAATCCACTAAATATTGGTAACAATGACGAATCATGTGCACTAAGGTTGATCAGACCATAATACACTGATTCTAGAATAGATAAATGTATTAGAGTGGATCCCAATAATACATATACCATGAACAAGCTAGAAGAATGATGAAGCTTATAAAGGACTAGGCTATAATAATAGCACGAGTTAAATATATGACAAAATATAAATAAGGAAGAGATTGATAATAGCATCAACTAAATATACATAAAGTCTTGGTGAAGCAACCATCATCCCTCAATGTATTATACATTGATAACTTTATATAATACCTGGAGAGATCACCAGGTCTAGGGGACTAGCAAGATACATAAAAACCTACCAAGTGTAACAGTATAATATATGAAGGGAAATAAGAAATAGTCGCAGAGGAATCAACTAAGGCACAAGGAGACTAATACACAAGGGAACTAAGACATAAGAACCCTAAGCCACTAGCATGCCATACTAGTCTTGGCTAACAGGTCAATCCTATAGACTGTATTCAAGGCAAACACTCCCAATCTATAGTATCTCGATCGTAGTCATGGCAAGCACTCCTAATCAAGATTGTAGCCATTCCTAGTATAAAGGTCAAATAATCCTATAGACCATAGTCAAGGTAAGCACTCACAATCTATAGAATGTCACAAGTCAAGTCATACTCAAGTCAAGTCATGTCAAGTCAAAGGAACAATGATGTAGGACCAGACAATTCTATCATGAGACACATGAAAACAATATAACAAATAGTGAATATATAAACGAAATCAAGAACATGTAAGCTACAAATATGATAAAAGTAACTAGAAATAAAATAAGTACAAGTACACACATGGTAAAGCAATCATGGATATAACAATATGAGAAAAAAGGAACAACAGAGAAGTAAAGAATATACATATAAAATATGTTGTACAAGTTGGCAAGGTATACTTGTATGGTGTGGAATCGACCACGTCCCAATAAGCAACTAGTCAAATCAAAGGTCCACGAAATTGAACTCCTGCAAGTGTCCCCGGATGCTAAAATAGACATCACCAATGTTCTCGGCATAAGAAAAATATCTAAATTTGACAACCAATGAATCCAATTCTGGACGCAGGAGAAAAATGATAATTTTGGGTCAAAAAGTGTCCAACGTTAGACACGCTTTGCACCAAAAAAGTGCCACAACCTATGGTCTATATAGTCAACAAATTATATACCTACGAGTCCAGTTTTGTTATACGTACTTAATGGTATGTTCCATCTTCGATTTCGATGAGCCGTGCACAAAATCACCCATTTAGTCGAATCGTGGGCCCGCCAAAACGACGATCCGGTCAACCGTCTCAGAATCTGACCAAACATGGCTCACAGTACCAAAAAAATGATACGAGTCCAATGGTACAAGTTTTGTTGCGATAGAATGAGCATACACGTAGTAATTAAGATTTTTACAAAGGGGTCAATACGGTGTTCTTCGACCGATACACCTCGAATTCGTCACGCACACGCAACCAATTTAAGTTCTGTCAAAGCCCACACGTCCGCAACATCCGTATGCACCTTTCGATGCCTTTAGGTTGCGACGAAGTCGCCCGATTTGTCGGAACGTACCCCTATCAGTGTGTTTGGAGGTTTTTGAAAACTGTTTTTTATGTTTTTTTCGATTTTTAACCAAATTTTATTATCAAAATAATTTATAACTAATATAAAATAATAATTTAATTTTTGAAAAATACTTATAAATAATTTTATATTACTAACAATACTATTCTATTGGTGAAAACTCAATCACAATAGCCTCATGTCGAAACTACATCGTTAATAAAATATTTGGCCTACTAATTGAGTCTTGAAACAATAAATAATTAAAAATATTAAATTCAGGAAAAATTAGAGAAATTTGTTAAAATAATGTTTTTATCATCAAATCTTGCACAACAAGTATTTTACTAAAGGTATGAAGTATCAAGGCTTTTGGATATAAAGAACACATGATTTTCGGAGTTACGGTGTTATGGCAAATGTCAAAAATTTTAATAAATACTAAACGAACTCAAAACTTAGCAAAAAGATATGAACTGAAGCCACAGAAAAACTGTTTGTAACTCTATGGATGGCCGATTGGATTTTAAAATAGATACAGAGATCTTTCCATTAATTTTGGTTTTATAAAAAGATGAGATCGAAAAGTACACGAAACCCTAGATACAAAAATAGTGTACCTGCTGTGATGAATTCAGCATAAGTTCGATAGACTTGGGGTGCCTTTCGCGTCTCATATCAACCATATGAGGGGCTGAGGCTCCTCGGGAAGGTGCCGGGATGTTAGGGGCATCCTATGGTCGAGATGAAGGTGGCAGGAGGGTTAGAAGAGGTCGGGATGATAAGTTTCTGATAGGTGGAAAAATATATACGAAAATGTAGAAAAGAAAGTTGTGTGCTCGGTTTTAAAGAGAATAAATATAAAAATCTATGTAAAATAGAGAGATGGCGCTCATTTCATGTAGAAGGGAGATTTGGGAAGATTTAAATTTGGTTTGGTAGGATTTGGAGGATATTTGATAGTTTAAATCAAAGGTGTATCTCAAAGAGATTTGATTGGGTCCAAATTAGGAAAGTGGTTATAGGATTTGATTTAATTATATTTAATTCATGTGGCTGCATATTAATCTACAAAAATTAATCTAAAATAGGTCTAAGATGTTAGGGCACCCTAGAATAGGCTCTAAGAACCCTACTTGGACTAGTTTTGGGTCGGTAAAATTTTTGTGACCGATTTGTCCAAGGTCTATAGTTTCGACTTGTGTGCCATTTGAAAATAAATAGCACATGGAAACTCAATTGAGTGGCATGCCATTAACATATGCGTAGTAGGCTCAAAATGGTTCAAAATCATATGTATTGGATCGAAATGTTTGGATCAGGTTTGGGCCTCAGATCGGAATTGAAAAAAATATATCGAAATTACGACGAAGGGTAAAATGGTCATTTTATCCCAAAAGCTACGCAAGAAAAATGTAGTGTAAGGGAATATGTTTGAGTAAGACATGATATATCAAAATGTAGATGGACTTGTCTTCTTCAAAACTCACGAAGGACATTTCAAAAGGTTGGCATTTCTTGTGCTCGAAAAATTAAAGCTACAAAAAAGTAGATCTATAGTCAGAATTAAAAATAATATAATTTAAAAAATTAAAATCATATAAAATAAATGAAATTTTATTTCCAAAAATCAGGGTGCTTATAATCTACCCTTTAAAATAATTGTGTTCTCAAAATTAAAATAAGTCTCACTAACGTAACTAGGAATAGTTCAAAGGGGTATACAATGCCACTATTGTCTCTCCTTAATAGTATGACTGACACTCCATCCTTTCCAGTCTATAGGAGTCATGCAATACTTACCAGAATGCCTACCCTGCTATGCTTGTTTACTAGATAATGAGGTATGTTTCTTCTAAACCATGCTTACTTATGCCACCTTAGCAATTACTTACCTATTCACTAATCTTCTAGTCATGGTTTCTAATAGGACTTCTTTAAGTTAATCTTCTATATATATGTATGTCTAGTCTCACACAGTCCTATCTACTCTATACTCTATCCCAAGATCGACAAATACTATGGTATAACCTATCATCCCGTATCCTTTTAATAGGATTCTCCATAGTAAGATTTTTCGGCCCACTGTCCAGTGTAACTCCATTTCTTGACCTATGCCTACTATCATGATTTCTACATTGTTCAAGCAAAGCTTCCTCTGTCTCGATGCAACCATAAAATTTTAAGAGATTTTGTATCTATCATAAGTGTAAGAAGTATGGCTCTTCCTATTGCCTTCCTTTACCATTGAAACAAACCTCTGACTGGTTCTTGTATGAAGCTGTCTCAGAAATGGGATATATAGTGCTTATGGACTCATCTTATTTCGAACAAGACTTTTAAACCCTTTTTCACTATAGTTTTCCATATAGGCGTTCACACTCTAACTAGAAAACTGTATCTAATTATAAAATTATACTAGATATTCTCCTAAGTTACTCCGTTTATTTCGATTGAGAACCCTATCTTATCTTCCTTAATAAACCAAGTTAAATTTTCTATACGATATACCCCCTCTCTATCTAATCATAGGTAAGATTTTAGGATGTTACAGTCCGTAGCTCCTAGAGTCTCTTATTGGATTAGGTCGCCTATATGAATTCTATGCTGCAAGTCTAACCCACTCGGTCTATCTAATAGAGACGTCTATCCTACCTCCATAGCAATCAATCCTACTTAAGATGTTCCAATAACTACCTTCTATCTTATGATAAAATACAATCAAGGAGTGTCAAGCACGAGAATTCGTCCTTCCGAAATAAAAAAAGACGAGAATTTATGGTAAGGAGGTCAAGAAAGATGATTGAAAGCAAATCACGAGTTTCAAGGGCGATAGAGGAAATAAAAAAAGAATATCTAAAATAATTGTGGATTGAGATCCTGACATATTATCCTATCCAATTTGCAGGCATGCTCGGTACAGTAATGTAACCGAACCGGTTAACTCGATCTGCATGGGCCACCAAAAAACGTATAACGTCCAGTCCCAAAATACTTAGAACTATGAATACATATACATACCAGTTGCTTATCAAGTGGACTCCCGCCTAGCTCGAATATATATAAGCTGTCTTGTTGTTCTAAATCAACTATATCTCAATCTACTAAATATTGGTAACAATGACGAATCATATGCACTAAGGTTGATCAAACTGTAATTCACTGATTCAAGAATAGATAAATGTATTAGAGTGGATCCCCAATAATACATGTATCATGAACAAGCTAGAAGAAAGATAAAGCTTGTAAAAGATTAGGCTATAATAATAGCATGAGTCAAATATAGGACAAAATATAAATAAGGAAGAGATTGATAATAATACTATCAACTAAATATACCTAAAGTCTTAATGAAGCAACCATCATCTCTCAATGTATTATAGCTTGATAATTTTATCTAATACCTGTAGAGATCACCAGGTCCAGGGGATTAGCAAGATACATAAAAATCTGCCAAATATAACAGTATAAAATATGCATAAAAATAAAAAATAGTCGCAAAGGAATCAACTAAGGCACAAGGAGACTAATACACAAGGGAACTAAAACATAAGAACCCTAAGACACTAGCATGTCACACTAGTTGTGGCTAATAGGTCAATCCTATAGACTGTAGTCAAGGCAAGCACTTCCAATCTATAAGTATCTCAATCGTAGTTAAGGCAAGCACTCCCAATCGAGATTGTAGCCATCCTTGTATGAAGGTCAAATAATCCTAATAGACCATATCAAGATAAGCACTCACAATCTATAAAATGTCATAAGTCAAGTCATGCCATGTCAAGGAAACAATGATGTAGGTGTTTGCTATGCCAAAAGTTATACGAAATTTTTGTATTTTAAACGTATAAAGAGTACAAAAGATTCCTAAATAGATCTAAGTACAATAATTTCTGGAGAAGTGTGACAGTGGAGATAGAGCACTGCAGCGCTCCTTCTCCTTTGACGATCTGACAACGAACTAAACTTGCTCTGACTTTCTAATGCTTATGAGTGGTACTCGGGGTTGCCAATCAAGAAGATGCTGAAGCGTTCTTGAATGAAGGAAGGCTCCTTCTATTTGTAGGCAAGCTCATGTGCGATGTGCATATGGGTTTCTGAAGCGCAGGAGTGCTGCGCGCATGAGATTGTGGAGAATATCTGTTGTAACTGCTCTGTGAAGGCTGCTACTGAGGTGGCACATGGCAGTTGTTGGAATTTTCCATAATCGAGATCTTGGACAGTTATCAACCTTTATCAGCATGACCGATTAATTGACACATGGCGTGTGCCCATTGCCCGATGACTTTGCTTAGATGAAACCAACTAGATCTTGCTCTTATCGAGAGAAAGACTGTTCAAACAAACTAAAATCTGATCTCATCTCAAGAGCAACGGTTTTAACCAAAATCGGATTTGATCGCATCTAAAAAGAGATAACTGTTTAAACAAACTAAATCCGAATCTATCTCAGGGGCGGCGGTTTAAACAAACCGGATATGATTATATTTAAAAGATATATCAAACTGAATCCAATTGCATCTAAGAAGATACAGTTGCCATACTATCCACGTGGTATGATGCCACGTTGTAGGGGAACTACGCGCTATACGAGCTGTGCTTTTGGTAGTATTTGAGCTACTGTACTTTTGGATGGCGAGAAGGCTGTTGTGGAGGCGACGAAGTCACTTCGCTTTCGGGCAATGAGGAGACTTCTTTTAAGACGACGAGGTTGCTACAATTTTGGGCGACGAGGAGACTGTGCTCTTGAGGCAACGAAGTCACTACGCTTTTGGGCGATGATTAGACTGTGCACTTGAGGCAACAAAGTCATTGCACTTTTGGATGACGAGGAGACTGTGCTCTTGAGGAAACAGAGTCACTGTACTTTTGGGCGACGAGGAGACTGTGCTCTTGAGGCAATAGAGTCAATATACTTTTGGGCGACGAGGAGACTGTGCTCTTGAGGCAATAAAGTCACTACGATTTTGGGCGACGAGGAGACTGCCCTTGAGGCAACGAAGTCATTGCGCTTTTGGGCGAAGAGGAGACCGTGCTCTTGAGGCAATAAAGTCAATGCGCTTTTGGCATCTTTCAAAAAAGTGTCATGCTGTGAGTGACTTGTGCGCCATAGAGGCTGCACTTTTGGGGCGTTGTGGTTCCAGGGAATTCTGAAGGACCTGTGCTTCTTGGGAGCTGTGCTTCTTGGGAGCTGTGCTTCTGGGCGACTACGAAGGAACTACACTTCTGGGTAACCACAAAGGAGCTGCACTTTTATGAAACGTCGAGGTCATTGTGCTCCTAAGAAAATTAATGACCATCTTTGAGTAGTTGAGTCAACATCTTCTTTAATTGCCACCGCTTTTGAGGGGGGGCTCGAGAAGCGGTAGCCCAAGATTTAGTCAAATAAATCTATTAAATGAGATTCATTGTGCTGAGTCCTAGGTGCATCCCATTACTCCGGGGTCCTTTGACCGATAGCCACGTGGCATATGGGTTGGACCACATAGCTTATATAAAGAGAAGCTTTTTGGGTAAGCCCTTGTTCATAGTTTCCAGTCATTCCCTTGTCATGCTCGTCCCCGACTTAGCTTCGGGCAGCCATGGGCCTTGCATAAGTCGGCTATTGGTTGTAGATCTCTTCGTTCAAAGAATCTGTGGTCTTGTAGAAGAACAACTGCATAGTTTCGAGATGCACTTAAATGTTTAGAATAAGGGGTTCGATCCTGAACAACATCTTGGAGGTCTTCAAGGTCCAAGCTACCGGGTTTGGATTGATTGCTAATCCGAAGAGCCATAGATTGTGCTCCGCCCTGCTCAATAATGGCTTAATTAGCCATATTGGAGTGGGAGGAGCTGCGCTCCCTGTTATGCTGGAAGAGCCGCATGTAGTGTTGTGAGTTTCGTGCAGGAGCTGCATTCTTGCTAGGGCCAATAGCTGCTTCATAATCATATTAGAGTTCCTCCACGTCTGACTAGGAAGTGGCTCGCTCTGACAAGTGATTCGCTCTAACACTGCTATGTTTATGGGGTCTGCGCGCTTCTGAAGACTGTACGCTTCTGAAGATCGTGCATTTTATAGGCTGTGTTTTAGGTTTTAGTCTTAATATGTAACCATGAAGAGTGTGTAATAGATCTTTTGTAAACATGATTTTAATAAAGAACTTTCCTTTATGCACTGTCTGAGTTTTGAAGCTCATAGAAAGTTATGGGTCTCTGGCGTTTCTGACGTCTTCTGCACTTTTTCATGCATCTACAAGACCCCCTTCAAAGTTTTCAAACTTGAAAAGTTTGGAACACTTTGAACAAAAGCAAGAAATGACACGTGTCATCAGGAGTGCACAGTAGGTCGCGGATGGGATAACGTCATGCTTAGCCGTCAATATTAATGTCTTTGAGCCGTCATTTCATTTAAAAACAACGATAATGACTCCTCATTTTGAGGAAAAAGATTTATCACGATCTCGTTCATCTCTACACCATTCTAAGCGTTTCTTCATATACGAAGGGTCATTTTTTTGTCTTTATCTGCCGACGTGGCTTCACCCTATAAGTCGGGTTTTGCCCCTAGAGAGAAAACCTTTTTGCCATCTGTGTTCTTCTTCCCGCGAAGCCTTTGTTCTCAGAGTTTTCTTCTGCTTCCCAAGACCCTAGTCTTCCCGCCATGGCTCCCAAGAAGTCGAGAGTACCCAAGGCTCCCAAGGCGGCTGCAGCGAGCACTAGAAAGGCCAGAGGAAAGCGACCGGCGTCGGAGGCCGTCGCCGTCGACGACTCTCCGGCCATTGTCGCTGAAGTGCACGAAGATGTGTGGCTGTCTGTTGCAAAAAGGTGTTCAATGAACATCAACATCCTAATTTGCTGATGCACATGAGCGTTCACTCCTCGGAGTAGCATCTCGGAGATGTGCTAAAGCGTTTTTCGCTGATGCGCATGGGCACCACTCCTCGGAGTATCATCTTGAAAATGTGTTGAAGCTCCCTCAACCGATAAGCATGGTCGTTACTTTTACAAAGTAACGACTGTAAGATGTGCTGAGGTTTCCGCTGATGCGCAGAGTCACTAACAGTGTCTGCGCGTAGTGTCGTTTACGTAGTGTCTACGCGCAGTACAACTTACATGGTGCCATTGTGGATGCTTGCTTGCTAACACGCAATACAACTTACATTGTCCCTATGCGAATGCCTGCTTGCTGATACGCAGTACAACTTACGTAGTGCCTGTGCGGATGCCTGCTTGCTGACATGCAGTGCAACTTACGTAGATCCTACACGGATGCCTGCTTGCTGACACGTCGTGCAACTTACGTAGATCCTACATGGATGCCTGATTGCTGACACATCGTGCAACTTACGTAGATCCTACACGGATGCCTGCTTGCTAATGCTGTGCCACTAAATTGAACCTGCGCATTTTATTTTTTGCGAAAAATACTTGTCTTCCTGACTCTTATTTTGTTCATGTGCAGTTTTCGTGGCTATGCCTCTTTTTGACAAGGTCCTTTTTGACTTATCAATCTGTGTACTAGGCATAAATATCGATGAGGCGCTTGTTAATCCTGCTAAGAAGTTGATCGCCCAAGGCCAACCGAAAGAGCGACTAGTTATGATACAAGATCAACAGCATCCCTACTTCCGTAGTATGATGGACCGAGGCAAGTTGTCTCTCCCTTCTAATGCCGTCGAGATGCTAAGGCCTCAATTTCTCTTCGGTGATCAGCTGATTTTCAAAGAGACCAACCTCCTAAAGATAATAGAGGATTGGTATTTTGAGAACGACGTGTTGACCCAAACTGGATCACAGTCAACCTGATTTAGATAATTAACAAATTGATATCTGATATGATCCAATACGACACATCAAGTTCAAGACAGAACATCATCTATGATCAAATACAATGCATCAACTTCAAGACAGACGTCGTCTACAAGCTGTTACATTGCAAATGTTTTTGTTTTCAGTCTATAATTTTTTAATTTATTGAGTATAGAAAAATGTACGTTGAGTTGCACTAAGTCATCTCAAACCCTAGACATAGCTCTCCAAGCTCCATCATACAAAACAAACCAATTCCTGAACCAAACCAAACCACCATCATCCATATAGGCTTCTGGTCTGAGGTAGACAGAATTCGGGCCGAACTCTACCTCCTTAAAATCATCAACCTGATTTTTAGGAACACCTTGCTACGAGCTGTCCAACGTTCGAATTTTTGAATATTTGGGACAGAATTCTGGCCGAACTCTGCCTCCCCTGACTAGTATAAATAGTGCTTGATTTCTCCCATTTTAAATCATCTCTCACTCTCAAGCTTTCTATATTCCAAAGCCTTATATGCTCTAAGCCTTACTCTTCCAAATCTCCTAGCCACAAAACTTCCTAAGCCCCAAGGTGCTTAGTGCGATTCAGCTAGAAGTTCTGTACAAGAGTTGAAAAGAAGTCACTTGAAAAATTCTAAGTTTCGCATCTGCGAAGTCAAAGTAGTCGAGCGCTTCCAAGGCTAGTGTCTGTAAGAAGTTGGCGTGCTCTTCTGACTAAAGGTGCGTGTGTACCCTATTTCACAAATAGTGGATTCAAACTCCAAGCAAGAGTTCTCGGGCCTGGACTAGTCCTCTATGAGGAAAACTAGGATATATTGTTGTGTTTGCGTTTGCTCTTCTAAACTCTTTTACTTTCCGCATTATTACTCTCTGATTATATAGTTGCGGTCTAGACTTTGCATAGAGTTATTTTTTAATTGGTCCCTATAGACACAAACTTTATTCACCCCCCTACTCTAGAGTTGCCTACACGTTGCTTCAATTGGTATCAGAGCTCTGGTCTCTTGATAAAGGATTAACATCCTAGAGCTGATCTATGGCAACCACACAACCCATTTTCACCAACTACAGTAAAGGACAGTCTATTAATAGCCACCCCTATTTGATGGAACCAACTACACTTACTGGAGGACCCGAATGAGTTTTTATCTGAAATCTCTAGACTTTGACTTATGGACCATAGTTACAGATGATTATAAGAATCCTGCTAGAATTGTAGTTGGTGGGAACCTCATAGAGAAATCCTATGACAAATACACTGATCCAGAAATGAAACAGGCTAGTCTAGATGCTAGGGCTATTAATACTCTCTTCTGTGCTATAGATAGGACTGAATTCAACAGGGTATCTACGTGTACCACTTCACACGAAGTATGGAAGCTTCTAAAAGTGACTCATGAAGGAACCACTCAAGTCAAGAAATCAAAAATCAGTCGGCTAATACAGGAGTATGAAGCATTCAAGATGAAGCCTAACGAGACGATCACACAAATTTTGTTCACCAGATTTTTCGACATCGTCAACCCTCTATCTTCCCTTGGAAAGAAATACTACAACCATGAGAAGACACGCAAGGTGCTAAGGGGTCTAACTAAGAACTGGAACCCCAAAGCCACGACAATCGTTGAAGGGAACGATATCGCTACCATGTCTCTGGAGACTCTAATGGGCAAACTAATGATGCATGAGCTCGACCTCAAGGACTTTGAAGAAACTGCTCCAAAGGAAAAAGAAATCGCTCTCAGAGTTCATCACCGAAAGACTGCTCTAGATGAAATAGACGATGATGACTCTGAAGGCGATGATCAAGAGCTCATGGTTTACAACTTTAAAAAATTCCTACGCTTCAACCAAAGGAAGAAGGAACAACACAAAGACGACGATGAAGAACCTATCTGCTTTGGTTGTAAGAAGACGGGACATGTCAAGAAAGACTGCCCTGCAGCAAAGAAACGAAGTCGATATGACAATCATACAAGAGGTCATCCTCTCGAAAGTATGCCAACACGAGCATTTGGCACGAAAGCGAAGCCAGTGACTCAGAAGAAGAAGACACTCCCTAAGATACTGCAAACGTCTGCCTATGGCAACGTCCGAGAAGGTAACAAATAATCCACTTGATGACTTTACTTTTGATGAACTTGGAGATGCTTTTAGTGATTTACTTGAAGATCACAAGAAGCTACTTAGTAAATACAAAACGCAAAGGATAAGATTAAGACTCATGAAGCTGAGATTTATAGACTATTATGCTTATTTGATAATGTTAGAGATACTTCACCCACAGATAATACTGAGGAGTTATCCAAGCTTAAAATAAGCTTACACGATGCTAAATCACATATTGAGAAACAAACACATGATCTTACCATACTAAATAAAGAGCTTATGGAAGAGAAAAAAAGTACAATACTGCAGTTGTAAGAATTAGTGATATGACTGCCAAATATGATGAAATGTATACTGCCTCTAAAAGATTAGAGATCAGGCTAGGCAAACAGGTTATTCAACCTCAAACTCAGTCTCACGGTCACAGCACTTACACGAGACCCAAGACTACTTATCACAAGAATACACGGCATAAGAAAAACACACATACACATGATGCACACAAATATACTTTCATGTACACATATTCTCATGCAGCACGACAATCACCCATACATAGACATCATTATCATCCTGCTCCTAACACAAACATGCATGTTACGTCACTACTATGGTAAATATGGCCACACTTTACCATAATGTAGAATCAAAAGATTAGTGGATTTAAACATATATGTATGGGTACCAAAGACTAACATTTCAGGACCCTCAAGAATTTGGGTACCAACGGTCACATCTACTCGCGGTGTAGGTGGATCTTCCTTCATCTTCTAGAAGCAAATGGATTCTCGATAGTGGGTGCTCGCGACATATGACTGGAAATGCAAATCTTTTCGCAACACTATTGATAAAAAGGGAAGAATATATATCCTTCGACAATAATCTAAAAGGTTATATTATAGGTAACGATACTATTTGTAATCTTCCCTTTTCTGTCATTAAAGATGTCTGTTCACTACAAAAATACACTCAATTAGCGACGGATATTTAGCGAAGGTAATTTTTCGTCGGTGTTAGCGACGGCTTCGTGGCCACTCAGCGACTGAGTACCGACTACACGCCTTTGCCATTTTTTATTTTAATTTTAGGGGGAGGAAAGGTCGCACGTCCGTCGCTAGACTGTCAGAATTATAGCGACGGATCCCCAGTCGTCGCTACGTAGTCGATTATTTGGCGAGAATTGTGTAGAGAATTGGCGGGACATATCTTTGAGTAAGTAGCGACGGATATTCAGTCGGCACGTATCAAACATGGCGACTACGTGGCGACGGGTTTTCTTCCGTCGATATTCAGTCGTTATATATACGTACCAGACTTTAAATGAAATGACGGAGGGAACTTTTTGCATTCCCTCCAAATTCACTCTCTCTCCTCTCTCTCTCTCTCTCTCTCGCCGGTGTCGGCTTCGGTGATCGGCGTCGGTGTCGTCGTCGGCATCGGCATCCTCTCCTCTCTCTCTCCCGAAGGTAACCCCCCCTCTCTCTCTCTCTCGATCTCTTTCTCTCTCTTTCTCGGGGTCTGGGAGGCGGGCTTGGGGTTGTGGCGTCGGGGGCTGGGCGGCTGGCTTGGGTCGGGGGCTGGGTGGTGGGCATGGGGCGGTGGCGTCGGGGGCTGGGCGGCTGGCTTGGGACGGGGGCGTCGGGGGCTGGGCGGCTGGCTTGGGTCGGGGGCTGGGCGGTGGGCTTGGGGCGGGGGCGTCGGGGTCTGGGAGGCGAGCTTGGGGCTGGGGCGTCGGTGGTGGCTGGCTTGGGTCGGGGGCTGGGCGGTGGGCTTGGGGCGACGACGTCGGGGACTGAGCGGCTGGCTTGGGGCGGGGTCTGGGCGGTGGGCTTGGGACGGGGGCGTCGGGGTCTGGGAGGCGTGCTTGGGGTTGGGGCATCGGGGTCTGGGCGGCTGGCTTGGGGCGGGGTCTGGGCGGTGGGCTTGGGGCGGGGGCGTCGGGGTCTGGGAGGCGGGCTTGGGGTTGGTGGCTGGGCGGTGGGCTTGGGGCGTCGGGGGCTGGACGGCTGGCTTGGGTCGGGGGCTGGGCGGTGGGCTTGGGGCGTCGGTGGCTGGGCGGCTGGCTTAGGTCGGGGGCTGGGCGATGGGCATGGGGCGGCAGCGTCGGGGGCTGGACGGCTGGCTTGGGGCGGGGGCGTCTGGGCTATTTGCAACCGACGCACAGCCATAAGCACTCTTCATATATATATGCAACCGAACTACTGGACTGGGCGGCGGGCTTGGGGCGGCGGGCTTTGGTCGGGGGCGGCGGGTGGCTTTGCTTCTCAAATTCATCTGAGTTTATATATTGGCTAAATAATATGTTATCCATATTGGGTGTTCCATTAGTTTGGTGGTGTTTGGATTAGTAAATACGAATATGGGGTTTGGATTCATGGTGTATATATATGTTCACTGTCCTAAGGACAGTGCGAGTTCTATCAGTTGTGTGCTTCTGTATAGATGTATATATCTATACATCTAGCTGTGATATACATATGTGTATGTGACAATCTCAGTTAGCGATGGACTAGTTACCGGTTAGCGACGGATATTTCCAGCTCCATTTGCATTAATCTACGGTACGACATGGTGATCAGGACATAGTCCCTGCAGCCATTCGACTGGCGAGGCAGAAACTATGTAGCCGTAGATAAAGTTGACTGTCTTTCGACCCTCATCCCTCGGCAATGATGATACGACAACCTATCACTATATCTTATATAGTAGTAGATGATGTCTTAGTATTACATTAGTGAGTTCATCTTGATTCTGCTACGTTCTTCTGATACTAGATACGATAAGAACATATACTACACCATATGTACAGAACATAGATGATTCACACTAATGTATGCTAGAATGAATCTTGGCTTGTGTTCTGAGCTATCCGTTCTGATCAAGCATCTTCCTTCTCTTCTCTTCCACTATGGCTCTGAACAAATCTGCTCTTCCCTCTACTTCTCTTCTTTTTATTTGACTCTCTCAGCCACATATGACATCCAGCTCAAGTGTAGAGTCGGGGGAGAAGAAGTGGACAGGAAGAGGAGGGGGAAGCAGCACAGCCGGCGGCATGACCCAGAGGAAGTACAGAGGTTTTCTTCAACAGCCGTAGGAGAACTATAAGGATATATCTTTTCACAATATGTCATCTTGTCAAAGACCCTTCATGTGAATATCATGTTGCCGCGGTGTCGGAAGACTAACATGTCATAAGTTTTTAAGCCGTGTGTTTTAACATAATCTTCCCAACTCTTTCCTCCTATGTAGTAATCTTGCATTATTACATAGCAGGAAAGAGTTTGGAGGATTATGTCAAAACACACGGCTTAGAAAATTATGACATGTTAGACTTCCGATACCGCGGTAACATAGTTATCATATTAAGGGTCTTTGACAAGGTGATATGTTGTGAAAAGATATATCCTTATAGTTCTCCTACGTCTGTTGAAGAAAACCTCTGTACTTTCTCCGGGTCATGTCGCCGGCTGTGCTGCTTCCCCCTCCTCTTTCTGTCCACTTCTTCTCCCCCAACTCTACACTTGAGCTGGATGTCATATGTGGCTGAGAGAGTCAAATAAAAAGAAGGGAAGTAGAGGGAGGAGCAGATTTGTTCAGAGCCATGGTGGAGGAGAGGAGAAGGAAGATGCTTGATCAGAACGGATGGCTCAGAACACAAGCCAAGATTCATTCTAGCATACATTAGTGTGAATCATCTATGTTCTTATCGTATCTAGTATCTTAAGGACGTAACAGAATAAAGATGAACTCACTAATGTATGCTAGAATGAATCTCGGGTTGTGTTCTGAGCCATTCGTTCTGATACTTGGCAATTAAGCCATTCGACTGGCGAGGCAGAAACTATAAGGCTACTTGCATGTTCTTCCAACTTTAAATTACAAGATTACTACATTAGGTTAAATAAATCACTAACCTCATCACGGTGAGTCTTGGTGTAGCACTCAAATGTGGGGCACCTGTAAATTCGTCGAGGTTTTAAATCATCGACATTGAGTTTTAAACCCTCACGTAGCCTTTCTGCTTCACTTCTAGGGTCGAGCAGCATCTTCTTGCAAGTTTCGGTCTCCAGATACTTATTGTCAAGATTCTGGACGCTTTCGTAGAGCATGTCAACGCATCCTAGCGTCAATTTCCTCGGCAGGAAATTGACGCTAGGATGCGTTGACATGCTCTACGAAAGCTTCCAGAATATTGACACTAAGTATCTGGAGACCGAAACTTGCAAGAAGATGCTGCTCGACCCTAGAAGTGAAGCAGAAAGGCTACGTGAGGGTTTAAAACTCAATGTCGATGATTTAAAACCTCGGCAAATTTACAGGTGCCCCACATTTGAGTGCTACACCAGGACTCACCGTGATGAGGTTAGTGATTTATTTAACCTAAGACATGGGATCATAGAATCGAAGACAGTTGAGACCAAGACTGTAAACATTATGTGAGTTCATCTTGATTCTGTTATATCCTTCAGATACTAGATACGATAAGAACATATACTACACTATATGTACAAAACGTAGATGATTCACACTAATGTATGCTAGAATGAATTTTGGGTTGTGTTCTGAGCCATTCGTTCCCATACTTGGCAATTAAGCGTGTGAAATAGAACTGATTATGTTTAGTTTGTCTTACGATACAGATTTTCACATCCAAATTGAAATGGATCGTTACTTCGTTGATCGTACATGGATGTACTATAGCGGATCAACCTCCTGGACCGTAGGTACTTATAAGTATTGACCGTATCGGATTAGTATCGATCTATCATTTTGGTATGGGCCGTATCGGTTGGTATTGGTCTTAGCGAATTGGTATCGTCCTATCCGATATGTATCGGCCGTATAGCTAGGATTCATATTGGCCTTATCGATTTGGTATCGGTAATATCCGATAGGTATCGGCCGTGTTGGATTATTATATACCATTTCAGATTAGTATCGTGGAAGGTTTAGTAACAACTGTACTTGGATTTCTCTCTTCTAGAGCTAGATTACCATTACAAGAGAGTCACGAGAGCGTAGATGGCCAGTTACAGAACATACATACTTCCTTTTCAATCTCACTTTTCCTGATGGAAAAGGAAGTATGTATGTTACTGTAACTGGCCAATCACGATCTGGTGATTCTCTTGCAATGGTATTCTAGCTCGAGAAGAGAGAAATCCAAGTACAGTTGTTGCTAAACCTTCCACGATACTAATCCGAAATAGTCTATACTAATCCAACACGGTCGATACCTATCGGATATGACCGATACCAAATCGATAAGGCCAATATGAATCCTAGCTATTCGGCCGACACATGTACATATCGGATATAGGACGATACCAATTTGTTAAGGCCAATACCAATATGATACGTCCTATACCAAACCGATAGACCGATACTAATCTGATACACTAGATACTAAGTACATCTGGCCTATACCAGCGGATCCACAAATTACTGCACGATAGGCCCAACGACTCCAGTTACATCCGGTTATTTGTGAGTACATGATTATATAGTAATTCTGTTAGTCTTGTGATACAGATTTTTACTCTTTCATACTACCAACGTCACAACTTTTCCAGTGCTGCTCCCTCTAATGATGATGAACGCAAAAAACTAACGTCACAACTTTTATAACTTGAGTAAATTTCTTTACCCTATATGAAAATTTCTGTTGTCAGAAAGATGGCTCCTAGGACTCATCGAGGTGGTACGGCTAGTCGAGGAATGGGTCGAGGCAAGAAACCTTTGTAGGTCGACACGGAGGAAGTCTCCATCGTCAAACAAGAGCCGGTGACTGTTAAGGAGAAGGTGTTACCAAAGGTCGAGGTCAAGGAAGAACCGATGACCATCAGGGAAGAGATTGCTCCCAAGCTTGAAGCTAAGGAGGAGCCACCGTCAGAGAGTAGTAGCATCGGGACCGACCCTCCTGTCCCTACAGAAGACCTCAACCAGATTGAGCCTTCGTATGCAAAGTGGCTGATAGAATGGTACATGCCTCAACGCAACTATCATCCCTGGCTGTGAGGATTCATTGTCTGACTTGTGGTCTTTGTTGAGGCCAAAGTCGATTTTCCTATGTGTTTTGGAATATTTGTGAAAATTTAGGAATATTTGTGCTATGATCGGATTATAACGATGGATATTAGGTTACTGTAACTGGTCACCTTTACAACCTATGTGTTTTGGAATATTTGTGAAAATTTTGGAATATTTGTGCTATGATCGGATTATAACGATGGATATTAGGTTACTGTAACTGGCCAACTCTTTCCTATGTGTTTTAGAATATTTGTGAAAAATTTGGAATATTTGTGCTATGATCGGATTATAACGATGGATATTAGGTTACTCTTCCGGATAATTGATGTCTATTTTATATTAATTTGGTTTGGTCTATATAATTCCTGGATAATTGGTGTGCATTAAATTCGTATGTGCATATTTGGTCTATGTGATTCTTGGATAATTGGTGTGCATAATATATTTGGTCTATGTGATTGTTGGATATGGTGTGCATTATATATTGGTTTGGTTTATGCAAATTTTTGCGAAAAGTGAAAGCGCTGTAATTTTTTTTCAAAATATTCTCAGTTAGCGACGGACTTGTGACCGTTTTGCGACAGTTACTACCAGTTTCCGACTACTTTTCGACGGCTATTCCGTCGCTAACTGGAGATTTGAAAATGTTTCCAAGTAGCAACGGATGGTCGACGGATTAGCCGTCGGTATGGTACATTGTTCGACGGAATAGCGACGACCTATCCGTCGCCCTTGTTCTGGAAATACCAAGAATTTCTAGAACAAGATCGACGGTTAATCCGTCCGTATTCCGTCGATATATATCGACGGAATAGCGACGACTTATCCGTCGTCATGTTGCTGGAAATGACATGAATTTCTAGAAGCTGATCGACGAATTTTCCGTCAGAAAACCGTCGCTAATCTGTCCTTTGTTATCGAAGGCGTCGACGGCTTAGCGACGGAATTATACGCTGTGATACGCTATTACGACGGGTTACCGACGGAAGTTTATGTCGCTATTGTCTACACAGTTCAGTACTTAAAATTTGAAATGGACGACAGTCCATCGGAAACGTGTCGCTAAAGTTTCGTATTGTGAAGTCGAAAAGCCGTCGCTATTCCGTCGCTTCACGACTACGTAGCGACAGACCGTTATTAGCGACGAGCTGATTGCCGATGGATTTTTTTGGCCAACATCCGTCGGTTATCGGTCGCTAATTGTAATTACCGTCGGATTGGCGACGGGTAGGGCCATCGCTAAATCGATAAATTTTGGTAGTGGTTTAGTAACAGAGTTAAAGCATAACTTGCTCAACATTAGTCATCTTGCTGACAATGGATATGATATTAACTTTGGGAAAAATAAATGCTCTATATATGACAGATCATCTGGAGACATCACTTTTGAAAGGATAAGGGAAGATAACATTTATATATTCTATCTCTCGAAAGATACTAATAATGTAGGAAGATGCCTCTACGCTCACAAGGATGAATGATTACTATGGCATATGCGACTTGGACATGCAAAAATGGATACCATATCAAGACTTTCAACCAAGAAGCTAGTAAGAGGACTACCGGATATAACATTCAAAAAGGATACGGTATGTGCCGAATGTGAGAAAAATAAGGAGGTAAAATCTTCATTTTAATCCATCAAATCTATAAGTACTACTAGACCTTTGCAACTTCTTCACATGGATTTGTTAGTCCTAGTAGAGTAGCCAGTCTTGGTGGAATACTCTACGCCTTTGTGATAGTTGATGACTTTTCTCGCTTTACTTGGGTTTTTTTTCTTTCAAACAAAAGTGATACTATTTATGTTTTCGAAATTTTTACTAAAAACATATAAAACGAAAAAGGCTTCACGATTACTCGAATCCGAAGTGATCATAGCGGCAAATTCGAAAACTTTGATTTCAAAAAGTTTTGTGATTTAAATGGTTTTAATCATGAATTTTCTTGTCCTAGAAATCTCCAACAAAATGGTATTGTGGAGCGGAAGAATAGAACTCTTGGCGATATGGCCAGAGTCATGTTGAATCAATTTTCACTTCCGAAATATTTTCGGGCAGAAGCTGTAAGTACAGCATGCCATGTCTTGAATAGGGTTTTGATTTGACCTATTTTAAAGAAAACTCCCTATGAACTTTGGTTTGGTAGAACCCCAACAATTTTTTATTTTAGAATGTTCAGTTCTCGCTGCTTTATCCTGAATACCAAAGACAACTTAGGCAAGTTTGATGCCAAAGCTGACGAAGGTATTTTTCTTGGATATGCTTCCAAGAGTAAAGGATACAAAGTGTTCAACAAATGCTCCATAATTGTCGAAGAATCTGCTAATGTTACTTTTGATGAGAATAGTAGTACAACAGCTGTTCCTGATGATGACGATAACGTACATAACAAATCTATAACTGCTACCTCTAAGGATACAACATCTGGAACTAGTTCTCTGGACAACTTACCAAAGAAGTTTCGCTTTACACCAGAACATCCAAAAAACTTGGTAATAGGTGAGGTATCAAGAGGAGTAAGTACTCGTTCATCTGCTAGAGATTCTATTGCTAGCACTACTTTTATATCCCAAATAGAACCTAAACATTTTTAGAAGCTTTTTCTGATAAATTTTGGATATCTGTAATGCAAGAAGAACTCAACCAATTCGAAAGAAATCAGGTTTGGGAACTTGTTCCTAAACCTGCTGACCATTCTATCATTGGCACTCGATGGGTCTTTCGTAACAAAGTTAATAAGGACGGTTCAGTCACACGTAACAAAGCACGTCTCGTAGCTCAAGGATATAACCAAGAGAAAAGGTATCGACTATGATGAGACTTATGCACCTGTTGTACGGCTTGAATCAATCCGCGTGCTTTGTGCCTTTGTAAATTTCCAAAACTTCAAACTCTTTCAAATGGATGTCAAAAGTGCTTTTCTCAATAGTTTTATTAAAGAAGTTTTCGTCAAACAAACACCTAGTTTTGAAAACTATAAATTTCCTGATCATGTTTTCAAGCTTAGGAAAGCTCTTTATGGCCTTAAACAAGCCCCTCGCGTTTGGTATGAACGCCTAAGCACTTTCTTACTTGAAAAAGGCTTTTCAAAAGGGAAGATTGACATGACACTTTTTATAAAATCTATTGATGACACAATTCTATTAGTGCAGATTTATGTAGAGGACATTATCTTTGGGTCCACTAATGAGGTATTATGCCAAGAATTTGTCAAGTGTATGCAGAATGAGTTCGAGATGAGCATGATGGGGGATCTTAACTACTTCCTTGGATTGCAAGTCAAACAAAACTCATAAGGGATTTTCATCAGTCAATCAAAGTATACAAAGGACATGCTGAAGAAATTTGATCTTGACAACATCAAACCAATCAGTACTCCGATGGCTACAACAACAAAATTAGAACCTGAGGAGTGCGGCAAACCAGTCGACCAACGTAAGTATAAAGGTATGATCGGTAGCTTACTCTATTTAACTGCTAATCGCCCTGATATAATGTTTAGTGTTTGCCTATGTGCTTGTTATCAAGCCAACCCTAAGGAATCACACATGAGCGCAGTTAAGCGTATATTTTGATACCTTAAAGGCACTGTTACAGTAAGCTTGTGGTATCCCAAAATCACATCCTTTGACCTAATCGGTTATTCGGATGCTAATTTTGCTGGATACAAAGTCGACCGTAAGAGTACCAGTGGTACGTGTCATTTATTAGACAAAGCTTTAGTCTCTTGGTCTAGCAAGATACAAAACTCTATCGCACTATCCACAACAGAAGCTGAATACATAGCTTCATGACTTTGTTGTGCTCAAATTTTGTGGATAAAGCAAACCCTAGTAGACTATAATTTATCTTTTAAGCATATTCCTATATTCTGTAATAATACTAGTGCTATTAACTTGACTAAGAACCCTATATGTCACTCACGCACTAAGCATATAGTAATACGACACCACTTTTTAAGAGATCATCAATTGCAAGAAAATGCTAATCTAAAATTCATTAACATTGATCATCAGCTAGCAGACTTTTTCACTAAACCACTTGCCGAAGAGCGTTTCAACTTTCTTCGTCAAAAATTGGGAATCTTGGATAAAAATGCAATACAATAAATCGTACCTGCACAAATACTTGTTAAATCAAAATTTGCATAT
This sequence comes from Iris pallida, assembly GCA_029216955.1. Taxonomy (NCBI): domain Eukaryota; kingdom Viridiplantae; phylum Streptophyta; class Magnoliopsida; order Asparagales; family Iridaceae; genus Iris; species Iris pallida. Next base: position 11,521,916 of record JANAVB010019794.1, read on the forward strand.
GTTGCATTATTTTTGGTATAAACCGAAAGGGTCCTTCTGTCAACCAGGCGTAAAAGCCTAAGCGACATGATGCCAAGTATGTTCGGACTACTGCTAGCTGGAAACTGACCTCTACAGCTAACCAGAGATGATTCACATATACTGAATAATGATTCACAAGTCTGTCGCATGTTCTACTTATTTTATGGACAATAAAATCCACTATTTTCCAATTTTAGACTATCTGCTCCATGATGGTTGTGGTCTACTACTTTATGATGCTGTTGATGCACTCTAGTTATGTCTCTACTTTTTAGTTTAATTTTATGCACTATGTAGTTTATGTATGCAAGTTTCACCTGCTGGATTATCAGACTGCTATTTTCAATATTAAGGTTGGCAATGGTTATGTTGTGTGTTTGCTCTTTCACTTTGTCTATTTTAATATCCCTTTACGGGGGAGCTATGCGCTATCTTGCTAAATGACAAAGGGGGGAAAATAGCATACTATATGAAATTGGATGTGATATTACATATGCCATTATGTTGTGCTTGGATAGAGCGTTGTATCAGGACGGAAATATTCAGTTGTGAGCCACGTCATATGTGCAAATTATATTCTCTCGTTAAACATGTGTCCAGGTATGAATATTGAGACATACACATATTATTTTGTCAATTATCAAAATGGGGGAGATTGTTGACCCAAACTGGATCACAGTCAACCTGATTTAGATAATTAACAAACTATGATATCTGATATGATCCAATACGACACATCAAGTTCAAGACAGAACATCATCTATGATCAATTACAACGCATCAAATTCAAGACAGCCGTCGTCTACAAGCTGTTTTATTGTAAATGTTTTTGTTCTCAATCTATAATTTTTTAATTTGTTGAGTCTAGAAAAATGTACGTTGAGTCGTACTGAGTCATCTCAAACCTAGACATCTCTCTCCAAGCTCCACCATACAAAACAAACCAATTCCTGAACCAAACCAAACCATACTCACCCATATAGGGCTTCTGGTCTGAGGTAGACAGAATTCGGGCCGAACACTGCCTAAGGCAGAACTCGGGCCGAACTTTGCCTAAGGCAGAACTCGGGCCAAACTCTGCCTAAGGTAGAACTCGGGCCGAACTCTGCCTCCTTAAAATTTGCAACCTGATTTTTAGTAACACCTTGCTACGAGTTGTCTAACGTTCAAATTTTTGAATATTTGGGACAGAATTCTGGCTGAACTCTTCCTCCCCTGACTACTATAAATAGAGCATGATTTCTCTCATTTCAAATCATATCTCACTATCAAGCTTTCTATCTTCTAAAGCCTTATATGCTCTAAGCCTTACTCTTCCAAATCTCCTAGCCACAAAACTTCCTAAGCCCCAAGCTACTCAGTGCGATTCAGCTAGAAGTTTTGTGCAAGAGTTGAAAAGAAGTCACTTGGAAAATTCTAAGTTTTGCATCTGCGAAGTCAAAGTAGTCGAGCGCTTTCAAGGCTCGTGTCTGTAAGAAGTTGGCGTGCTCTTCTGACTAAAGGTGCGTATGTACCATATTTCACAAATAGTGGATTCAAACTCTGAGCAAGAGTTCTCAGGCCTGGACTAGTCCTCCACGAGAAAAATCGGGATATATCGCTGTGTTTGCGTTTGCCCTTCTAAAATCTTTTACTTTCCGTATTATTACTCTCTGATTATGTAGTTGCTTTCTGGACTTTGTATAGAGTTATTTTTTAATTGGTCACTGTAGACACAAACTCTACACACCCCCCTCTAGAGTTGCCTACATGTTACTTCACGACGGTCTCTTTGTATGTTCCATCAGTCGATCTGCACCTTCCGCTCTCGATTTTCTTCTGCTTTACCGAGAAACGGTGCATAAAATAGGTTTTGACCCCTGAGCAAGGCAGTTTAATGATAGGTCATTTCCAGGTGGACAAGCATTCTAAGATAAAGGATACTTTCAAGGGTGCACATGATGGTCCATCCTACACTTTGCGTATATTGCTCCCTGGTCACCTGCTCAGTTATTTTACCACAAATGTACATCCATTCGGGGCTTATCTTTTCGTCAATAGGCTTCTAGCGACGGGATGCACGTATCCGAAAAGTGCCTTCTGGGTCGAAGGCTGGATCCATCCTAAGACTGAGTGGCACGAATTAACCAAATGGGTATTAGGTTGGTTCAAGACAGAGCTGAAAGGTACCAGCTTGCATCGTGCCATTATGGCCATCGAATATGGTATAGAGATCAATCAGCCCCTCTTCGCGGCTTTGCTGGAGATGTATAATCACCACACCGGGACTTTTTATACTCTGCACGGAGAGATGGGATTGGCCCTCCATGAGATGTATGCCATCTCGAAGCTGTCCCGGGGTGAAGAACCACATGAGGAATATACTCCTAGCAAAGAGGAGTTTCTGGGGCTGGAGAACAAGTATCCTGAAATAATGGCCGTGTACAAAGAACTGCTTTGCCATCATCAAATGTGTGTACGCCATGACTCGGCGAAGACTCATCCCCACATTAAGGCTTGAAAGGACTATATCTTCGACAAACAACCGTTGGAGCCGGGTACGGTCCAGTTTACCATATATAGGGCGTACACTACTGACGAGGTAGAAGCTATGATGGTCGAAGCGGGGGTATCCGCTCCTTCAGTAGATATTGATGAAAAACCCACTTCCATCATTCACAACTATTTTTGTCATAACTTGACTGCTTTGAGCCCGAAAGCGGTGCTGGCTACTTTTCTGATGATATGGCTGTGGAAAGACGTAGTTCCTGGAGGCTCTGGATCCGTAGGGTGGATCAATCGGGAACTCATTATGCCGGCTGTGAAACTGGCCTTTAAATATTTGCTGGCTTTGCTTCCTGTTATGGTGTGTAATACCTTGCGTCTTACGGGAGCTCTCGAAGAAAATAATAGAGCATCGTGGGGGAGACGGTGAATTCCCTCTGGTTGAACTCCCTTACCATTATTTGATGGCTTGGTTCACGTTACACCGCCCAGGTTTGATAGTCCCTAACACCATTGATGATTTTGAGGAAGGGGATACGACGATGCGTAACTATCACCGGACAAAATGGCTTCATCAAGGTGTCCCCATCTATATGTGGATGTTAAGCCCCTTGGATGGCTATGATTTTAACAGGGTTTCGCTCTCTTACCAGGGTTATCTTGCAAACGTGGAGCTAGTAGACTGGGGTAGAAAGGAGAGTGATTTGACTTACGGTGCTTTCCATTGGCTGCAATCCATTCGTCGCTCATACTTAGTGTACCGTAACTAGAACCTGGTGTATCTGGAGCCCTATTTGTCGAGTCAATTTGTACGACAGTTCGGCTATAGTCAGACGATAATGAATAACCCAAGCTCTTGCCTTGGTTATGAGGGAAGTCTTTTGGATGGCACACGGACGTGGTATTATTACGATGTCGGGTGCACTAGTACAAAGTTTACAATCCCTATGATGCACGGAGAGACCCGTATCTTGTATTCCGCTACGAAGTTTCACTATATGGCTAATAACTTCTCGTCGGGCTACAATCAAAAATGGAGTCTGATTGAGGAGATGAAGCTGGAGGTGCCTCAGTCGGCCCTTGCACGTCTCCGAGAGCTTTCGTCACCTGGTGGCAGATCCTCGGATGGTTCTAGTACCTCCCGGAAAGAAGAGAGGATGTAGTGCCTTTGAATACCTCGTCTAAATGTCGGGCTCCTCCGGAGGCGAGTTCTCCTTCTAGCAAGAGAACTATGTGGGCTGTACCTAGGCAGTGCGGACCCTCACGATGATCTTTGCCGCGACAGAGCACTATACCTATTGAATCATCTTCACAGGTACACTTCAGTCCTTTCTATTCGGGTTATTATCCCAGACTTTTTGCTTATTACTGTTTTGCTTGTACATGCAAAGAAGAAGTCTGGATGGTCGGAGATACTCAGGGAACTTCCTGAGGAACCTGCTCCGGAGGTACCCCAGAGGGAGCCACCGCGTCCGACGGTAGGAGTTACCATCCCTTTGCCCGATGAATGTCCTTATTTGAGAAGGGAAGAAAGAATTGCCTCTGTCGTTGTTTGCAATTGATTGTAAAAGTACAGAACAATTATCGGAGGATTGAACTTAGACTCACAATATAAACTCGCTTGTACAAAGAAAGCCTAGGGACAAAAACTTAGGTACAGCAATCTAAGTACAATTGTTTATTTTAGATTCAGGTGGGTGACGATAGAGGCTCGGGAAAGCGATGGCAGCTCTGCCTTACTCCTTGGACGATCGGGTGCAGCCTTGGCTCTGGAGAAGAACTGCTTGGCGTTGATGAAGAAATGCTCTCTTTGTTCTATCTGTATGCTCCTCTGTCCTTTCGATCTCTGTATATTCTCTCTCTGATTCTCTCTGGATCCGGCCCGGGGTCCTTTTTTGCAAGGGAATGGCACCTTGCTATTTATAAGAGTGGGGGCATCATTAGGGTTTGTAATGATTGCCCATTCTCAAAGTCGGCGGTCTGAGAGTTAATTAATCTGGGCCGTCCATCTTACATATAATAGATTTAAGCAATTAATGTGATTGCATTAAATCTCTGTGGACAATAAATGTTGATTGCCATAAATATTCGCGACTTGTAATGGCCTGCCACGTGTCTAATTTGCTCGATTTAATTTGATCTGGGCGCACTTATTGCAACAAATCTGATTAGGATTTGTTAACACCCATAATTTTAGGAAGATAAGACTGTCACGTGTCTCAATCATCATAAAAAGTGCCACGTGTCTCCACTGGGTCATCTTGGCAGAGCCGCAGATGAATGGGCCGTATGAGGCTAAATGGTCGCATGAAGATGGGCAGCCGTATGGGGATGAACAGCCGCATGAAGATGGGCAGCCGCATGGGAGTGGGCAGCCGCATGCTGATGGACGGCCGCATAAGGGATGCAGCCGCATGCTGATGGACGGCCGCATAAAGGATGCAGCCGCATGAAGATGGGCGGCCGCAGCCGCATGCCTCGGGATTATATGGATTCTGCCAGCGGTGAGAAGATTTTCTCGTTTTCCCTAGGAACGTGCCATTACGTCAGTCATTATTACGCCTTTATGTCAGATCTGTCATTTGTCACAGCTGTCAGCCGTCAGGCCATTAAATGCAGCCAAAGATGAAGGAAGAAGTTGTTGAAGGCCACGTGGCTTTGGGTATATCCGAGCCGCATAGACGCGTGAGCCATATGGACCCCTAAGCCGCATGGGCTCTCTAAGCCGCATGGAGATCCTTGGCCGCATAGACCTTTTTTATTCTTTTCCATGCTTCTACAAGACCCCCTTCAAAGTTTTCAATTTGCAAAATTGAAATACTTTGAATAAGAAGCATGGTTATGTATAAACTCCACTTGCCGCATAGGATATTCTGGTCGTATGGATGTCCCAGCCGCATAGCCTCCTCAGCCGCATGGCCATCTAAACCGCATTGGCAAACCAGCCGCATGGACTTCCTGGCCACATAGGCTGTCTGGCCGCATGAGCTCCTTGCCACGTCATCCTGCCATATGTGCAAATCTTTTGTATTGCTTGCCTTTGATTTCCTGTCAGATTTAAGGCCGCTTTTTGGGGCAGGATCCCAAGAGTTTAGCCTTAAATAATCAGATCGCCTTCATAACCGAAGAGTCGGTTATACTGCACATGGATCGATGCGTCGGTCCAATGGGGTTCTGCCTATAAATAGCAGGGTGTTTGGAAAGAAGACTTTCTTTACTTTCTGCTATTGCCCTAGCTCTCTTGTCTTCGTCCTCCTTCTCTGATCATAGTAATGGCTCCCAAGAAGACTGTTGCGGCGAAGGGTAAGAAGGCAGCGTCTTCGTCGACGGCGAAGGGTAAGAAAGCTGCTTCTGCGGGGATGAATGTGGCAGATCCTCTGCCTGCTGACGTGCCCGTAGTTCACCCCGACGTCCACCCTGCTATCGCTGGTAAGGACTTTTGCGTGAGTTTGGAACCCTAACTGTCATGGCTACGTCGCATATTTTATGCGCGAGCCTTCATCTTCATGTGTGCCGTATGTACATCTCATGGTCGAGCCGCGAGAGTGAAGATGTTACGGCTCGGGAAGTGACTGCCTCCCGTGGGATCATTGACACGCGGGAGCAGATCCTTGAGCTTCAGAGGAAGTTAGCTTTCCTGGAGTCTGAGCTTGAGGCTGCCCGTACCGAAAGGGGGCTAATTATCCAGGAGGCTGACAAAGTTAATCGAGCTTCGACTGATCTAGAAATTGCCATGAAGAAGTTGGAGGACGACTGGCGGGCACACATGGAATTGGATAGTGAGGAGCGGTTGTCCCAGGAAGCAGAGCACCGAGCTAAACAGCGGCTTGAACGGGGGACCACCTTGGTGAAGAACCGTCTCCTGGAATTATGTAATGCCGAACCATAGACGACCTTTTTTTCTTTTTTATTTTCGTTCTTTTTCTTTCTTTAAATGGGCCATTGTCCATAGAACATGTAGTACTTTCACCTTCCAAATAAAATAGTATGCTTTATTCTACCCTTTATTTGTACTGCTTGTTGTGCTTGTGGTGTTATGGCGGTGTTTGCCCTGCTTGGGAGGGGGCTTATTTGTGGACCTGTTACCCTTGGCATACCTGGTTTTTGGTATGGATAACAAGTTTGATGGGGATACCTAGAACAATTCTACGGCAAAGTAGTCATGGACGTTCCGGGTATCGGAAGAAAGAATGCCATAGAGCAGCTGGGCTCTCGGGACATGATGGGGAATGATGGGCCTGTACTAAAAAACTTAACAAAGGATATTTGTGGGCCTATTATCCTTGGCGTACCCTGACTTAGGATACGGATAATAGGATGAAAGGGAACCAACATACTTACTCAGAGGTGATGAGGACATGGTAAGTATGTGGGTTTTACTGCGGAGTCTTCCTACTCAGAGGTAATGAGGACATGGCAGGAGTGGACTCAACGGAGGATATTTGTGGTCAACAGAGGACATTTGTGGACCTATTATACTTGGCGTACCCTGGCTCGGGACACGGATAATAAGACGAGAGAGAACCAACATACTTACTCAGAGGTAATGTGGATATGGCAAGTATGAGGGTTTTACCGTGGAGTCTTCCTACTCAGAGGTAATGAGGACATGGTAGGAGTGGACTCAACGGAGGATATTTGTGGACCTATTATCCTTGGCGTACCCTGGGATTTTTTTGGTACAAATAATAAGTTGAGGGAGGACCAACATATTTACTCAGAGGTAATAAGGACATGGCAAATATGAGGGTTTCTTCGATGGAGCCTTCCCACTCAGAGGTAATGAGGACATGGCAGGAGTGGGCTCCATGAAGGGGTACATAGAATGAATCAGAGGTAATGAGGACATAGAAGTTCTATATAGAGGGATGATTTGTTTATGGCGGAAGTGAAACGACTCAGAGGTAACATCGACGTGGTCGTTTTGGAAATTTTGTGGATCCGTTGCCCTTTTTGTGCACTGAGAGTTGTTTTCCATAAATAAATTCACTTTATTTATTGTGTATCTGGGAAAATTACAACTGTAGGAATCCGATCTAGAAGACGATCGCTTTATCCCTTGGACTATGCGAAGAAGAAAAGCTCTCAAAATTTTGACAGTAAGTTAGATAACTATGTATCTCTACAATGAATGAGAAAAAGAACTCTATTTATAGAGTCAAAAATAACTGAAAGGATAACTGTCTTCACAGCCTGTGCCTAGTTGAAAATCACACAGGATTTAACATACGCAAGGTTGTGAGCAGTTACTGGACGTGGCCTGTAACTGTTGGACACATGGCAATCTTGCATGAGTCGTGTGCAAGTTACAGGACACGCAGGCGAGAGATCAGTGGCATGGCTGCCACATACTCCAATTTGATGAAATCCACGCAGACTTGTTGAAGACGAAATCCACGCAGACTCGGGGCAGAAAGCTTCAAAATCCACGCAAACTTGGGGCAAGAAGCTTCAGAATCCACGCAGGCTTGGGGCAAAAAGCTTCACAAACCACGCAGACTTGGGGCAGAAAGCTTCACAATCCACGCAGATGTGGAGCAAAAAACTTTAGAATCCTCGCAAACTTGAGACAGAAAGCTCAAAATATACGCGGACTTTGGGAAGGAACATATAAGTTCATAATACACGCAGACTTGAGTCAGAAGGCTCAAAATCCACGCACGATTGAGGCAGGACTGCCAGCTGTCTTGATTTGACGTGCCTCGACTGACACAAAATCTCTGACAGTGATTGCTTTTGTCAGTCGCATTAAATGACAAGAAGCTCTTTTGGTACGCCAACTTGACGAAGGCTGAGTCTTGCTGAAGAAGATTTCAAAAGTCACGCATTAGTCGGCTGTGATCTCTCGAGTTCTGTGCATACGTGGCATACGAGAAGACATTCTTCGACTGTTGTGCTGTCAGTCATAATGACCCTCTGACAAATGATGAGCTGTCTTCCGGCGTAACTTTTAAATATTGTCCTGATCAACTCAGCGTGACTTTTGGACTTGTTCTGATCAACTCAGCGTGACTTTCATTTTTAAGGCCTACAAAACCTCCTTCAAAGTTTTCGAAAGTTGAAAAAGACTTCAAAATTTTGAAATACTTTGAAAAGATAAACATGCAAATGAACTTATTAAATGTCATGATGACTCTTCAGTTTTCGAGACTGATTGAATCCAATTTATGGTGGAATATGAACCGTCGGCGAGCTCTATTATATAAACAGGGAGAAAATTCAGCTTTGATGTTCATCTTACGTCAACATGACTTCGAAGGAAGAAGCTGAAGAAGAAGCAAGAAAGTTAGGTTTCTGTGCCCATGGCGACCCTACTCTTGGGGGTAAGGAACCGGAGCCTTTAATTTTCGAGTTCAAAGATGACCCTACACAACTAGCCAAGAATTTCTTGAGCTATTTTGGCCTGAACGGCTCATCTTCTTCCAATGGGCGCAGTCTCCCAGAGCAGCGTGACACGCTCAATGCTCTGTTACATCGTATGGGAGTCACTAGCGTAGAGGAATTGGGCGCCAAGCTCAGTCGCTTCACAAAATAGAGCGTGTCTTTTATGCTTCCGTTTTCCTTTTAAAAAATGTTGTACTTCTTTTCCTATGTAAGGTCATCAGTGCTTCAATGTAGAGCGTGCATTAATGAAGAGCATTAAGTGGTACTCTTTGAATGTTTCAAATATTGTGCTATTTTCCAAAGTACACGTGACACTCATTCCGTAGTTATGAGCGCTTTTTACTCGGATCTTCCCGAAGAATAGGCTTGCACGTCGACCCTATTTAAATGGATAGATGAGTTTCACACATACTCATCTCTTTATTCTTTCTCCTCTTCTCTGAGAATGAACTTTTTGAGAGATTTCATTCTCCACAGGAAAGCAATGCTTTCTAATATTCTCTTTCTGTGCATTATATCAGACATTGGTTTGCCAATCCTTAGCACCAAACTCGATGGTAAGTCCAATATAGTACACGTACCATTTTTACTGTTTTGAAGATTTTGTTTCTGACTGAACAGAGTGCACCTGTCTTTGTTTGGCCAAATACACGCCAAATGATAATGACACTTCTATTAGTTGATCTCTTTTTCCTTGCTGCTTTCTGCAGGAGCTCGACTGAAAATTTTCTTCAGAACTGGCATTGGTGATTTGGATGCTGTGGAGAATATTCTTCTGACACCTACATCAGGGAGCTCATACGTTTTTGACGCATAAATCAGACAACTCAGAACTCTTCGTGGGATAGAAGGGTCTTCCTCCAATGGCAGGAAGAGCCTTTATACACGGAGAGTTGGACGGTGGAGTCAACTCTACCCCGAGAAATCGGGTAGTAGAGTTTCTTTCACGGCAGAACTAGGAATTGTATCCCAATATTGGATACATTTCTATCTCCTTTGAAAGGTCGCTCCCAATCCACCAGTTGTATTGGCAGCAACACGCCTTCGGGCTGCCATACTCTGGGGTTCTCCTCTTTTCTGAGAGAGAAGACCAGAGTTTGATTCCTGCTGTTCCTGTTGCCACTGGAGCTCAGACAGTCAGGAATTGCCACCAACAACGAACCCGTCAAAGAAGATCCAAAGAAGAAATAGATCTCCATTAGGTTTTTGTTGTGTGCATAGAATAAAAATCCAAAATTGTAATAGATTTCCATTATGATTTGTAAGAAAGTCTAAGAAAATGTAATAGACTTTTTATGATGAAATAAGAGTGGAAATGATAATTCTTCTATGCTCAATGATTTGTATTTGAATGAATTGTGGACATGATAGATAATAAAATCTTCTTTTCTGATTTAGAGTACGTAATATTATCAGAGGTAGTATGGACGTGATAATATGTAGGAACTCAAAAGAAAATAGATTAATTTCTATGCAAAGGTCAAAAATAACAAATGAGCAGGTAGATTCGGTATTTATCTAGAGGTTATAAAAACGTGATAAATAACGAATTCCCATAATAGAAGATTATGAACGGACGAATCGTCAGATAAATGTAATAAATGAACGAATGAACCGTCGGATGAATGTAATAAATAAACGGATGAACTGTCGGGCATTAATGAATGTGTGAACCGTCGGATGAATGTGACGCTTCATTATTTGAAGAACTTCTGCCTATAAATATAGTAGAATTCTGACCAGAACGAACACTTCTATTCTTCAACATAAAAATGTCGTCTGAAGAAGCATCCAAGAAGGCTGAAATCGTCCCGAAGATTCAGAAGGGTACTGAAGAACGCCCTGTCGATCCAGTTCAACCGAAGGAAGTAAAAGCAGGCGAAGGTTCGTCTGCACCCAAGCCCCCCAGGGACATTCTGGACTTCCTGCTTGAACCAGGAAGGACTGAAGAAGAAGAAGCCATGAGGATGGCCGCTTGTAAGTTCCTCGTGGGTTCCAGCAAGGAGGTTCTCGGCTCTTTTGCTGACTGCGTTTTCAAGAAGGACAGTAGTGGCCCGCATCCAAATATAGAGAAGGATGATAGTGATCTTCCCTAAAATCATGTACTATCATTCATGATTAAAATAAAATAAAAATTTTATTTATAAACATGAACTTGTCTGATGATTTACAAGTATTTACATTTATACATAATACTTTTTAAGGAATTTGCCATTAATAGGCATCATAACTTTTCGACCATCCAGTTCTGAGAGTTGATAAGCTCCATTTGAGAAAACTCTGCTTACGACATAGGGACCTTCCCATTTTGCGTCGAATTTGTCTTTGCTCATATGAGTCATAGTCATAGGACGTCTGACTGTTAGAACAAGTTCTCCTTTTTGATACGCTCGAACTCTGACTTTCTTATTAAAAGCTCTTGAGATTCTAGCTTGATAGAATTCGATGTTCAGTTGAGCAGATAATCGCTTCTCATGCAGAGCTTCTAATTCCTGAAATCGAAGACGATCATTATTCTCGACGGTGAGTTCATTAGCGATTGCTATCCTTAAAGAAGGAATTTGAATCTCTAATGGAAGAACAGCTTCGCATCCATACACCAGAGAGAAAGGTGTACTTTTAGTAGCATTACGAACTGTAGTACGGTAAGCCCACAAACATTTACCGAGCTTCTCACTCCAATTACGTTTGTTAGTAGAGACAAACTTCTTTAGGAGTTTGATGATAGTCTTGTTGAAAGCTTCTGCTAATCCATTAGCTGCCGGATTATATGCAGTAGAAGCCACATTGTTGATCCGGTGATCGTCACAGAATCGAGTAAATTTCTGGCTGACGAACTGTGGTCCATTATCATGAATAATGCGTCGAGGAACACCAAATCTGTAGATGATGTGGTATTTGATAAAGCTGATGACATTGGACGTCTTAACTTCAGATAAAGGAATGGCTTCGGCCCATTTGGAGAAGTAATCGGTTATTACGAGAATAAACCGATGACCTTTGGATGACGGTGGATTGATCGGACCGATAATGTCCATGCCCCAAGCTTCGAAGGGCTATGATGCTGCCGTCGGATGTAGAAATTCCGAGGGTTGATGAATAAAATCCGCATGGATTTGACAAGCTTTACACCTTTTTGCATATTCGATGGCGTCTGATACCATAGTGGGCCAATAATAACCCATACGTCGAATACGGTCCTGAAGTTTTGGTCCAGGCTGATGTGCTCCACAAATTCCATCATGTGCTTCGCGAATAATTTGTTGAGCCTCGTCACCGGTAACACATCGAAGAAGTAAACCATCATAAGCTCGACGATATATGGTTTTTGTAGTATGATTATAATAGAATCTGAGTGATCGTCGTCTGATAGATGCTGCCTCACTCGGATTATCTGGAAGAATATCATACAATACGAAATCTAAGAAAGAAAGTCACCAATCTTTATCCGTATTTTGATTCTCGACCGAGTTACTGAAGATGAATTCCATGCTAGAATCAGATGAAGATGATAAAGATTTACGACTGAATCTAAATCCTCTTGTTGTATTGACGTCATGAGACGTTGATTCTTCAATGTCAATTGGAAGTCCTAGGGTTAGGTTATTTTCCAGATGAAACAATTCTCAATTGCGAACAACAATCATTTGTTGCCGTCTAATTGGAATAGCCAACACCGCCGCAAGATTAGCTAGAGCATCAGCTTCTGTGTTACATGCTCGCCTAACATGTTCAATGAAGAATTCTTCAAACGAAGAAGCCATAGATATAGCTGATCTATGATAAGGAACCAGATCTTGATGGCGAACTTCATAAGTACCCCTTATCTGATTGACAATGAGTTTAGAGTCTCCGTACGCCTCCAAATGTCGAATATTCAGATGTTTAGCGAGTTGAAGACCAATGAGTAACGCATTGTACTCAGCTACGTTGTTTGAACATGGCTGATCAAGAGAATAAGCTCTTTGGATAGCAAGACCTTCTGGCGATACAAGAACGATTCCAACTCCAGTGACAATATCACCATTAGGACCTATCCTTGAAGCTCCATCAAAGAATAGATGCCAAGTAGGATCTTCTTCGGCAATTTGGTTTGAATCTAGGACTTCATCTGGGATTTCATCATAGAGTTTTGAATTTTCTGGAATTGAATGAGCAGCCAGAAAATCAGCTAAAGCTTGTCCTTTGACTGATTTCTGAGGAATATAGTGCATATCATACTGAGCAAGTAAGATTCCCCAGTTAGCCAATCTAGAATTCAAAACACTGGGTTTCTTCATCATGACCCGTATAGGATTGATCCTGGAAATGACATGAATAGTCTGGCCAATGATATAATGTCGTGTCTTTTGAACAGCGAACATCAAGGCTAGACATTTTTTTTCGACCGGTGAATCTCGAGGTTCAGCTCCGGTCATAGTACGACTGAGATAGTAAATGGCTTGTTCATGACCATTTTTATTCTTTTGAGCGAGCAATGCACCCAATGAATGACTCATTGCTCGGGTATATAGGAGGAATGGAATTCCTGAGACGGGAGGTACCAATACTGGAGGGCTCATCAGATATTGTTTTATATCATCGAATGCTTTCTGACATTCATTATTCCAGACAAAAGAGACACCTTTCTTCATAAGTTTGTTGAATGGTCTGCAGCGTCCTGAAAGATTAGAGATGAATCTCCTGATATAAGCGATCCTTCCTTGAAATCCTCGTAGCTCTTTTAAGGTGCGTGGAGGACGCATCTCTTGGATGGCTTTGCTCTTCTCGGGATCCACGTGTATACGTTTAGAGGTAATGACGAAGCCGAGAAATTTACCACTAGAGACGCCTAAGAAGGACTTAGTAGGGTTCATCTTTAATTGATGCTTACGCATTATATCAAATATAGTCTTCAAATCTTGGATGTGATCCTCCTTTTGTTGACTTTTGACTGCAATATCATCAACGTGGCATTCGACTGTTTTTCGCAGATGTTTACGGAATATAATGCTCATAGCTCGTTGATAAGTTGCTCCTGCATTCTTGAGACCAAATGGCATAACCGTATAACAGTATGTACCAATCGGCGTTCTGAAAGAAGTGTGCTTCTCGTCATCTGGAAATATTTTAATCTGATTATACCCAGAATACCCGTCCATGAATGACATCCGTTCAAACCCACAGGTATTATCGATCATGACATCAGTGATTAGTAGAGGGAATTCGTCTTTAGGACATGCCACATTGAGATCGCGAAAGTCTATGCATACTCTGATCTTGCCAGTCTTTTTAAGGACAGGAACTATGTTAGCCACCCAATCGGGATGTTGTTCCTCTCTAATAAACCCGGAGGTCATGAGTTTATTGACTTCAGCTTCAATTGCATCCATAATGTCTGGACGAAATCGTCGCTGTTGTTGTTTGACCGGTTTAGCATTCGGCAAGATATTGAGCTTGTGAGTTGCAATTTGTGGATCAAGTCCTGGCATATCTTCATAACTCCAAGCGAAGACATCGATGTAATCACGAATGAGTTTGATCATGTCTTGCTTATCAGTTTTTGAAAGACTTTCACTGATGAATATTGGTTTGGGGGATCCCTCTTCACCAACATCTATTTGAACAAGTTTATCTTCAGTCGGAGGTTCTTTTTGCTCGAAACGGAACTCCCATTGATTATCCAACCTTTGGGCCCATTGTTCTGATTCAGGTGAGATTTCAAACTCTTCTTCGTCTTCATCACTTTCTTCAGAACGGTCAATGGAGACCATGTTGGAAGACAGAATGTTGCAGTAGAAATCATCGATACTCGTATCGAAATCCCAAGAGGTAGTACTAGAAGAATCAGATCTCTTATCTTCGTCAGATTCGGGATCTTCATGAACAATATTGATAAAAGGAATAGGAGCAGTATAACCCAATCCGCATTTTGTTCTCTCATATTTCAGAGGAGGGATCCGGACAGGCATTTTTCTTCCTTTTCCACTATTAAGGCCAGTTCTGAAGTCATAGCCCATATTTTTAATGATGTCTTTAGATTGCTGACTATAACGACGTAGTTGTAATCTTCCAGTATCATCATTCTTGTCCTCATCTTCTAAATCAGAAGGATTTTGGGGCCCTTTGTAGAAGAATATTGGGATGTCTCCTGGCTTTCTGCTGGGAACTAGAAAGTATGAAGATTGTACAGGTTCTAGGGATACATCTGTATGAACAGTCTGTACAACTCCTATGGTTATTGTGCTCAAGTCATCTAACAAATATAAATAACTATGAACATAATTACACACATCAACATACTGCAAAGATGGAGACTTTTCATTAAATGTAAAAGCAGCAATATTTACATTGGGAGAAGGCTGAGCCTTAGAGATCTTAGCCAAGTCAATAACTAAAGAGGGAGAAGATGAACGAGAAGAAGCGTTGTTTCGATTAAGATCGATAACAAATGGCTCAGAAGAGGTGAGCTCCCTTGAAGCTTGAGATGGAAGAGTAATCCGCCCTCCAACTGGAATTAGCAGAGTATCCTGTTTCACATGTGGAGATGCAGGAACTGCAGTACGCCCACTGACAGGAATGATCAGTGTATCTTGAGTAGACGACTGAGGAAATGGAGAAATTCGTCCACTCACCGGAATGATGAAAGAACTTTCTCCAGAGGGTTTGGGAGATTGTTGCTGAGTAGTTCGACCTTTAACAGGAATTATTAAAGTCTCACTTTGTGAATCCTCTTTCTCCATAGCTTGTATCACCCTTGTATACTCTTCTTTGTACATTCGAGAATCATTGAAATAAGCTTCAACCCCATGGAAAGGGTTTATGTCAGCCACTTCTTTTTGTACTCTTCCATTGCTATCAATGTATTTAAAACACTGATGAAGAGTAGAAGGCACCACATTATTTTCATAAAGAAAGGGCCTCCCAAGAAGAAGATTGTAGGATCCCACGATCTCGATCACATAGAAAGTGACTTTGGATCTGAAATCACCTATTTGAAGCTTCAGATGAATCTTTCCCAAAGGCTCGCTCCTGCTTTAATTGAATCCCAAGATAGTAGTAACCGTCTTGGAAAGCTTGTGAAGAGGGATTTTTAATTCATCCAACAGGCTCTTTGGCATTATGCTTATAGCAGACCCTGGATCAATGAGGATACGATCTATCTTCATTGTGTCGATATAACCGGTATAATAGAGAGGCCGATCATGTCGATTATCCTCCAATAGCATGTCATCTTGTGTAAAGGGGATATTTGGGATAATCTCCAATACACTGTTACAATGTAAGCAAGTGGCAGGTTCTGCATCTGGCTTCTTCAATTGTGCAAGACAAGAGTCAGCTTGTAGAAGTGCTTCACTTAATGTCTCTCGAGTCTCTTTAGAAAGACGTAAAAGTTCAAAGAGGGACATTCTAGCTAGAGTATTAGCAAGTTGAGCTAGAATGTCGAAATTATAAGGCTTCTGAAGCCCAAGAGGAGGGGACTTCTTGATTGGTTTATCAAACCGAGCCTGTTGTTTGCCTTTCTCAAGAGCCGTGGGCTTGGAAGGAGCAGGTTCAACTGGGGTAGTTAAAGGAACATGTACAGTGGATGATTCTTCTTCAGGAGGAACATTAGGAGCGTCTTTATCAACATGAGGGATATCAGGAGTATCCTCAGGATTCTTGGAATAATCCTTTAGATAAGGTTTCCCTGTTCGAGTAGCACCAGCAAGTGCTTCTTCCTTCTCTTTTGGCTCTGTGTCAGAGATAGATCCAAGAGAAGTCATATGACATGACTTAATCTTTCCAGCCTTCTTAGACTTTCGAGAAGTAGTCTTTTGAGGAGAAGGCGATTCAAAATCTGCTACTAGATCAGGATGAATCCACATGATTTCTCCTGTTTCCAAAGTGATTAGCACTAATCCTTCAGATTGTTGAGGAGGAATATTCATTATTTCAAGAGTTGCCTTGGGAATAGGAACGATCCCACTTTCAAGGAGTTGAGGAGGGAAATCTCCGAATTGCATAGAGACGACGTTGGAGGTGACGGTCTTCTCTTTCGGAGTAAGAGAAATAGCTCCAAATTTAATCATTTCTTGGATCTTTCCTTTCAGTACATAACATGTACGAATTGTGTGACCCAACATTCGGTGGTATAGACAGTATTTGGGATGATCTGTCTTACCAGCTTCATCAGGTTTCTTGATTTCAGGTAATTGTATTTTATTACCTTTCAGCAGACATTCAAAGATACCAAGGACATCATCATCATCGAAAGAGTATTCTTCCTTGGGACGAGGTGCTCTTGTTTGTTGGGTTGTAGAAGTAGGAGAAGTTTGAACAGTTGATGCATCTTTGCTCTGAAGATTAACTTCAAGAGTTTCTTTTCCTTTGCGAGCATTGGATTTAGCATTATTATTAGTACCTTGACCTGCTTCTTTGGGAGTCATTTGCACTCCTAAACCTTTGAAGGTTTCAGCACTAATTTCTGCGACCTTGGCACTAACTATGAAAGAAGGCCAGTCTTGAAATTGGGTGGATCCTATCCACATGCTGATGATTGGCAACAAGTTTGATTTGCATGTGTCGATGGTGACAGCATCAGGAGTTCCAAGAGGCATCTTCAGAGCTTCTCTTCGAAATCGTTCAATGAAATCCTCTGTAGTTTCATTATTTTTCTGCTTGATTCTAATAAGAGCAGACATAGTCATGTCATTGAGCCCTTCATAGAACCGTTCAAGAAATATCTGTTTGAAACCGACAAATGAGGTAATGCACCCATCTGGGAGACTTCTATACCATTCATAAGCCGTTTCCTTGAGACATCCAACAAACACCCGAGTAAGGAGGGCGTCACTTGGCTGCAATTGATCAGTCATCACTTCAAAGTGATTAATAAACTGACTTGGAGAAGTGGTTCTATCATAGAATGAGATAGTAGGAGGCTTGTATTTAGGAGGATACGATACTTGCTTCCATTCTATCGGATAAGGTTGCTTGATGCCCAATCTTTGTAAACCATCCTTCTGTTTGAATGCCTCAAATTGAGTTTTGAGATTCCTCAATTCTTCATTAACAACTCCGAAAGATTGTGGAGTTGTAGCTTGTAGAGAATAGTTAGGAGGAGGAACAGCATTATAAGCACTACCCCCAGCTCCAGAGAGACTAGGATTTGGTTGAGCTGGTCCAGGAGTATTGGATTGTACTGCTGGAGGAACTTGTACTGGACTCATACCAGTGTCAATTGGTATGGCATCTGGTATAGTCTGTCGATTTTGCATCTGAGTTGCCATGAGTTCATGCATCGACTTCATAGTATCAGCCATAGACTTTATTTGCTGTTCCAAGAAAGCAATCCTTTGTTCTTGAGGAGTCAAGGAAGAAGAAGGTTCATCAGTATTCCCATCAACCATATAAGTCATAACTGTACGAGGGATTATTGATGAACTGGTGGATGTTGTTTGTTCTGAATCATTGCTTTGTGCATCAAAGTCAATTATAGGAGAACTACCCCCAGTAGGAAGAGGTGGGAAGTTAGATTCTCCAAGGAATTCAGAATCATCTTCAGAAATCAAAGTTCTCTGACTAGAGGACAGGACTCTTGCTCTGGTGCCTCTATATACTCCATCTGGACTATCAGCTCTACCCCCAGTATCCTGAGAGATCATGTTGACAGAAGCAAACAAAGGCTCATCTTCATCAGGCATAGGTTCACACTGAATCCGATTGAAGACAGATTGTCGTTTTGTTTGACATCTGCATTGCATGGTGACTCTCGGCTGAAAATCACATTCATGATCAACATAGTCATGAACCATTGATTGACATCTGCATTGAATTATGACTCTTGGCTGGAAGTCACATTCAGCATGATCCATTGTCATAGAATTATTCCTTCTCTTCTGTTGAAGGTGTTCCCATAGATCAATCTGTAAAGATTGAGGTAGATAAGAGAACACTCTTTGTGTATTTTTAGGAATATATTTCTGGTTCTTGGGTTTTGATGGCTCTTGATTATATAGGGAGTGACTAATATGAGCCACATAATTTATAGCATACTTTGCATCCGGATCTTTTATCTTCATTTCCGATTGGTGTGGTTTCTTAACACCAGAAGTGCTTCCCAAACGGGTTTGATTAAGTTTTGTTCTTAGATCAGTTGGAGGTAACACATTGGTTTTTGAAACTTGGAGTTTTCCTTCCATTGATCTGGATATTTGTAGAGAAGGAAGAGTTGAACCACCCCCTTGATTAGGAGTTGGTAACAGACCTTTTCTAGACAAATTCTGTGCCCAATTCGAAGAAGTCGTAGAAGAAGACATTAAAGAATGTTTCTTCTTAGACTTATTCAATTTTTGAGACATAGAATGTCCAGAAGGAAGAGTAGTCAAAAGACTATCTCCTTTTCTTTGACTAACAAAATTGTCAGTCAAAGCTGTTCCTGAAGTAAAAACTACAGGAATAGAAGAAACAACTAAAGAGTTATCTCTTTTCGAAGGGACTTTGTGTGGAAGACCACCCCCAGTTCTAGTAGAACTTGGCACAGAAGAAGAGATAGCTAAAGAGTTATTCTTCTTAGATGAAATACACGCTGAAACAGACTTGGTTAAAGAACCAGTACTGTCAGCGTGACTTTTGATTTTAGAAATACACGCTGGAACAGATTTGGCTAAGGAGCCAGTACTGTCAGCATGATTTTTTATTTTAGAAATACACGCTGGAACAGATTTGGCTAAGGAGCCAGTGCTGTCAGCATAATTTTTGAATTTGGAAATATACACTGGAACAGATTTGGCTAAGGAGCCAGTGCTGTCAGCATGATTTTTGATTTTGGAAATACATGCTGGAACAGATTTGGCTAAGGAGCCAGTACTGTCAGCGTGACTTCTAGAATTGAATTTGCACGCTGGAACAGATTTGGCTAAGGAGCCAGTACTGTCAGCGTGACCTTTGATTGCTGTCATCTTCGAGCGCACAAGAGTGTGCGTGCTTGCAGTAGAGTTCTTACCAGTGTTAGGAGTAGACACTGTGGCAGAGACTTCACCATTGGCTGCCAACTGATTATTAGGGACATAGACAGAGTGTCCCTTCGACTTGGCAGTGATGATGGAGGCTGAAGTGGGCTTGCCACTCTTAGCCCGCTGCATTTCTTCATAGGCGAGTTGATCGAATTGGATCGTCATCACCTTCTTCGTCGAGCCGATTGACGAAGTGTCGCATTGAGTTGTTGCCATCTCAGAAGAGGAGATGGTTTTCTCCAGCAGAGTCGCCAATTTGTTTTCCATAAATAAATTCACTTTATTTATTGTGTATCTGGGAAAATTACAACTGTAGGAATCCGATCTAGAAGACGATCGCTTTATCCCTTGGACTATGCGAAGAAGAAAAGCTCTCAAAATTTTGACAGTAAGTTAGATAACTATGTATCTCTACAATGAATAAAAAAAAGAACTCTATTTATAGAGTCAAAAATAACTGAAAGGATAACTGTCTTCACAGCCTGTGCCTAGTTGAAAATCATGCAGGATTTAACATACGCAAGGTTGTGAGCAGTTACTGGACGTGGCCTGTAACTGTTGGACACATAGCAATCATGCATGAGTCGTGTGCAAGTTACAGGACACGCAGGCGAGAGATCAGTGGCATGGCTGCCACATACTCCAATTTGATAAAATCCACGCGGACTTGTTGAAGACGAAATTTACGCAGACTCGGGGCAGAAAGCTTCAAAATCCACGCAAACTTGGGGCAAGAAGCTTCAGAATCCACGCAGGCTTGGGGCAAAAAGCTTCACAATCCACGCAGACTTGGGGCAGAAAGCTTCACAATCCACGCAGATGTGGAGCAAGAAACTTCAGAATCCTCGCAAACTTGAGACAGAAAGCTCAAAATATACGCGGACTTTGGGAAGGAACATATAAGTTCACAATACACGTAGACTTGAGTCAGAAGGCTCAAAATCCACGCACGATTGAGACAGGACTGCCAGCTGTCTTGATTTGACGTACCTCGACTGACACAAAATCTCTGACAGTGATTGCTTTTGTCAGTCGCATTAAATGATAAGAAGCTCTTTTGGTACGCCAACTTGACGAAGGCTGAGTCTTGCTGAAGAAGATTTCAAAAGTCACGCAATAGTCGGCTGTGATCTCTCGAGTTCTGTGCATACGTGGCATACGAGAAGACATTCTTCGACTGTCGTACTGTCAGTCATAATGACCCTCTGACAAATGATGAGCTGTCTCCCAGCGTAACTTTTAAATATTGTCCTGATCAACTCAGCGTGACTTTTGGACTTGTTCTGATCAACTCAGCGTGACTTTCATTTTTAAGGCCTACAAAACCCCCTTCAAAGTTTTCGAAAGTTGAAAAAGACTTCAAAATTTCGAAATACTTTGAAAAGATAAACATGCAAATGAACTTATTAAATGTCATGATGACTCTTTAGTTTTCGAGACTGATTGAATCCAATTTATGGTGGAATATGAACCGCCGGCGAGCTCTGTTATATAAACAGGGAGAAAATTCAGCTTTGATGTTCATCTTACGTCAACATGACTTCGAAGGAAGAAGCTGAAGAAGAAGCAAGAAAGTTAGGTTTCTGTGCCCATGGCGACCCTACTCTTGGGGGTAAGGAACCGGAGCCTTTAATTTTCGAGTTCAAAGATGACCCTACACAACTAGCCAAGAATTTTTTGAGCTATTTTGGCCTGAACGGCTCATCTTCTTCCAATGGGCGCAGTCTCGCAGAGCAGCGTGACACGCTCAATGCTCTGTTACATCGTATGGGAGTCACTAGCGTAGAGGAATTGGGCGCCAAGCTCAGTCGCTTCACAAAATAGAGTGTGTCTTTTATGCTTCCGTTTTTCTTTTGAAAAATGTTGTACTTCTTTTCCTATGTAAGGTCATCAGTGCTTCAATGTAGAGCGTGCATTAATGAAGAGCATTAAGTGGCACTCTTTGAATGTTTCAAATATTGTGCTATTTTCTAAAGTACACGTGACACTCATTCCGTAGTTATGAGCGCTTTTTACTCGGATCTTCCCGAAGAATAGGCTTGCACGTCGACCCTATTTAAATGGATAGATGAGTTTCACACATACTCATCTCTTTATTCTTTCTCCTCTTCTCTGAGAATGAACTTTTCGAGAGATTTCATTCTCCACAGGAAAGCAATGCTTTCTAATATTCTCTTTCTGTGCACTATATCAGACATTGGTTTGCCAATCCTTAGCACCAAACTCGATGGTAAGTCCAATATAGTACACGTACCATTTTTACTGTTTTAAAGATTTTGTTTCTGATTGAACAGAGTGTACCTGTCTTTGTTTGGCCAAATACACGCCAAATGATAATGAGAGGCGTTTTTCATCTAAGGCCTCCAACTCTTGTAACCGGCGACGATAGTTATCGTCCGTCGTCAATTGGTAAGTGAGAGCGACGCGGAGCGAGGGTATTTGAGACTCCAATATGAGAACTGCCTCACTCCCGTACACCAGGGAGAATGGTGTGTTCCCTGTGGCTGTTCGGACTATGGTACAGTATGCCCATAAGAATTCACCAAGCTTCTCGTTCCTATCGCGCTTGTTGGAGGACACGAACTTCTTGAGTAACTTGATGATGGTTTTGTTGAATGCTTCTGCCAACCCATTTGCTGCCGGATTGTATGGTGTTGAAGCAACATTCTAAATTCTGTGCTTGTCACAAAATTGATAGAATGCGTAGCTTGCAAACTGCGGACCATTATCGTGGATGATCCTTCGGGCAGTCCAAAGCGATAGATGACGTGATGCTTGAGGAAGCTGATCACGTTTGAAGTTTTGACTTCTGCAAGCGGAACAACTTTCGCCCATTTGGAGAAGTAATCTGTGATTGCAAGTATGAAGCGATGTCCTCGGGAGGAAGGTGGAGTAATTGGACCGATGATATCCATTCTCCATGCTTCAAATGGCCAGGATGCTACCGTCGGATGTAGAAATTCGGATGGTTGGTGGATGAAGTCTGCGTGGACTTGGCAAGCTTTGTACTTTCTTGCATAGTCTATCACATCTGCTACCATCGTGGGCCAGTAGTAGCCCATTCGGCGAAGGCGGTCTTACAATTTTGGGCCAGGCTGATGGGCCCCATAGACACCGTCATGAGCTTCGCGTACGGCTTCTTTGGCTTCTGCGTTTGACAGACATCGAAGCAATAATCTATCGTAGGATCGGCGATACAGCATTTTCGTCTCTGTATCGTAGAAGAATCTGAGAGAACGCCTTCTGATAGAGGTGGCCTCTTTTGGGTTCTCGGGCAGGATGTCGTAAACTACAAAGTCAATGAATGGTTGTCTCTAGTCTGGGACTTCGTCGATCGTCTGAGCGGAATAACTCGCCACGAATTGAATATTATTCTTGGGTCAGACCAGTTCATGGCCTATCACATCCACCGATTGATGAGTATGATTTGGCACTGCTAGGGAAGCGGCAAGGCCTGCTAAGGCATCGGCTTCGATATTTCGGAGTCTGGAAACATGTTCGATAAAGAACCCCTCGAACGACGAGATGATGTTGATAGCTATCTGGTGATAGGGGATCATGTCTTCATGACGGACTTCGAACGAACCCCGGATCTGATTGACGATTAACTGTGAATCGCCGTATGCTTCTGGATATTCTATTCCCAGCTCTCTTGCAAGCTAGAGGACAATAACCAAAGTGTTGTACTCGGCCACATTGTTAGAGCAGGGTTCTGTGAGGGAGTAAGCGCGATTGATCACCAATCCGGAAGGAGAAACCAACACCACCCCGACTCCAACGACGATGTTGCCCTTAGGTCCGGTCCTTGAGGCGCCGTCGAAGAATATTTGCCATATATCATCGTGAGAGGTTGTATGCGAGTCGGCGACCTCATCTGGGATTCCTTTATATATTCTTGACATCTCCGAGCCTGGGTGGGCTACCAAAAAGTCTGCCAGGGCTTGACCTTTAACAGCCTTTTGCGGAAAGAAAATCATATGATAGGGGGACAGGAATATTACCCATGTGGCGAGGCGGGAGCTGAGTGCCCCTGGTTTAGTCATGAGGACCCTGAGGGGGTTGACTCGTGAGATCACATGTATGGTTTGTCCTGTGACATAGTGCCGTATCTTTTGAATGGTGAACACCAGGGCGAGGCATTCCTTCTCTACGGCAGTGTATCAATGCTCTGGCCCGATCATCATCTGACTGAGGTAATATATAGCTTGTTCATGGCCTGCATCGTTGTTTTGTGCCAGCAGAGCGTCGAAGGAATGCTCCATTGCCCGTACATAGAGCAGGAATTATTTTCCAGCAACCGGGGCCACCAAGACTGGAGGGTTCGACAAATATTCTTTGATGCTGTCGAAGGCACGCTGACATTCTTCGTCCCATACGAATGAGACGCCCTTCTTCATGAGATGGGTTAATGGCTGACAATGTCCGGAGAGGTTGGAAATGAACCTCCTGATGTAAGCTAGCCTCCCTTGAAGGCCTCTGAGTTCGCCTCGTCTTGGGAATTGTGGACGTCCTCGGGGACGTCGGGATTTGCTGTATCTTATGGGAGAGTTATTTTCCCCAACTCGTCTTCTTGGAACATCGAATTATCGTGGAGGTTCGGAGGAGTGCTACCCCCAGTTCCAGCAACCCCCAGTGATGTGGACGATGAATCTTCCACTGTAGTAGATTTCGTCTTTGAACGGGTACCTTGGATAACTCCGATGGTAGGCACCCGGTTAGAGGACAGTCTCTTAGTCATAGTGGTTGAAATCTTCGGGCTGGAAACATTTGTCTTCTTCCCTCTCCCATCGCGAGGATTTTCTGAGCAGAGTTACAGGAGACGACGGGAGGTGCCTCATCCTATGAACATGGTTGTTGCAGTCTTTGGAAGACGGACTGCCGATCTTCTCGTACCGTCGTGTTATTGCAACAACAGTTGACGATGACTTGGGTGCAGTGACGTCCGTGGGAAGACTCTTTGCACCCCGAGGCCCCCTCTCTTTCCTTGCGCTTATGGAGGATAGCCTCACGCAAGTCAGACGGGTCTGAAGCGACTATGTTTGCTCCCTGGATTTTGGGAGACTTTTGGGAACCTCTCTGTCCATTTGCCGTCGGGGGCTGGACTCGAGTGGTTCTGTACAACTTCCCATTAGAGGCCCGCATAACAGTATGTGGAACGCTCGGATGGTCAGAGGTCGGATCAGCGGACCGAGCTTGCCAAGCTCGTGCTGCCCTAGACTTCTTTACTCTAGTTCACGAGGGCATATAGTAGGAAGAGTCTAAGTGGTGCTGGAGAGAGTCAGACATATCTTCTTAGAAGCACGAGAGATTAGGACCATAGGAGAGGCGGTCGAAGACTGAGCCGCGTGGAGCAGGCGGCGTGCGGCTAGAATCAATAGTCTCCATGCGGCTGGCAGTCGTAGCCGCATGGGCTTTCTTCATGTGGCTGAAAGTCTCAGCCACATAGGTCTTATCCATGCGGCTGGAAATCCTGGCGGCATGAGTGTTATGCGTTTGGTTGGCAGTTTCTGTCGCATGAATATTATTCATACGGCTGGCAAGTTTGGCCGTATGAGTCTTGGTCTTGCGGCTAGTGCCTTTGTTCAACTTCTTCCTGGAGCGCATAGAATTACCCTTTGCCCATGCAAGTCCAGCATCGTAGTGCTTTCCTCTGCCGGACTTGGGGACAGCAGAGTCTTCTATGGCTTGAAGTAGGGCCGTATGAGAGTTGCCTTCGCCGTCTTGGGCAGCAGAGAGTACTCCGTCCAGAGCTTGGAGAGGAGCAAATGACTTTGGCCACCACTCCCTGCGAGCCTTCTTTGTGCGGGTTCGCTTCTGGATCGGGCCAGCTCTTCCCTCAGTGAGCATTTCTTCAAACGCCTGTTGGTCGAAGCGGACGACCATCTTCTGTTGTGTGGAGCCAAGTTTGGCTGCATCCGATTGCATCTCCAACTCCTCAGCCGTGGAGAAGTTTATCCCCAGCAGAGTCGCCATCGTGTTTGCAATTAATTATAAAAGTACAGAACAATTATCGGAGGACTGAACTTAGACTCACAATACAAACTCGCTTGTACAAAGAAAGCCTAGGAACGAAAACCTAGGTACAGCAATCTAAGTACAATTGTTTATTTTATATTCTGGAGGGGTGACGATAGAGGCTCGGGAAAGCAACGGCAGCTCTGCCTTACTCCTTGGACGATTGGGTGCAGCCTTGGCTCTGGAGAAGAACTGCTTGGCGTTGATGAAGAAATGCTCTCTTTGTTCTCTCTGTATGCTCCTCTGTCCTTTTGATCTCTGTATATTCTCTCTCTGATTCTCTCTAGATCCGGCCCGGGGTCCTTTTTTGCAAGGGAATGGCACCTTGCTATTTATAAGAGTTGGGGGCATCATTAGTGTTTGCAATGATTGCCCATTCTCAAAAGTTGGCGGTCTGAGAGTTAATTAATCTGGGCCGTCCATCTTGCATATAATAGATTTAAGCAATTAGTGTGATTGTATTAAATCTCTGTAGATAATAAATATTGATTGCCATGAATATTCGCTACTTGTAATGGCCTGCCACGTGTCTAATTTGCTCGATTTGATTTGATCTGGACACTTATTACAACAAATCTGATTAGGATTTGTTAACATCCATAATTCCAAGAAGATAAGACTGCCACGTGTCTCAATCATCATGAAAAGCGCCACGTGTCTCCACTGGGTCATCTTGGCAGAGCCGCAGATGAATGGGCCGCATGAGGCTAAATGGCCGTATGAAGATGGGCAGCCGCATGGGGATGAACAGCCGCATGAAGATGGACAGCCGCATGGGAGTGGGCAGCCGCATGCTGATGGACGGCCGTATAAGGGATGCAGCCGTATGCTGATGGGCGGCCGCATAAAAGATGCAGCCGCATGAAGTTGGGCGGCCGCAGCCGTATGCCTCGGGATTAGATGGATTCTGCCAGCTATGAGAAGATTTTCTCCTTTTCCCTTGGAACGCGCCATTACGTCAGTCATTATTGCGCCTTTATGTCAGAGCTGTCATTTGTCAGAGCTGTCAGCCGTCAGGCCATTAAATGTAGCCAAAGATGAAGGGAGAAGCTGTTGAAGGCCACTTGGCTTTGGGTATATCCGAGCCGCATAGACGCGTGAGCCGTATGGACCCCTGAGCCGCATGGGCTCTCTGAGCCGCATGGAGATCCTTGGCTGCATAGACCTTTCTTTATTCTTTTCCATGCTTCTACAGTCGTGGGTCCTATAAATCTTAAGACGTCTACGATTGCGAAGACCGTAGAGGCTAGTGTCATAGAGGAGAACTCGGTGACCGTCGCTACTGAGGCGGCTGACTCGAAAGATGTCTCTCCTTCTGCTCCTTTTGAGTATGGGACTCAGGACTTTTCGGAGCTAATGGCTTCGTATCAGCGAGAAACTTTCATGGAGTAGACTGTGGACGAGCCCATGGAGATACCCAAGATTGGTCTAGCGGTGGCCAAAGAGGCATGACTCTAGAATCTGTACCCGCGATAGGCCGAACAGCTGAGGATATTGAAGGCATTGCTCAGGACCCCTCTACTGAACCTCCTCCTTATATCGAGGAAGGGGCTGAAAAGAACCCAGATGTACCGGCAGGTGAGGAGGATCAAGCGGCCGATGAATTTCCCCTGGCAAATATCAGGGATCCGTCTCAAAGGCAGGTCGAAGAGACCTAGAAAGAATGACGGCGGAGGCTATCGAAGAGTTAGCCGGCAAAGCCATTGAGGAGACGGTCAAGATGACCATCGAACAGCTAGTCGATGAGGTCATTATGAAACCGGCCCAGGAGGCTATTAAAGAGTTGGCCGATATGGTCCTTGGGGCGGCAACCAAAGAGACCATAGAAGAGCAGGTCGAGGAGACTACTGATAAGTTGGCCACTGAGGAGCCGGTCGATGTAACCAATATGATTCCTTAGGGTTAGCTTGAAAACATGCACACAAGCAAACGCTAAACATTACATCAGGACGACTAGCAGTTAAATAAAGTAAACTATCAATTATACCTCGATACTTACGTATGTCAACCGATTTGCCTTGTTCATCAACATCAAGCTTGGTTGAAGTCACCATTAGAGTGTCAAGTGGTTTGACAGTTTCCAGGTAGAACTTCTTTAATAAGTTTTTTGTGTACTTGGCTTGCTTAATGAACGTCCCATTGTTGGTTTGTTTGATTTGCAGTCCAAAGAAGAATTTCAGTTCTTCCATCATGCTCATCTCAAACTCGTTCTGTATACACTTTGAAAATTCTTGACAAAGAGATTCATCAGTAGATCCAAAGATAATATCATCTACATAAATTTGAATTAAAAGAAGATTTCCATTAAAAGATTTTATAAACTGTGTAGTATCAACCTTGCCTTTTGTAAAATTGTTATCAAGTAGAAAATAACTTAAAGGATCATACCAAGCACAAGGGGCTTGTTTCAAACCGTATAAGGCTTTCTTCAACTTGAAAACATAATCAAGGTTTTTGAAATCAGTAAAACCTGGAGGTTGAGCTACATAAACTTTTTCTTTTATAAAACCGTTCAAAAATGCACTCTTAACACCCATTTGAAATAGTTTAAAATTATAAAAATATGCAAATGCACATAACATGCGAATGGATTCTAATATCGCAACTGGGGCATAGGTCTCATCGTGGTCAATACCTTCCTCTTGGTTGTATCCTTGAGCTACGAGTCCAGCCTTGTCACGTATAACTAAACCATTCTTATTAAGTTTATTTCGGAATACCCAGCGGGTGCCAATGACCGAGTGATCAATGGGCTTGGGAACAAGTTCCCAAACTTGATTCTGTTCAAGTTGGTTTAATTCCTCTTTCATAGCATCTAACCAAAAAGTATTGCTACATGCTTCTTCAATAGTTTTAGGCTCAAGCTGTGAAATAAATGCAACACAAGAAACTATATCTTTGCTAAAGGAATGAGTACTTACACCCCTGGTAATCTCACTTATTACCAAGTCCTTGGGATGGTCAGCCAAAAACTTCATTCTCTTTGGCAAACTCTCAAGGTAGCTAGTTCCGACTTCTGGTTCTGTACATGAACTGCCTGGAGGATCAGCTGGTGCTGTGTTTGAAGGTTCTGCAGGTGCTATACTTGGTGTACTGATGCCTTCGTCATCATCATCGATTATCTGTTGATTCAATTCGTCAAATGTGATATTTATTGATTCTTGGATGATCATGGTTCTTTTGTTGAAGACACGGTACCCTTTGCTCTTCGTCGCATAACCTAAAAAGATACCTTCATCGGCCTTTTTGTCAAACTTTCCCAAATTGTCTTTAGTATTGAGAATAAAACATTTACAACCAAATATCTTGAAATATGAAACTGATGGTGTCCTATCAAACCATAACTCATAGGGAGTCTTCTTCGATATAGGTCAAATTAGAACCCTAAAGAGAACGTAGCAATCTGTATTGACAGCTTCAGCCCAAAAGTATTTAGGTAGTCTAAATTGGTTTAACATTACTCTGGCCATTTTGGATAGAGTCATGTTCTTATGTTCCACAACTCCATTTTGTTTTGGAGTCCTAGGGCAAGACAACTCATGCAGATAACCGTGTGTGTCACAGAATTGCTTAAACTCTGCATTCTCAAATTTGTCGACAAGATCGCTTCGAATATGAGTGATCATGAATCCTTTTCTCATTTTAAACTTTCTTGCAAAAGGAGACGAATTCTGACAATGCATCGTTCTTGCGTACAAGAAAATATATCCACGTGTATCTAGAGAAGTCATCCACTACTACAAAAGCATATAATTTACCACCTAGACTAGCAATTCTACTACATCCAAATAAATCCATATACAATAATTGTAGAGGTCTAGTGGTACTTACAGCGTTCTTGGACTTAAAAGTGGATCGGGTAGCTTTGTTCTTTTCACATTCGCTACATACCTTATCCTTCTTGAAATTAATGTCCAGTAAGCCTCGTACCAACTTCTTTGTGGATAGTCTTGAAATTGTGTCCATATTTGCATGACCGGGTCTCATATGCCATATTTGACTCTCATCACTCTTGGCCATTAAGCATCTACCTGCTTTGTTAGCATCTTCCAACAAATAGAAAACATATATATTATCTTCCCTGATACCTTCATAGATAGTACTACCAGTTTATCTATCAACTATAGTACATTTGTCTTTGACAAAGTTAATACCATAAACATGGTCAGCTAAATGGCTTATGCTGAGTAGGTTATGTTTCAACTCGGTAACTAGACAGACATCTTTAATCACAGGATAGGGAGCCTTACCAATATTGTCGATACCTGCTATATACCCTTTAAGATCATTATCGAAGGAAACATATCCTTCTTTCTTCTTCAATAGTGTTGTGAATAATGAAACATCACCGGTTATGTGCTGTGAGCAACTACTGTCGAGGATCCATTTGCTTCTAGCATGTGAAGGGTGTTCCACCTACAAAAGAGTTTGCAGATGAAACTTTTGGTACCCATTTCTTGTAGGGTCCTGAAATGTTAGTTTTCGGTATCCATGCACATATTTTTAAATCAACAAGCTTTCTAACTCTATATGCAGGAGAGATGTAACCAATGGTGCCACAATAATAACATCTAGCATATTGAGTGTTAAAAGCAGTATGTTGTGCATAATTGGTAGGTCTTAGTTTTCTAGTATAATAAAATGCATGCCTATTAGTCTTCTTGGGCAATGGTTTGGTTTGGTTTGGTCTGACAGTGTTGGGTTTGACAGTTGGGTTTGACAGTGTTCCGATATTTCGGTAAGTGACACATGTTAGGATAGGAAGCAGCAACTTCAGGCTGTTTTTCTAACCTAATTTCCAACTTTTTGGAAGTGTCATACAATAAACTATAATCAGCAGTAAGTACATCATTTCTGATTAGTGCTTGCTGAAGACTCTTCTTCTCTTTGAGTAGGTCTTCCTCTAATTGGGTAATGGTCTTGTCTTTCTCTTCGGATAGTCTTGTGGTCTCGTGTAACTGCAACTTAACAGAAGAGAGCTCACCTACCTCATTAGAATTATTATTACTTCTAACCTTAGCTAGTAGGTCGACAAGTCTTCCTATTTCACCTTTGTACTCTTTGAGTACCTTCATAGAGTTTTGGTATTTGCTACACAGTTTTTTGTAATCACCTAAGAGGTCACTAAAGGCTTCACCTAATTGTTCAAAGGTAAAATTATCATAAGTATCAAACAGGGGGTTAGTATTTACCTGATCGAATGCCATTAAGCACACATTTGCAGCGTCATGTGATTGTTCATCTTTTGAGTCATTGGCTTCGCTTTTATGCCATATGCTTGTGTTGGCGTACCTTCTGGATGTTAATTTCTTCAGGTAACCTTTGTCATACTTGTTGCTTTTCCTGGTTGATGATGATGCTATTGGATAGTCCTTCGGTGCAACATCAGGGTAACCTTTTGAGTCATTGGCTTCGCTTTCATGCCATATGCTTGTGTTGGCGTACCTTCTAGATGTTGATTTCTTCAGGTAACCTTTGTCATACTTGTTGCTTTTCCTGGTTGATGATGATGCTATTGGACAGTCATACTTGTTGCTTCAGGTAACCTTTCTTCTTGCAACCGTAGCAGATAAGATCTTCTTCGTTGTTGTTGCTGTTGTGTTCTTTTGTTCTTCTATTGAATCTTTTGAACTTCTTGAACTTTCTTACTGGGAGAGCTTGATCTTCAGAGTCAGAGTCACTGTTGTCGGAATTATCTTCAACAGTTCTTCTGTGTTGAGCTTTAAAAGTGATCAACTTCTTTTTCGGTGCAACATCTTCAAAGTCTTGAAGTTCCAGCTCGTGAGTGAGTAGCTTACCCATGAGTGTTTCAAGAGACATAGTTATGAGGTCGTTCCCTTTAGTGATTGTTGCAGCCTTCGGAATCCAGTTCTTCGTGAGATCTCGTAGAAGTTTATGAATCCTTTTATGGTTATTATATTCCTTGCCTAATGATGGCAGAGGGTTTACAATATCCAAAAATCTTGTAAACATCTGAGTGACAGATTCGCTTGGCTTCATCTTCAACGCCTCATACTCCTGAGTAAGTCTGCTAATTTTTGACTCTTTGCCTTGCGTCGTGCCTTCGTGAGTCACTTCGAGAAGTTTCTATACTTCACTTGATGTTATGCACGTAGACATCCTGTTAAATTCAGTCATGTCTAAAGCACAAAACAAAGCATTAATAACACGTGCGTCAAGACTGGCCTGTTTCTTTTCAGCTTTAGTATACTTGTCATGGGTTCCTCAACCAACTCTCCTTCAACAAGAATACGTGCTGGCTTCTTATAAACATCAATAACAATTGACCATAAGTCAGAATCTAGAAATTTTAAGAAGAAACTCATCTATGTTTTCCAGTATGTGTAATTTGTACCATCAAACAGTGGAGGTCAGTTTGTGGCTTGGCCTTCACTTATGAATTTTACAGTTGCCATTTGTTATAATCTGATCTATGTAACAGCTGTAATAATAAAGAATATAATAGCAGTGTTATCTTGCTTTACTGTATAACCGTTATGATACCAATTGTAGGAACGAATTGTAAAGCGCTATACTCTAGAGGGGGGTGAATAGAGTAGGCAGCGAAAATGAAAAAATAGAGATCAGAAATCAAACGCAAACATGGCGATGTATACTGGTTTCCCTCTTGTGAGGACTATTCCAGTCGGAAGAACTCTAGCTTCCAGTCGAATCCACTATTGGAAAATATCGCAAGTTTTCATAGGAAGTCCTTGCAACTTCTACAACGTGAGCTTTGATACAAAGCACTCGACCGACTTCAATTATGAAGTTTCTTTCTTTAATCAAGCCTCTGGTTATAATTCCTCTGAAACTTTTCGACCGTACCGCATATGCAAATTTACTAAAGGATTGTAACTGGCTTAGGATTTGAAAATGAAAGCTTTTGGACTACTTTGGAAGATATTTAAGCTTAGAGAGAAGAGAGGTGTGTTGAAATGAGTAAAATTCTTCTATATTTATAGGTTTTCCAAAGTCAGAACTCGGACATAATTTGGACAGAATTCTTTGAGGGAATCTCGACAAATAGTCGTTGCATCCGTAATAGCAGGATGACCAAATTCAAAAATCCAACGACAGCAAACGAAGTCAGGGCGAGTTCGGTCCGAACTCGGGCCAAACTCTGTTAGTGTTCAGAGTATGGTTTTTGGGGAATTTCTAAATCAGATTTTGAGTTTTGGCTTTTTGAAAAGTTTAAACAGTTAGAAGATTTTGTAAAATAGGCTATTTTCAAAACATAGGATATTTTAAAACATTTTTAGGGTATCCTATTTGCTGCCAGTACGACTCGGTGTACAAAGTATTCCTAGACTCAATAAATATGAAAATTATATTGAATATTGAAATACAGACTCATACGGCAAATCAGCTTCAGTCTTGAACAGAGTGGTAGAAGTTCTCAGTAAATGTCCAAGTAGCCCTTATATCGAGATACAGTTTGATCTTATTAAAATCAGGTTCGACCATGACCAATGGGCCAACAGAGGAGACTCTGCTCTTGAGGCAATGAAGTCACTTCGATTTTTAGGCCATAAGTAGACTGCTCTTGAGGCAACGAAGTTACTGCACTTTTGGGCGACGAGGAGACTGTGCTCTTGAGGCAATAAAGTCACTGCACTTTTGGCATCTTTCAAAAAATTGTCGTGCTTTGAGTGACCTGTGCACCATATAGGCTACAATTTTGGGGAGTTGTGCTTCCGGGGAGCTCTGATGGAGCTGTGCTTCTTGGTAGCTACGCTTCTGGGCAACTATGAAGGAACTGCACTTCTGGGTAACCATGAAGGAGTTGTACTTTTACGAAATATCGAAGTCATTGTGCTCCTAAGAAAATTAATGACCATCTTTTAGTCCCCGAGTCAACATCTTCTTTAATTGCTGCCGCTTTTGGAGGGCTCGAGAAACAGTAGCCCAAGATTAGTCAAATGAATCTATTAAATGAGATTCATTGTGCTGAGTCCTAGGTTCATCCCATTACTCCGGGGTCCTTTGATCGACTGCTACGTGGCATGTGGGTTGGACCACATAGCCTATATAAAGAGAAGTTTTTTGGGTGCGACATGGGTCATAGTTTCCAGTCATTCCCCTGTCATGCTCGACCCCGACTTATCTTCGAGCGACCATGGGCCTTGCATAAGTCAGCTGTTGGTTGTAGATCTCTTCGTTCAAAGAAGTTGTGGTCTTGTAGAGGAACAACTAAAGAGTTTCAAGATACATTTGAACGTTTGGCATAAGGGGTTCTAACCTGAACAACATCTTAGAGGCCTTCGAGGTCCAAGCTACCGGGTTTCGATTGATTGCCAATGCGAAGAGCCACAGGTTGTTCTCTGACCTGCTCAATAATGGCTTCATTAGCCATATTAGAGTGGGAGGAGCTGTGCGCCCTATTATGCTGGTAGAGCCGCAGGTAGTGCTGTGAGTTTCACGCGGGATGTAACTCCACCTTTCCAAAATTTAGATTTTTAAAAAAAATTATATTAAATAATTTGGGAATATTATTATATTTTAATATGTGGAATTGTATATATAGTTTAGTTATCATTACTTAGGCTTAATCCATTTTTTTAACCAATTTTTAGAATTTGGGCCCAACCCTTATCGGGCCTCCTGGCTATCCACAAAACCATAGATAGCAAATTCTCAAGCCTCATGTTCATTTCAATTCAGGGAAGGTACTCCCTATCAAAAATTCGAATTCCCTAACCGTTCTTATCCCTTCTCTAACCGACTGTCAGAGGAGGATGTTGTTTTTCCGCCACTAGGTTAGCCTGAGCCTCACACCATACAAGCCCTTATAAACTCCTCCCTTCCATTCCAGATCTCATCTTCTCAACCCTAAATCGAGAGAAGATCTCCATAGCCATGGTGGAAGGACCAGAAGCAGGCAGCGGTGCTTGGAGATCTTCACAGCAGTAGGAACCTGATCAATTATATCAGCCTTTTCCAATCTGGTGAGTTCTTCAAATCTTTTTGAATCAATTTTGCTATTGAGAGATCACCCTTGATCCTGTCATGACGAATTTCTTGATGCTTGTGTAGCACACGAGTCCTTAGCTCTGATCGATTTAGATTTCTAGATTGAATCGAGATCGAAGTAATCATGGTGAGATGCTTTGATCCTTTAATTTGAGTCCATTTGGATTGAGTGAAGTTTGGTGATCGATTTAGTTTCTTGATTGTTCAGTGTTCGTCTGATTTGAACTGTTGAAGAAGTCGATTGGATCTCTCGACAGGATCAAATAGGTGAGTATCTAGGTACTTTATTTTATTCACGTTGAAATCAATTCGAGTATCTATGGATGAAGGTTTATTCATTCATCAATAGTTTCATCTCAAATTCTTGCCGAATAAATATTGAGACATCCTTTGTTCCTGTGCTATTGATTTTGGTTTTAGAGGAGATTGTATAAATCAACACAAGGATTCGTGTTCAGATCTGGGCAGTCTTCAATCTTTATTTCATCACAGGTAATTCTTAGTTTCGTTGTGATTTTGTTTTGTGGACAATTGGTTTAATGAGATGATCGAACCTAATGTCTAATTATAAGAACTGTGAGAAATTCCTGGAATTGATGTTGTGTCTTCTGTTACCTGTTCCAATAGAGGACTGAATGTTGGATTTAGTTTTACAGATCAGTGAGTGCCATGGTAACAATTTAATTAATCATGGTAGATTTAGAGCCAGGTATTTGATTCAATGGCTGAACCTGGTTTGATTGTTGGTTATTGAGTTTCTTTCCCTCAGTAATATTAGCTAGCTAGTAATATCTACCTGTGCACATAAGTGAACCTAGGGTTCAACCAGAGGTTAGAAATAGATGATCGACCATGGGACTGAATAGTTGGGACTATTTTTAACCTACATTGCAATGTGAATGAATGAGTAAACTCTGAGTTTTTAACACTGTCATGATAATGCAATATCATATTTAAATAGGTTTTGGATTACTTTCCTAAATGATAGATTTAAAGTCAGTCTAATTTTATTACTGTTTGAGTTAAGTCTGAACCTTTAACTGGGAATCATGTATTAGGAATGTTAACTCTAGATTTCCTGTTAGCTTCTAATATATCCTGTACCAATGGATGCTTACCTTAGAGGACCAAATTGTAGGACTCTGTTCCAGCTGGCTATACAAAATAGGTTCTGTAACTTGGGCAGCTTCCTAATACCTGGTAATATAGGATGATTAACTGTTAGTGTTTGAACTTCACATTGAAGTATACTGGAACAATTGGTGAACTGGAATAAGAATAGTTTGACATGTAGAACCCATATATTACTGATGAAGGCCTATTCATAACCCTGCACCTGAGAATAGAGGCTTGGGGTTTTGCTTAGCATTTGTCTAAGTTGGGGATGGCCAGGAATTTTACTGAACATGAATGTGTTGTCTCAGCTGAATTTGTGTCTTCTCTCTGGACTGTTTATCTAGAAATAACTTTAGGGCTGCAATAGCTTGGAACGGGTTTAAGAGTAGACTAATGTTTGTTGCTGAAATATATTTGGGTATAGGTAGACTTGGTTGAATGTTGAAATTCTTCTGGGACTCATTTCAGACTGAAGGGAGTCTTATAGTAAACTGGAACGATTTCGAGTACTCACAGGACTCATCATTATAGCACTTAAGAAGTCCATTATCAGGAACCTGAGAAGTCTCAGTCCATTCTCAGGAAAAACCTGGGAAACATTGGGTATGCAGTAGATAGTTTTTTACCATATTTCATGAGTTCAATTGGTAAAATTGATTGGCATATACAGTGACCATTTACTCTGTTTCCTTCAAACCAGTTGTTCTCGATTTTAACATGGTTAGGATCGTATTCGAGTGTGGCCAGTTATATTTTTTTGTATATCCTGTTCCTGGTAGATTTTCAGTATGAACTTGAGAGCTTATAAATCTATAACCTAGACTTTATATCATTATGTGGTCATAAGCTTATTATAGTATCCTGTCCTATAGGAATTACTCTTGAGAGTCCTGTGTACAGTCAACATTTGATTGGAAGGATAGTGAGTTTTGCTTGAACTTCAGGACAGGAATGTGGGAACTGATATGGACAGTGTTGCTTCTATCACATTATTGTTGTGATATTGAATGAACATTAATTCCTATAATGTCCTGTGTACAACTCTATTGAAGTTCATGTTCTTCCTTAACAGGAAGGTCCAATTAAATTAAGGTTGTTAGGTTGATAGTTTAAAAAGGGGGTTGTATGTTACTTGAGTTTTATACTAATTTGAGTATGGTATTAATGATCATTGTATTTTTAATTTTGAGTAGTTAATAGAGAAATAGTTTATAGGATAGATTAAGAAGAAGTTTTGATTAGTGTATTTTAACCAAGATTATAATTTAGTAATAACCAATGTAAACTTGTCTTGGTATTAATCAACTTGTACACATCATTATTACATACAGGAGGATATCTAGCTCTTTTGCCTACTTGTACTTTCCTGGAGCACGACAAGTACATTCTATGGTCTTGTGTATTTCATTATATACTGTGCTTTCTTGATTGACACGC
Source organism: Iris pallida (assembly GCA_029216955.1). Classification (NCBI taxonomy): domain Eukaryota; kingdom Viridiplantae; phylum Streptophyta; class Magnoliopsida; order Asparagales; family Iridaceae; genus Iris; species Iris pallida. Next base: position 11,559,322 of record JANAVB010019794.1, read on the forward strand.
TGCAACACGACATATATTTTCTGGTGCTCATGTTTCTTGTTCTTATTACTTGTACCTGGGGTGGGGAAATATACTATTTATGTGACCGAACCCAAGAAACAACTCAGGTGTGTTTAGCTTAGACCCCGCATCGTGCACGCGGGTCCTAAGCCGTACCATTCATGTGCTTTCATGTGCTTACCCCTAGCCGGTCATATACTTAGTTATATTTCAAATATAGTACACACATGCAGGAGATATACCTTGTACTTATTTCCTGTGATTCCATGATACCATGTTCTTTCAGGTGCTCATATCATGTTCTTACATACCATGTTCTTTCATGTACTTACACACCCTGTTCTTTCATGTACTTATTCACATGTTCTTTCCTGTACTTTCCATGTTTTATCGTACTTTCATATCATGATGTCTTGTTCATTACCTAGAATTATACTTTGCTCCGCTCCTGAATAGGATATGTTGCAGGTATGCTTGCAGGACATTGTTCTACTCTATGGGCCAGAGCCCAGGATTTAGCTGAGCAGGATAAGGCTTAGCTTGAGGCTTCAGGCTTAGATTACTTAGCTTTACTTTGAGATATTGACTTTAGAGTTCATAGTACTTTTCATTCCTGTTGGTTCTGGTACATTATGATATCTGGATTTGTGGATTATGGTGATCTTTATGGGATACGTTATAGATGCTGTGATTATATACTTTCATATTTATCTGTTAGATTTCCCTAGTTTGATACAGCTTACTTCGTCGTGTCTAACGACGAAGGCTAGGCGTGTCCGACTCGTGTCCGATTATTCGGGAGCGGGTCGTGACATGTTTTTAGTGGTGGCCCATCAAGGTCTATCCTAATGGTACCTAGGTCTTAGCGTACTATTGGGGGACTTGATTATACTAGGGAAACTTGATCACATCATAGGAAAATCGGGAAATAAGGGTATATCAGGTATATCAGGTATATTGATATTCTATAAACACTTGTTGTATTTAGGTCTAGGATATTTTAACAGTTTTCTGTTTTTCAGATAGTTCAAAAGCACGCGACACCAGAACAATCGGTCCACCTACACCTGAGGGTTTCGAGCTCCCACTATCTTCTATCATTCTACTATCCCCATGGGTAGTATGCAGTTGACGAAGACGTTTCAAGAGTTCCTTGACACCAGCAGGCCGTCCTTTTCCAATCCAGACTTGCAAATGAATTTTTCGAGTTAGAGAGGACTTCTGACTTCCAGACTCTCAGACCTTGGACTTTCCCGACACCGAGCGCATATCTTGTACCGAGGAGCAGATCGAGAACCTGGAGCTGCCACTAAAGATCATATAAATCCTTGAGAAATCAACTCTTCTGAAGATTGGAACCAGTAGCCAGGAGATCCAGAATATAATCACAAACAATGGAACGAGACGAGAAGCTAAAGCACATGAGAGACCTGAAGACTAATGACGAAGACAACAACTACCCTGGACCCGCAAAGCATCGCCACGCTCGGATAACGCTTTTTCAGCCCAACAGGAGATTCAGATTCATCCGGCTATCATTTGTAATTTCTGCCGTCGGCCAGGTCATCGCTACAAAGAGTGCTACAAAAGACGGAGGCTATGTTTATTCTGCAGATCGTCTGTCCACCAAGTCAAGAAACTGCCCGGAGGCAACTGATCACACTGCCCAAGGACAAGTACGAGGAGCACCAGTATCACAGAAGGACTCGTCCCTCCAGATTCAGCAATCACGTGGAGCACTACCGCATGGACCAGTTTACGATAGAACAGTTGAAGAAGGTTGAAGGGATTCCAATCCCGGTGGAAATACTGAAGACAGATTGAAGACAAAAGATTTCTTTTACATGGTTGGAAAAACCATGTATCTGATTAGCAATCCAGTCTCTCCTTAAAATCCTCTTAGCACCTAGATCATTTCTTCAAAACTTCTTGTTTTCTATTTTTGAAATATTGATTGATGTCGAAACTTACTTTGAGATATTGTTTCCTGTTTCAGTAAACTTGTTTCAGATCCACAAATCGATAATTTTTTGAAATTCATTATTTGATACCGTTTGCATATTCATCATTCCCGACCTTGTTTCCTAGTGATGGCTCCTATTTGCAAATTTTGTTCATTTATCAAACTTCGTGTTAATTGAGATTTTTATCGCTTCTCGAGATTTCATTTCGAAATCATGTTCCTCATTCGAAACTTGTTTAAAGCTCCGTCCTATGCAGACATTGTTGCAAATACCTTTGAGGGTTTTGAAGATTTCGTTTCCTATTCGGGACTTGTTTCCTCATTCATGACTTTGATTTTCTAGTCGAGAGTTGTTGGTCCACTATTTTTGTTTCGATCTTGTCTCCTTTCCAAGATTTTGCTTGTTTAATGGACACTTGTTCCTACTCGTTTATTGATATTCTGTTCGTTAATCAAACTTGTACTATTCGAGAATTATTCCTATTTGAAATATCATTCTGAAACCTAATTTAAACATTCGATTCTATTGATGCTTGTTTGAGATTCTATTTCCTATTTTTGACTTTATTCGGGAATTATCCTATATTTACGATTTTGTTTGCTATTGAGATTCGCTTGTTTCATATTTACAATCCAATACCTTGTCTCCTATTGGAACATGTTTTCTAGTCACTATTCTAAACCTTGTTTCCTTGTTGAAATTTTCTATTCAAGATTTTATTTCTTAAATTGAAACTTGTCTCCTATCTGATACCTTGTTCAGTTCATCCTTCGAGACTCTGTTATCCCTTCGGAATAAAGTCCCATATATGGAATCTTGTTACCATTCCAGACATCAGTTGATATTCCATCATAATTTGAAACTTCGCCCTGTCTAAAATTTTAAATCTCTCTGGTTGCCCTTTTGTACTCACTACTCTTCGATTGAATTCTGTGTTACTTCATAGTACCTAATAAACCCTTGTATTCTAACAGTCAGGTAACTTCACCATTTTCGTGACTTGGACTATCGAAACTCATTTTGAATTCCTTGCAACTCTTTTGAAATTTCTAGGGATAAAGTCGAGAGACTATTCGATGACCTACTATGGCATGACAGTTGCACGCTGCAGCCATTAGCTGGATTATGGAGACTGAGGGTTCACTGCAGCCAGTAGCGCACTGGCGAGGCAGGAACTCTAAGTTGAAATGATTTCAGACAATTATAGGTTTTTCGAATACTGTCGAGACTTGTCAAATCTTCATATTTTGATCTTTTGAGTTGCTTGTTAATAAATGTTTAAAAATGGATAAGGTTGACATAATATTCTGTGACATATTGATGTTTGAGCCACGGAGCCGAAAGTCCACTACAGCTAGACCTATACTGGCGGGGTAGGGATCTAAGCAAAGTGATTTCAAATACCTATATGTTCTCGGGTATCATAAAAATTATATTTCTTTTTCATATGATTATTGGTTTTCGAAAATCACAGATCCTTGCACGTTCACCCTGATTTGATACTGTATCTCCTGAGTATTGCGTACGTCTCCTCAATCAACCCTTGCTAAATTTTTCTTCTAGCATTTTATCGTTAGATCATTGAATTCCTCAAAATTATACATTGTCAGATTTTGATTCCATACTTTGTTTGTGTCTTATCTAAATTTCGATCTTAAATCATGTCTGTCTGACCATGATTTTCCTATCTTGTGCTAGCCTACTTGTGTTAAACTATCAATTTTTGATCGTACTTAATAGTTGTATCTTCATGATTTTGCTCCTCTGAGTTGTAATTGAAATTCCTTCCACTTCGTGACTATTTGATCCTCAATCTTTGTCAAAGCGTGATATCCCAAACTTCTTGTGTATACTTGGACTCAAGGCTCAAAGCGTCATGGATCGACAAAAGCACTAGGCGACAACAGCAGATGGTCACCGGAGTTCGCAGTTAGAAGCAGAGTGTTCCTAAAGAATCTCGCCGACCAGAGGCAGCATTCATTTTGGCAGAGGCGGAAAGTTCAGTCCGAGATTCATCGGGCCTTTCGACGTGATGACACGTATTGGCGAGGTGGCATATCGACTAGCGCTTCCAGCCAGCTTGGAGGGAGTGCACGACGTTTTTCACGTGTTCCAGCTTCGACGCTACATTCCGGACCCGACCATGTGGTGGACTTTTCGGAGCTAGAGATGGGTCCAAAATTGACCTACGAGGAGCAGCCTGTGGAGATCCTGGACCGGAGGGAGAAGCGACTGCGGAACCAGACCATTTCCCTTGTCCGCGTCATGTGGAGGCACCACTCTCCGGGAGAGTCCACATGGGAGCGTGAGAACGAGATGCGTGAGCAATATCCTAGTTTGTTCACTTGAGTGTTTTTGTGTTTCAAATAAATTGAGTTCAATAACAACTTATTAGATTCACTATCTTTGATTTAGTTGTAGAATCTGTGTCTACATTCTAATTTCGAGGGCAAAATTTTTTAGGGGGGAGATTTGTAACTCCACCTTTCCAGAATTTAGATTTTAAAAAAAAAATTTATATTAAATAATTTGGGAATATTATTATATTTTAATATGTGGAATTGTATATATAGTTTAGTTGTCATTACTTGGGCTTAATCCTTTTTTTAACCAATTTTTAGGATTTGGGCCCAACCCTTATTGGGCATCCTGGCTATCCACAAAACCATCGATAGCAAATCCTCAAGCCTCCTGTTCATTTTAATTCAGGGAAGCTACTCCCTATCAAAAATTTGAATTCCCTAACCGTTCTTATCCCTTCTCTAACCGACTGTCAGAGGAAGGATGTAGTTTTCCCGCCACTAGATTAGCCTGAGCCTCACGCCACACAAGCCCTTATAAACCCCTCCCTTCTATTCCAGATCTCATCTTCTCAACCCTCAATCGAGAGAAGATCTCCAAAGCCATGGTGGAAGGACCAGAAGCAGGCAGCGGTGCTTGGAGATCTTCACAGCAGTAGAAACCTGATCAATTTCATCAGCCTTTTCCAATCTGGTGAGTTCTTCAAATCTCTTTGAATAAATTTTGCTATTGAGAGATCACCCTTGATCCTGTCATAATGAATTTCCTGATGCTTGTGTAGCACACGAGTCCTTGGCTCTGATCGATTTAGATTTCTGGATTGAATCGAGATCGAAGTAATCATGGTGAGATCCTTTGATCCTTTAATTTGAGTCCATCTGGATTGAGTGAAGTTTGGTGATCGATTTAGTTTCTTGATTGTTCAGTGTTCGTCTGATTTGAACTGTTGAAGAAGTCGATTGGATCTCTCGACAGGATCAAATAGGTGAGTATCTAGGTACTTCATTTTCTTCACGTTGAAATCAATTCGAGTATCTATGGATGAAGGTTTATTCATTCATCAATAGTTTCTTCTCAAATTCTTGCCGAATAAATATTGAGACATCCTCTATTTTGTGCTATTGATTTTGGTTTTAGAGGAGATTGTATAAATCAACACAAGGATTCGTGTTCAGATCTAGGCAGTGTTCAATCTTTATTTCATCACAGGTAATTCATAGTTTCGTTGTGATTTTGTTTTGTGGACAATTGGTTTAATGAGATGATCGAACCTAATGTCTAATTATAAGAACTGTGAGAAATTCCTAGAATTGATGTTGTGTCTTCTGTTACCTGTTCCAATAGAGGACTGAATGTTGGATTTAGTTTTACAGATCAGTGAGTGCCATGGTAACAATTTAATTAATCATGGTAGATTTAGAGCCAGGTATTTGATTCAATGGCTGAACCTGGTTTGATTGTTGGTTATTGAGTTTCTTTCCCTCAGTAATATCAACTAGCTAGTAATATCTACCTGTGCACATAAGTGAACCTAGGGTTCAACCAGAGGTTAGAAATAGATGATCGACCATGGGACTGAATAGTTGGGACTGTTTTTAACCTACATTGTAATGTGAATGAATGAGTAAACTCTGAGTTTTTAACACTGTCATGATAATGCAATATCATATTTAAATAAGTTTTGGATTACTTTCCTAAATGATAGATTTAAAGTCAGTCTAATTTTATTACTGTTTGAGTTAAGTCTGAAGCTTGAACTGGGAATCATGTATTAGGAATGTTAACTCTAGATTTCCTGTTAGCTTCTAATATATCCTGTACCAATGAATGCTTACCTGAGAGGACCAAATTGCAGTACCCTGTTCCAGCTGGGTATACAAAACATGTTCTGTAACTTGGGCAGCTTCCTAATACCTGGTAATATAGGATGATTAGCTGTTAGTGTTTGAACTTCACATTGGAGTGCAATGGAACAATTGGTGAACTGGAATAAGAACAGTTTGACATGTAGAACCCATATATTACTGATGAAGGCCTATTCATTACCCTGCACCTGAGAATAGAGGATTGTGGTTTTGCTTAGCATTTGTCTAAGTTGGGGATGGCCAGGAATTTTACTGAACATGAATGTGTTGTCTCAGCTGAATTTGTGTCTTCTCTCTGGACTGTTTATCTAGAAATAACTTTAGGGCTGCAATAGCTTGGAACGGGTTTAAGAGTAGACTAATGTTTGTTGCTGAAATATATTTGAGTATAGGTAGACTTGGTTGAATGTTGAAATTCTTCTGGGACTCATTTCAGACTGAAGGGAGTCTTGCAGTAAACTGGAACAATTTCGAGTACACACAGGACTCATCATTATAGCACTTAAGAAGTCCATTCTCAGGAACCTGAGAAGTCTCAGTCCATTCTCAGGAAAAACCTGGAAAACATTGGGTATGCAGTAGAGAGTTTTGTACCATATTTCATGAGTTCAATTGGTGAAATTGATTGGCATATACAGTGACCATTTACTCTGTTTCCTTCAAACCAGTTGTTCTCTATTTTAACATGGTTAGGATCGTATTCGAGTGTGGCCAGTTATATTTTTCTGTATATCCTGTTCCTGGTAGATTTTCAGTGTGAACTTGAGAGCTTATAAATCTATAACCTAGACTTTATATCATTATGTGGTCATAAGCTTATTATAGTATCCTGTCTTATAGGAATTACTCTTGAGAGTCCTGTGTACAGTCAACATTTGATTGGAAGGATAGTGAGTTTTGGTTGAACTTCAGGACAGGAATATGGGAACTGATATGGACAGTGTTACTTCTATCACATTATTGTTGTGATATTGAATGGACATTAATTTCTATAATGTCCTGTGTACAACTCTATTGAAGTTCATATTCTTCCTTAACAGGAAGGTCCAATTAAATTAAGGTTGTTAGGTTGATAGTTTAAAAAGGGGGTTGTATGTTACTTGAGTTTTATACTAATTTGAGTATGGTATTAATGATCATTGTATTTTTAATTTTGAGTAGTTAATAGAGAAATGGATTATAGGATAGATTAAGAAAAAGTTTTGATTAGTGTATTTTAACCAAGATTATAATTTAGTAATAACCAATGTAAACTTGTCTTGGTATTAATCAACTTGTACACATCATTATTACATACAGGAGGATATCTAGCTCTTTTGCCTACTTGTACTTTCCTGGAGCAAGGCAAGTACATTCTATGGTCTTGTGCATTTCATTATATCATGTGCTTTCTTGATTGACACGCTGCAACACGACATGTATTTTCTGGTGCTCATGTTCCTTGTTCTTATTACTTGTACCTGGAGTGGGGAAATATACTATTTATGTGACCAAACCCAAGAAACAACTCAGGTGTGTTTAGCTTAGACCCCGTATCGTGCACGCGGGTCCTAAGCCGTACCATTCATGTGCTTTCATGTGCTTACACCTAGCCGGTCACATACTTAGTTATATTTCAAATATAGTACACACATGCAGGAGATATACCTTGTACTTATTTCCTGTGATTCCGTGATACCATATTCTTTCAGGTGCTTACATATCATGTACTTTCATGTTCTTACAAACAATGTTCTTTCATGAACTTACACATCCTGTTCTTTCATGTACTTATTCACATGTTCTTTTCTGTACTTTCCATGTTTTATCGTACTTTCATATCATGATGTCTTGTTCATTACCTAGAATTATACTTTGCTTCGCTCCTGAATAGGATATGTTGCAGGTATGCTTGCAGGACATTGTTCTACTCTATGGGCCAGAGCCCAGGATTTAGCTGAGCAGGATGAGGCTTAGCTTGAGGCTTTAGGTTTAGATTACTTAGCTTTACTTTGAGATATTGACTTTAGAGTTCAAAGTACTTTTCATTCCTGTTGGTTCTGGTACATTATGATATATGGATTTGTGGATTATGGTGATCTTTCTGGGATACGTTATAGATGCTGTGATTGTATACTTTCATGTTTATCTGTTAGATTTCCCTAGTTTGGTACAGCTTACTTCGTCGTGTCTAACGACGAAGGTTGGGCATGTCCGACTCGTGTCCGATTATTCGGGAGCGGGTCGTGACACGGGAGCTGCATTCTTGCTCGGGCCAATAGCTGCATCATTAGCCATATTTGAGTTCCTCCACGTCTGACTAGGAAGTGGCTCGCTCTGGCAAGGAAGTGATTCGCTCTGACACTGCTGTGCTTGTGGGGTCTGCCCGCTTCTGAAGACTGTATGCTTCTGAAGATCGTGCATTTTGTAGGCTGAGGTTTTAGTCTTTATATGTAACCATGAAGAGTCTGTAATAGATCTTTTGTAAATATGATTTTTATAAAGAACTTTCCTTTATGCACTGTCTGAGTTTTGAAGCGCACAGAAAGTTATGGGTCTCCTGCGCTTCTGATGTCTTCTGAGCTTTTTCATGCTTCTATAGTAGGACTAGACAATTCTATCACGAGACACATGAAAGCAATATAACTAATAGTGAGTATATAACAGAAATCAAGAACGTGCATGTAAGCTAGAAATATGATAAAAGTAGCTAGAAACAAGATAAGTAAAAGTAGACACATGGTAAAGCAATCATGGATATAACAATATGATAAAAAAAAGTAACAACAAAGAAGAAAAGAACATGCATATAAAATATGTTGTACAAGTTGGCAATATATACCTGTCTGGTGTAGAATCGACCACGTCCTAATAAGCAACTAGTCAAATCAAAGGCCCACGAAAACTGAAATCCTGCCAATATCTTTGGATGTTGAAATAGATATCACCAATGTTCTCGGAATAAGAAAAATATCTAACTTTGACCACCCATAAATCCAATTCTAGGCACAGGGGCAAAACGGTAATTTTGGGTCAAAATAGTATCTACCGTTAGAATGGCTTTGTACCAAAAAACATGCAAGAACCTATGGTCTCTATATTCAATAAATTATATACCTACGAGTCCAGTTTTTCAATACGAACTCAATGATATGTCCAATTTTGGATTCTGATGAGCTGTGCACAAAATCATCCATTTAGTCGGATCGTGGGCCCGCCAAAACAACAATCTGGTCAACCGCCTCAGAATCGGACAAAACTTGGCTCATAGGACCAGAAAAATGATATGAGTCCAATAGCGTAAGTTTTATCACGATGTGACCAACATACATGAAGTAATTGAGATTTTTGCAAAGGGACAGATACAGTGTTTTTTGAACGATACGCCTCGAATTCGTCGTGCACACGCAACCAATTCGTGTTCCATCAAAGCCCACACGTCCGCAACATTCGTACACACCTTTCGATGCCTTTGGATGGCAATAAAGTTGTCCGGTTTGTTGGGACGGACCCCGTATCGGTGGATTTGAAGGTTTTCGAAAACTGTATTTCATGTTGTTTTTATTTTTAACCAAACTTTATTATCAAAATAATTTATAACTAATATAAAATAGTAATTTTATCTTTTGGAAAATACTTGTAAATATTTTTATATCTTAAATATTCTGTAGGTGGAAACTCAATCACAATAGTCTTATGTTGAAACTACGTCGTTAATACCACATTTGGCCTACAAATTGAGTCCCGAAACAATAAATAATTAAAAATATTAAATTCAGGAAAAGTTGGAGAAATTATTTAAATTAATGTTTTTATCATCAAATCTTGCACAACAAGTACTTTAGTAAAGATATATGAAGTATCAAGGCTTTTGGATACAAAGAACACATAATTTTTGGACTTACGTTGTTACAATAAATGTCAAGAATTTTAATATATACTAAACAAACTCAAAACTCGGTAAAATTATATGCGTTTGGAAGCCCTTGATGTCTATTTTTTTGTAAAAATTATTAAGAAGATCAAATCTGAACAAAAAAAGGCAAAAATTCACTTGCAACAGATCTGGTTTGTTCTGGTAACCTTGTCGTAGAATTGACGCCACGGACAAACCGTTTAGTATTGTTGTGTATGGCCAATTCGACATAAAAAATAGACACAAAGATCTTTCCATTAGTTTTGGTTTTATGAAAAGATGAGGTCGAAAAGTACATGAAATCCTAGATGCAAATAACGTTCATGTTTTAATGAATTCAACACAAGTTCGGTCGACTTCGGGTGCCTTTCGCATCTTGTATCGATCAAATTAGGGGCTGGGGCTCCTCAAAAAGGTGTCGAGATGTTAGGGTGTATCCTAGGGCCAAGATGAGGGTGGTAGGAGGGTTAGAAGCGGTCGGGATTATGAGTTTCTGATAGGTGGAAAAATAAGTGCAAAAATATGGGAAGAAAGTTGTGTGCTTAGTTTTAAAGAGAATAAATATAAAAATCCGTACAAAATAGAGAGGTGGCACTCATTTCATGTAGAAGAAAGATTTGGGAGAGATTTAAATTTGGTTTGCTAGGATTTGGAGGAGATTTGATAGTTTAAATCAAAGGTGTATCTCAAAAAGATTTGATTGGGTCCAAATTAGGAAAGTGGGTATAGGATTTGATTTAAATTAGATTTAATTAATATGGCTACATATTAATCCATAAAAATCAATCTAAAATAGATCTAAGAGTTTAGGGCACCCTAGAATAGGCTTTACGAAACCTAATTGGACTAGTTTTGGGTCGGTGGAATTTTTGTGACCGATTTGAGTCCAATATGTCTATAATTTTGACTTTTGTGCCATTTGAAAATAAATAATACATGGAAACCCAATTGAGTGGCAAATCATTGGCATGTACGTAGTAGGCTAAAAAAGAATCAAATCTATATATTGGGTCGAAAAGTTTGGGTCGGGTTTGGGCCTCAAATCGGAACTGAAAAAAAAATATCAAAATTACAACGAAGGGTAAAATGGTCATTTTGACCTGAAAGTTGTGCACGAAAAATATAGTATAAGGGAACATGTTTGAGTGAGACATGATATACCAAAATTAAGGTGGACGTGTCTACTTCAAAACTCATGAAGGACGTTTTGAAAAATTAGTATTTCTTGTCTTCAAAAATCAAAGCTACGAAAAAATACATCTATAGTCATAATTAAAAATAAAATATAATTTAATAAATGAAAATCATATAAAATAAATGAAAAATAATTTTCAAAAATCAGGGTGCTTACATTGAGTGGTTGGCACCCGTTCAGAAGCATGATTGAGTCAATGACACGTGGCGCGTGCACATTACTCGAAGATCTCATTCTGTTAAAACATAATATATTTGATTACATCTGGGAGGCACTGCGCCCTTGCTGGCCATGTGGCATCCTTCGGCAAGTGCTGTGCTTTGTGGATACTACGAGAGCTGCATTCGTAGGCATCATAAAGGCTGTGCTTGTTTGAACTCTACTACAGAAGCTGCACTTTGGATCGTTAGGGTGACTGGGCTTTTGTGTTCCTTGAAGACTGTGCTTCTTGGCTGGATTGACAGAGAGTATTTGTCAGCTCACATCTGACATTTGGCTACTGACAACTGATAGATGACATCTGTGTTAGCACGCCATAAATGTTGAAATGACAGCTTGGGGTGCTCGTAATGATGTGCCTTTCAATTAAGGCTCTAGGAGGATGCGCTTTTCAGAAGCTGTGCCTTTTGGGGGGCTCTTGTGTTCTATTAGGCTGCACTTTAAGGGATGCATTTTTAGACCAAAATTCTGCCACTGTGTGGGGCTCGAGAAGTGATGACTTTTGACTAATGACTTAGTCAATAACATTTAATGATATTCATTGCCATGAATACAAGGTTTATCCTATCAGTTTTGGAGCTTTTGACTGGCTGCCACTTGGCATATGGTTTTAACCGCGCATAGCCTATAAATAGAGGTATTTTTGGGGCACAACTCATTCATGCACCCCTCTCCCCTACTTTATGTCGAAGATGATGATGTACCCGATGACTATGAGCTTTTTTCTTTGTGAGTTTGGCAACAATTATGCCAGTCGTGGTCTAGGATCGTAGATCTCTCTTTGTTCAAAGAAGTGGCGAGCTTGATGGAGGAGTCTCTGAGATGAACTCGACTAACTATAGGCGGAGTTGTCTCCATTCATGCAACGTGCCAGCTGTGTTCTACCCCGAGACGACATCGAGTGCCAAGATGTTGAATATATGGTATGGATTGATTGCCATTCTGAACCCTATTTAATCAACGCCTAGGAGCTGCGCAGGCTGTCTTCGACTGATTCACATGGCCGAAGATAAGGTAAAGGTCATCTACCAACGACTAATCCATATGGCCAAAGACAAGGTTAAGGCCGTGCTTGCTACTATCATATGGCCGAAGAGAGTCCTGCACTTTTCCTGAGAGTTTTATATAGATTCGGTTATGTAGAATGATAGGGTTTTTTCTATGTAATCATGAATATCAATGAACATCTGTAATATACTTCATCGTATTAATGAAAAATAGATCTTTTTTGTGCGCTTTTTCAATACTGTGTAGTACTTCTTTTTTAAGAGCATTAGCTTTGTTATCTGTCTACGCCAATTTGGTATGCACAGCAGTTGTTAGCTACATAGGGCTGTGCTTCATAGCTCCGTGCCAATTTGTCCATAGTACACTTTGTAATGTTTCTTGCTTCTACAGCTGTAAGCTCCAGATAATGGGTTGGATAATTCTTCTTATGCACTCTCAACTGCCTTGACGCATACGCTACTATTCGGTCATACTACATCAAGACACATCCCAATCCTTTTCCGGATGCATTGCTCTATATCACAAATCCTCCTTAGCCTGATAGAATGATCAAGACGGGTACGGTGGTCAAGGGTTTCTTCAACTCATCAAAATCTGCTTGACACTCATCCGTCCATATGAACTCTTGTTCTTTGCAGGTCAACCGAACCATAGGTCTAGCTATCGGTGAGAAATCTTCTACGAACCTTCAGTAATAACCCGTAAGTCCAAGGAAGCTTCCCACATCGAAATCTGAGGTGGGAACGGACCATGCCTTAATTGTTGAAACTTTTTTCGGATCTACCGAAATACCATCTCTTGTGACGATATGTCCAAGGAATGAACCTTCTCAAGAGAGAAGTCACATTCGCTAAGCTTGGCAGAAAGCTTCTTCATCCTTAAAGTCCATAAGACTATCCGCAAGTGCTGCTTGTGCTCTTCATGGCTCTTCGAATATATCAATATATCGTCTATGAAGACAACCACAAACTGGTCTAAGTATTGATGGATGATTTTATTCATGAGATTCATTAAGACAGCTGGAGCGTTAGTCAAACCAAATGGCATGACCAAAAACTCCTAGTGCCCATATCTCGATTTGAATACAGTCTTCAAGATATTTCTTTCGAACCTTCAGCTGATGATAACCCAATCGCAAGTCAATTTTAGATAACACTTTAGCTCCAATCAACTGATCGAATAAATCATCGATGCATGGTGAAGGTACTTGTTCTTCACCGTCACCATGTTCAAAGCTCTGTGATCAATACATATGCGCACTGTCCCATCCTTTTTTGGCACGAACAAGATGGGAGCTCCACATCGCGATACACTAGCACGGATAAAGCCTTTCTCTAGCAACTCGTCTATCAGAGTCTTCATTTCTACTAACTTCTTTGGTGCTAGTCGGTACCCATGGGACGAGATAGGTTCGGCTCCTGGAATGAGCTCTATAGCGAACTCAATGTCCGTATCGTGTGGCAATCCTGGTAGCTCCTTTGGAAATACATCTTAGAACTCGATATTGATAGGAGGATAAGAGATTTCTTCCATATCCATATGAGTTCCTAATGTAGGTGGATTACTACTTCCTTCTGATCCTCTATCGAACTCGTATTCTGGCTTATTTGGTGGTATAAATACAATATTGGCTCTGTGGTAGTCAAGGGAAGCATAATACTTGCTCAACCAGTCCATCCTAAGAATCATATCGAAGTTTGGCATGAAAGAAACTAAAAACCGCATCTTCATCTCCCTACCATAAATACTACTGGACTAAGTCTACATAAACTGCTGACAGGCACTATTCCTTCCCTGGTGAGAATTCTAATATTCTTATACAGTAGTGTAGTGGTAATACAGTATCTAGTTACAAAACTAATGGCTATGGATGAGAGTGTGGCTCCGGTGTCAAATAATATAACAACAAAAAATGTTGCAACTAAAACCTTACATGATATGACTTCGCCTTCTAGTTCTGCATCCTCTACTGCCAATGAGAAAGCCTGTCCGTACCTCTGACTGGGCCCCTGAGCTCTGTCCCTATCAAACTTTATTGACTGAGGTGGTAAAGGCGGACGAGGCACTCCTACTCCTGGTTCTATGAGCCTCGGCACCTGCTGAAGTGGTCGAGTAGCCGAAAGTCCTGGGACTGCTGGCCTCGAGGTCTGCTGGGCATATACTATAGCTTGTTGCTCTAAAAAATCCATAACCATATGCTATCCTGAACTACATCTCAAGCATAAGCCAAGATTAATCCGACGATCATTCTGTATATGTCCCTGCTTCCCGTGGTAACAAAAAATGGGCTTCCGATAAGGTATGGACCTCTGTTGCTGCCACGTCGTGGGTCACTTGATAGATCCGTCCTGGGTCGATGTAGCTAGTGTATCTGCTGGAGTGGGACACTTCTGAGTCGGCTGCAACTCCTTACGAAGGATCTCCTGGATACGAGCCTCTTCTAAGACGGCTGCATGAGACACTCTGGACTGTTTGGTGCTAACCCTTAGTGGAATCTCTTCGCTCTTTCTTGTTTGGTCGGAATCAGTACCGCACCAAATCTGTTCAAGCGACAGAATTCCACATCGTACTCATTCTATGACATGTTCCCCTACTTCGGATGGAAGAACTGTTCATAGAGGATATCTCGAACATGGACAGGGAAGAACCTCTTATTGAAGAGTCCATAGAATTCTTCCCAAGTCTGCACAGTACCCAGGTGCCTCAATTTTGCCTTCCACCAGTGGTGGGCATTATCCTCTAAGAGTAAGTCTACTGTTGTCATCCCTAAGTTCTCAGGCAACTGCGATGCCTTCAAAAACTCCTCTGTGCTGATGAGCCATGCTGAAACTTCTAAGGGTCCCTCGATACCATTAAAAGTCTTGGGCTTTATCTCAATGAAATTCGTAATGGAGCCCATATAGGGTTGTGTCACGACCCGCACCCGTTTTTCGGGATACGAGTGCGTGTGCAAGTCCAGCCTACGTCGCAGTATCGACGGTAGAACGCTGTATAGCCTACAATAAACAATGTTTATAAAATAATCACTTTATTTGCTCATTCACAAAACTAACCAATTTTACAATATTCACAAGTTTTACATTTGAAGGAAAATACAATATCTCTCACATATTGAAAATGACTACAACACATCTATCTAACTAATCTCTAGATGTTGGCCTTCAAGTACACCCGTATCTTCCCAATACTAAGAGCAGTCGCGACTAACCTAAAAAATGTTTTCCAGTCAGGAGTGAAACGAGTACATTTCTAATAGTCGTTTCAATAATTGACAAAGTCTATAAAACACTAAATAGTAATGAAATACATGATGAACAGATAAGCATAAAATCATGGAACTGAACATAGAGTAAAAACAAATGAGCACTGTAAAAATGACAAGTGAGAACAGTACAAAAGCTGAGAAGATATGCAACCAGCAATATATAAAGTAGAACCAAAAACCTGCACCTATCTAGTGTGTTGAAATACTACTCTCGACATATAAATATCTAGGGGTAAGATCCGGCCAATTACACGTGTCGTGTGCGGCTCCTATTATTCACGTTAGACTAATGTGATGTTTTTCGATATATTTACATGTCTATTAATGTATTTCCTCGCCCGACTAGTACTAATGGATCCAAACAGGTCATGAACACAAAAATCATACATTAGTCATAAACATAGTAGTCACGAAATATAACAGGTAAGGAATCTATAAAATACTACATTGTGTAACCATCGTATCGAAAATCAACAGAAAATCAATGTAAAATAATCCTAAATACATGAATCATAGAAGTTATCAAATATGAAAACTATCAGAGAATGTACTCGCCTGGGGTTTTTTACTGGTGAAACTGATAATCCCGTTAGGTCCAGGATAGTCTGATTAGCCTAGGATCGATGTAAAGTAGTCAGAATCAAAAGAAATAGGAACGTATTACTAGTCACGATCAAGATGCGATATTCGAAGGAAATTTGTTTTATAAAACAAATCCCTAATAAAAGAAAATATATATATTTACATATGTAGAAATGTTTATAAACTATTTAGAAAGTATGTATAGTATTTGGAAAATATATTTTATTAATCAAAATAATTTAGATAAGTACTTAGAAGCCAAGAACATCATAGAAAACCTTTTTAGGGCTAAAACCCCAAATTGAAATTACATATAGCGCTCAAGCCCAAAATACATTTTATCACAAGTAATTATTAGGAAGTTATTTACTATATTTTCTAAAAGCAGTAATATTATTATTGATGGTATAGAAATACTATATATAACCCAACATAATGCCCCAAGCTAAATATTACTTTTTTCCTACAAATATAATTAAGAAATATTAATAACAGAAATATGATAACAATAATACCAAAAATGTATTTAAATAATACTAATGATAATAGTACCAAAACTGTAATTAAAGGCAAGCCCATAGATAAATTAAAGCCTGTACACATATAACCAAAATAATCAAATAAAATCATTATTATCTATTGACTGCCCAAACCTAGTACTAGGCCCAATAATAAAATCTGAAATTAAATTTAAATAAATCCAGTTTATAAAACGGAAAGCCCAATACTAAAGCTTGTAACCAATAATTTAGAAATATTACTATGTATTTATTTAATAATACAAAATAATAACAGTAATACTTATAATAATATATATTCCTAGTAATATACTAATACCTATGTTTGATATGTACACATACTACAATATATATAATGGCCTGGCCCAACATGATATATATATATATATATATTTTGTATCTTAATTTGTAATGCTGGGCTGGGCCAGTAAACATTTTGATATATATATATATATATATATATATATATATCTTAATTTGTAATGCTGGACTGGGCCAGTAAACATTTTGATATATATATATATATATATATATATATATATATATATATATATATATATATATATATATATATATATATATCAAAATGTTTACTGGCCCAGCCCAGCATTACAAATTAAGCTAAGCTAAAAGATAGTTATTGGGCCGAACCCAAGCCCAAAACACTTAGCCCATTAAAACAAAGAAAAATAACATGAAAAAAAGAAAATTAAAATCAAAACAAATCCTCTCTTCCCTCTGGAAGAGTGAGAAAACAAACAAACAACAGAAAGAAGAAGAAGCTGAAGGAGCAGTAGAGTGAAAGGGGGAGACTCACAGTGGGGTTCTCCTCGAGCTCGTCAGGCGATGTGCGGTCCAGGTGGTCACCGAGTGGAGGGAAGCTCTAGAGAGGGCGGTGTCACGACCCACACCCACTGTGAGGGTACGAGAATGTAACAACGCCCAGCCTACGCCGCAGTGTCGGCGGTAGAATGCTGTTCTAGGTCATGAACTATAACTAACATAATATGAATGCTCTCCATAAAGAGGCCAACACAGAGGTACAACTCAATCACAAACTAGAGATAGAATAAGGTACGATAAAATAGATAAGGAAATCCTCAACTGAGGTACATAGGAAGAAATAACAAGTCTCAACATCTCTAAAATATACAACTCTAAAAATAAAGACAACAGCTAAACATAAAAAGAAACAGTCTAAGCTATCTATACTGTGTAAGGGTATCATCCTCAGCAGCTGCCTGAACCTCCCCAGGGGTCCAGGTCGCGAGTGTCATCTAGGCAAACTCCAAGTAAGGGTACGGAGTGCCTCATCATCCTCTGTAAAAATTTTAACAGGTCCAGTCAGGACGGGAGCGAGCACAGTACATCTCAACAGTTCATAGCAGGTTAGAAAATATAATCATGCAGTAAAGTAAGATATAGATACTGAAGGAAATGCAGTATGTAAACAGAAAGAGAACTGTAATAGAAATATCTACTATAAGTAGGGAGCTACCAGTGACTAGTGATTTAGAGTACAAAGTTGACATGTGAACGGCTTGATTGTACATGGCTATACTAAAGAGGCGTACATGGCTATTCTACTTTAAAATTGTTCACATGGCTATTTATACTCTCCCGTACCCGCAACAAATACACAAGGATCCAAACAAGTTATGTTACGTACATGCTTCTATGTAACAGCCCCCGAAGGGTGATAAGCCTCCGAAAGGTGATAAGCCCCCAAAGGGTGATATGCCCCCAAAGGGTGATAAGCCTCCGAAAGGTGATAAGCCCCCAAAGGGTGATATGCCCCCAAAGGGTGATAAGCCTCCGAAAGGTGATAAGCCCCCTAAGGGTGATATGCCCCTAAAGGGTGATAAGGATTCAAAGAAGACTCTGTGATCATATGGGTATATGTCACAAGTGATCAAAGAACCAAAGAAGCATATGATACGCTATGTAAGAGAAACGCACAGAACATAGAGTACTCGATGCTCCCTGAAGGGATAATATCTCAAGAAGGGATCCATATAGTACTAATCCGTGTGACCAACATGTCAGTATCAAGTAAAGTAATTTAATACAGGAAATAATTCTAAGCAGGATATGAAATGATCAGAGAATGTACTCGCCTCGTATCTGAATGTTTAAAGTAAATGTACTGTCCGAGATGAGATACCTGACTCCTAGTTAGAGCAACACAAGTCAAGATGTATACAGAGGGTGATATATGAAATGTACAATGCATCTGCATGCTGTCTAGGTCAAACTAGGCTAAAGTCGACACTTGGTCAACTCTAGTCAACCATTCTAGTCAAACTAGGTCAAGTCCTAGCCCAAATAAGTCTAACAAGTCTCACTAGTCCTAACCAAGCCTAGTCTAGTAATCACACACCAATCACAAGTCTATACAAGCTATCAAACCTACAATTTACATACCACATTATCCATGCATATATTGTATTACCTATTTTACATATCATACAAGCCTATATACATATTTACATATATTCATATATACATAGAGATTTAGAGAGAGATTAAGGTATACATGTGTGTGTAAATACAAAGGGTGTGTGTGTATAGGCAATTGTGTGTAGAGAGTGTCAATAGAGTTAAAGTGTGTGGCATGGTATAGTGTCATGAGAGTGTGATAGGAGGGAATTAGAGAGTGTGTGTGTATATGAGGATGTATGATAAAACAGTGTGGTACCAATGGGAATAGGAAAATCAGTGAACTATAGGCTATACAGTGAGTACACAGGAAAGAATTTACCAAAGCAAGGAACTAACCAACATATGAATCTAAAATTTACAGTTAACAAGTATTTCTGTGACAGGAAGCAATGTCCCAGTTCTAGAGAAGGAAAGGAACTAATTTAGGTTTCAGTCAATAGGAAACTTAGTTTACCAATCAACCCAAACCACCATATCAATCCAAATCAAGGATCAATTACATCACAATTTCTCAGATTTCAATTCCAGTGTGTGTGTGGTAATGAGCTCTCAAGTGACAGGACTATGTATGCTAGAGTGTATGGGTTAATGAGTTCACAGAAAAACCAAGGCAGGGAAACAATGTGTATTAGAGTGTGAATATATGATTATGTGTAATAGAGTGTGTCAGTGTTTCAGTTTACATAGAGTAGTGTGTGTGTGTGCATTATAAAGTGTACAGATTTTACATATGTTTGGAGTG
The DNA here is from genome assembly GCA_029216955.1 of Iris pallida. NCBI lineage: Eukaryota > Viridiplantae > Streptophyta > Magnoliopsida > Asparagales > Iridaceae > Iris > Iris pallida. The sequence continues at coordinate 11,579,318 of JANAVB010019794.1, forward strand.
TACAGTGGTACAACAGGGAAAGGAAAGAATCCATCACATTCATTATCAATTCAGTTATATAGGAAAGATAAAATAGTTCAAGTTCACACATGTATTTATATTGCAAAGAGGAAAGGAAATCAATTGGTTAATAAATAGGTTTCAGCCTACATACTTGTGTGTGCCTACATGGTAAGTTCTCAGAAAAATAGGAACACAGGTTATGGCCTGTGTGTGTGTGTGTGAGTGTCTATGGAACTGAAACAGTGAACTAACACAAGTGAAAACCCAACCTAACATGTGGCACCCTAGCAGTAGCTAATATATATATAGTGATTCTAATTATGGCAATTTAAGCATCAATATTTCAGTTAACATGCAAGGGGCTGTGGGTGTATAAAACATGAAAGAATAGTATCATGTGTGCATGAGAGAAATCTATGTGAGTGTCAAAGTAGTGAACAAAGTGTCAAGTGTGATAGTGTCAACATAGTGTAAGGGGGTACATGAGGTAATATAGGATTTGTGTTAACATAGAACATTACATCTCATTAACTTGTATATTGCATACATTACATCTATTATTACATTACATTCATGCTTGCATTCATTCATCATTCATTTATTCTCTTGCACTACTATATGCACCATACATTACATACTATGGAACCTACATATTGATTACAAGCCATACTTATACATGCTTACATTAGATAGGATACTTACACCTCATACATCATTTATTTAACCATTTACTCATGCTAGCATTCTCTATTTAATTACATAATGTATATACATTAACATGGGTTAAAATCAAATAGAACATTATATTACACACAAGGGTGCACAAAATGTATATGCCGAATAGTAACTCCTACTAATAATCAATACTATACCATCTCAGCATGAATTAAAATCTAGGATTAAATTATGTTATAGATCTATGTGTTAGCTTTCCGAAACTTCAAACGGATCGCGTTTTCGTTTCCGAAAACTCCCGGAATCGCGAAAACACCGAGAACGCATTTGTCTTTCGTATAGCTGACACTCAAATAATTCTACAGAAAGTTACACAATGAATTTGGCTTATTAAAATATATATTTGGAAAGCTAACTTCGATACGGTTCTTTTAAAAAAAACAAAAAATAAATCGGAGTTTTAAGCTAAAAGTTATGACATTTCTAAGTTGTAATTGTTACTAAAAACGTGGATAAAAATTATGACGAATTTGGGTAGTTTGAGACAAAAGAACACAAGTATATAACATAATATATCAAGAACTCACTCTCTACACTAATATATATATATATGAGACACTATAGAACACATCTCCAATACAAAATTATGAGATTAAACATGTAATAATTCATTCATACATAACAACAACACATAGTGTGTCCAAATTTGGGGTTTTCCCACATGGACACAACCACAACACAAAGGACACTCCTATGACCTCCAAATGGACACGAAATAGACACAAATGGAGATACAACCATGGTGGTCATTCCTATGGATTCAAAATAGACCTATATGCATGAGGAAATGAAAAGGAGAAGGGATTTATACCTCCCGGTAGATCGAATCGAAGAAAAGCCTTCCCGGAGCGACACCGACACGTAGAGATTCCAAAAGGACACGAACGAGCTCCGAATCCTCCCAAACTTGGGTAGCTTCCTCCTTGGCTAGAATGGAGAAGGAAAGAAGAAGATTTGGTGGTGAAATGGAAGGATTTGGTAGAGAAATTGCTAGGAATTGCTCTCTAGAAATTTGGGGAAGAACAAGAGAGAGAGTGTGGATGAGAATAATGAAATGAACTTGAGCCTATCCTCTCCCAAAGTGGCTGGCCATATGGTGCTATTTGTCCTATTATGGTAAGGTCCAAAATGCCCCCACTAATCTATTCTATTAGTATTAGGAAAGGGCTAATTGGTTGGGGCTAAATTAGTCATTCTAAAGTCTCTAATCACACTAACCTTATTCATAATAATTAGTCTAACCTCTAACTAAAATATTTCTATCATGTGGGCCATGGCTAACTAATGTGTGGGTCCACTAAAGTCAACACTACCCCCGGGTCCCCGTTTCAAGTCGGATTGAGCTGAAATTCGAACCCGACTCAAATAACCCTAAAACAATATCATAAATAATAAAATAATTTTCAAAAATATTTCAAAAATAAAAAATGACAAAAATACTCATGTTCCTGAAAATTGGAGGTGACAAATTCCACGAAATTAAAACCAAACAATAGTAAAATGTCAAAATCACAAGTCATAATTTTAAATAGTTTAAAAATGATTAAAAATCACCAAAAAAACATAATATGAAATAATTATCAATAAATAATAATTATAATTACAAAATTTTAAAATTACCCTCATCTGGAAAACTGGGTGTTACAATCCTACCCACCTTATAAAAATTTCGTCCTTGAAATTAAGATGATTGTACCCCCTTCTAGGTCAAACATAATCAAGGGTCAATCACTAGTCAATTTCTCAACATCCAAGTACTTGGTCATCAACTGGTCAACTTCTTAGGGTTTTACCTATGCTAGCTATCTAGGTGTTGGCAACTAGAATTTAGCAAAAGAGAAACTCTATAATAGACTAGCTCTTAACTTCCCAATCCTATCAAGTCACCTATAGCTAAATACCTACAAGCTAAGCACATGAATACCTAATACCACATATATATATATATATATATATATATATATATATATATATATATATATATGCTCAAGAACAACAACCCATCACATATATCCTAAGTATATCATCTATATATATACATGACTGATCAACCAAGGGTTAAGGCAGACTAAACTTATAAGGGTCTGAAACAATGCTTAGAACTAGGCTAAGGATGAATGGTCTGAATCAAGGGGACATGGTATCTAGTGAAGGGTCTGCACACTGCCTATAAAGGTGATCAACACAAAGGAACTCAACACGAAGGGAACTTAACTAAAATGGAAAACTGAACCAAGTATAGGCTAAACAACATGTTTATAACCCTATACAACAATGGCCTATAGTTACCAACTAACCTATATCCCATATGCCAAGATCATCTGCAATCTATCTATGCAAATAGACCTCTCGGTCTTAGGTGAAACTACAACTATACTCCAAGGCAGGCTCTGGTCATAGGTGCCTTACTGGAAAAGGTAAAGGAAAGTAGTAATAATCATCAAGGATGTAAGGCATATTAACATCCTATGTGTAACTGGTTGGTATTATAGATAGCAGGAGAATAATCTGCAATGGATTACTATTCTAACACCAATGCTAACTATCACCTCTAGGGTACAGACACTCTACAAGTCATCATACCATTATACTATGAAGGAACTACCTATGAATAAGCTCTACAAAACTAAATATCCCTACTCCTAAGTCATTTATAACAATCAAAAGGGTATGATGTTTAAACCTTCTCAAGATACAATCTGTTAATCATATGCGTCTGTCCAAAATCATGTTGTCCAGAGTCTTCATCATGCTAGTTAGCAAGGCTACGACAATCACAGAGTCCTTGACTAAGGTACGTACCTCTAAGTTCATGGTATTTAAAATTTTCGTACTGTCGTATGCGACGGCAAAAATCTTAAATTCCCATACCCGAGAATACATCCAAAATCTGACTACATGTCCTCACTATGCCAACTAACACGACTATCGAGGATTCTAGATCCCATGATTTAGGCGACCTAGCCCATATGATTTTCTCAGAAGAAAAACAAACACAACAAAAGAGTAACATGACAAAATTAATCAATCAACAAGGAACAGATGGAATCGGATTTCAAGGTAATTATAAAAGACAATTGTGGGAATGGAATTGAGAAGAACGGAACTTGCAGCAGGATCTCCAACGGTCTGTGCATCCTCGACTATCCTGTCGATAGCTCGCCCTGCTGGTTTCCTCCAGCCTGATGCTGATACTGCACAAATCTCTGTTGTTTATGCTGCATGAATCGTTGCTGCTGAGAGAAACCGAAAATAAAGGAAAAAGTCTCTGTACAGATGGAGGTGCACCTCCAATGTAGCAGAAATGCCAACCTGAGTCAGCACAACAGAAGCTGCGGTCTCGAGGCCTTGATGAACAGGACGAGAGGTGGCCAGCCTCTCGATAGTATCCCCCGAACCGAAGCGATGAGATCGTGTCTTCATAACCATCATGAAGACAGATCAAAACAAGAAGCAATTTCTGAGAATGAAGCAAAAATTCAAAGGAGAACAATTTATATTCAAAGAAAGTCAATAAGCAACATTTTTAGACAAAAGGAATCGGATTAAGAGTTTTTCCTAATGTGATTGAGTACCTCCAAAAATATCCTAATCCTACTGCAGGCTGTAGTGATACTCTAGTTCGAATACCACTAAACTCGACCTGCATGGGCCACCACTAAAAACGTGTCACGACCCGCACCCACTGTGAGGGTACGAGAATGTAACAACGCCCAGCCTACGCCGCAGTGTCGACGGTAGAACGCTGTTCTAGGTCATGAACTATAACTAACATAATATGAATGATCTCCATAAGGAGGCCAACACAGAGTTACAACTCAATCACAAACTAGAGATAGAATAAGGCACGATAAAATAGATAAGGGAATCCTCAATTAAGGTACAACAGGAAGAAATAACAAGTCTCAACATCTCTAAAATATACAACTCTGAAAATAAAGACAACAGCTAAACATAAAAAGAAACAGTCTAAGCTATCTATACTGTGCAAGGGTATCATCCTCAGCAGCTGCCTGAACCTCCCCAGGGGTCCAGGTCGCGAGTGTCATCTAGGCAAACTCCAAGTAAGGGTGCAGAGTGCCTCATCATCCTCTGTAAAATTTTCAACAGGTCCAGTCAGGACGGGAGCGAGCACAGTACATCTCAACAGTTCATAGCAGGTTAGAAAATATAATCATGCAGTAAAGTAAGATATAGATACTGAAGGAAATGCAGTATGTAAACAGAGAGAGAACTGTAATAGAAATATCTACTATAAGTAGGGAGCTACCAGTGACTAGTGATTTAGAGTACAAAGTCGACATGTGAACGGCTTGATTGTGCATGGCTATACTAAAGAGGCATACATGGCTATTCTACTTTGGAATTGTTCACATGGCTATTTATACTCCACCGTGCCCCCAACTAATACACAAGGATCCAAACAAGTTATATTACGTACATGCTTCTATGTAACAGCCCCCGAAGGATGATAAGCCTCCGAAAGGTGATAAGCCCCCAAAGGGTGATATGCCCCCAAAAGGTGATAAGCCTCCGAAAGGTGATAAGCCCCCAAAGGGTGATATGCCCCCAAAGGGTGATAAGCCTCCGAAAGGAGATAAGCCCCCTAAGGGTGATATGCCTCCAAAGGGTGATAAGGATTCAAAGAAGACTCTGTGATCATATGGGTATATGTCACAAGTGATCAAAGAACCAAAAAAGCATATGATACGCTATGTAAGTGAAACGCACAGAACATAGAGTACCCGATGCTCCCTGAAGGGATAACATCTCAAGAAGGGATCCATATAGTACTAATCCGTGTGACCAACGTGTCAGTATCAAGTAAAGTAATTTAATGCAGGAAATAATTCTAAGCAGGATATGAAATGATCAGAGAATGTACTCGTCTCGTATCTGAATGTCTGAAGTAAATGTACTGTCCGAGATGAGATACCTGACTCCTAGTTAGAGCAACACAAGTCAAAATGTATACAGAGGGTGATATATGAAATGTACAATACATCTGCATGCTGTCTAGGTCAAACTAGGCTAAAGTCGACACTTGGTCAACTCTAGTCAACCACTCTAGTCAAACTAGGTCAAGTCCTAGCCCAAACAAGTCTAACAAGTCTCACTAGTCCTAACCAAGCCTAGTCTAGTAATCACACACCAATCACAAGTCTATACAAGCTATCAAACCTACAATTTACATACCACATTATCCATGCATATATTGTATTACCTATTTTACATATCATACAAGCCTATATACATATTTACATATATTCATATATACATAGAGATTTAGAGAGAGATTAAGGTATACATGTGTGTGTAAATACAAAGGGTGTGTGTGTATAGGCAATTGTGTGTAGAGAGTGTCAATAGAGTTAAAGTGTGTGGCATGGTATAGTGTCATGAGAGTGTGATAGAAGGAAATTAGAGAGTGTGTGTGTATATGAGGATGTATGATAAAACAGTGTGGTACCAATGGGAATAGGAAAATCAGTGAACTATAGGCTATACAGTGAGTACACAGGAAAGAATTTACCAAAGCAAGGAACTAACCAACATATGAATCTGAAATTTACAGTTAACAAGTATTTCTGTGACAGGAAGCAATGTCCCAGTTCTAGAGAAGGAAAGGAACTAATTTAGGTTTCAGTCAATAGGAAACTTAGTTTACCAATCAACCCAAACTACCATATTAATCCAAATCAAGGATCAATTACATCACAATTTCTCAGATTTCAATTCCAGTGTGTGTGTGGTAATGAGCTCTCAAGTGACAGGACTATGTATGCTAGAGTGTGTGGGTTAATAAGTTCACAGGAAAACCAAGACAGGGAAACAATGTGTATTAGAGTGTGAATATGTGATTATGTGTAATAGAGTGTGTCAGTGTTTCAGTTTGCATAGAGTAGTGTGTGTGCATTATAAAGTGTACAGATTTTACATGTGTTTGGAGTGTATAGTGGTGCAACAGGGAAAGGAAAGAATCCATCACATTCATTATCAATTCAGTTATATAGGAAAGATAAAATAGTTCAAGTTCACACATGTATTTATATTGCAAAGAGGAAAGGAAATCAATTGGTTAATAAATAGGTTTCAGCCTACATACTTGTGTGTGCCTACATGGTAAGTTCTCAGAAAAATAGGAACACAGGTTATGGCCTGTGTGTGTGTGTGTGAGTGTCTATGGAACTGAAACAGTGAACTAACACAAGTGAAAACCCAACCTAACATGTAGCACCCTAGCAGTAGCTAATATATATATAGTGAATCTAATTATGGCAATTTAAGCATCAATATTTCAGTTAACATGCAAGGGGCTGTGGGTGTATGAAACATGAAAGAATAGTATCAGGTGTGCATGAGAGAAATCTATGTGAGTGTCAAAGTAGTGAACAAAGTGTCAAGTGTGATAGTGTCAACATAGTGTAAGGGGGTACATGAGGTAATATAGGATTTGTGTTAACATAGAACATTACATCTTATTAACTTGTATATTGCATACATTACATCTATTATTACATTACATTCATGCTTGCATTCATTCATCATTTATTTATTCTCTTGCACTACTATATGCACCATACATTACATACTATGGAACCTACATATTGATTACAAGCCATACTTATACATGCTTACATTAGATAGGATACTTACACCTCATACATCATTTATTTAACCATTTACTCATGCTTGTATTCTCTATTTAATTACATAATGTATATACATTAACATGGGTTAAAATCAAATAAAACATTATATTACACACAAGGGTGCACAAAATGTATATGCCGAATAGTAACTCCTACTAATAATCAATACTGTACCATCTTAGCATGAAATAAAATCTAGGATTAAAGTATGTTATAGATCTATGTGTTATCTTTCCGAAACTTCAAACGGATCGCGTTTTCGTTTCCGGAAACTCCCGGAATCGCGAAAACACCGAGAACGCATTTGTCTTTCGTATAGCTGACACTCAAATAATTCTACAGAAAGTTACACAATGAATTTGGCTTATTAAAATATATATTTGGAAAGCTAACTTCGATACGGTTCTTTTAAAAAAACAAGAGATAAATTGGAGTTTTAAGCTAAAAGTTATGACATTTCTAAGTTGCTATTGCTACTAAAAACGTGGATAAAAATTATGACGAATTTGGGTAGTTTGAGACAAAAGAACACAAGTATATAACATAATATATCAAGAACTCACTCTCTACACTAATATATATATATGAGACACTATAGAACACATCTCCAATACAAAAATATGAGATTAAACATGTAATAATTCATTCATACATAACAACAACACATAGTGTGTCAAAATTTGGGGTTTTCCTACATGGACACAACCACAACACAAAGGACACTCCTATGACCTCCAAATGGACACGAAATGGACACAAATGGAGATACAACCAAGGGGGTCATTTCTATGGATTCAAAATAGACCTATATGCATGAGGAAATGAAAAGGAGAAAGAATTTATACCTCCCGGTAGATCGAATCGAAGAAAAGCCTTCCCGGAGCGACACCGACACGTAGAGATTCCAAAAGGACACGAACGAGCTCCGAATCCTCCCAAACTTGGGTAGCTTCCTCCTTGGCTAGAATGGAGAAGGAAAGAAGAAGATTTGGTGGTGAAATGGAAGGATTTGGTGGAGAAATTGCTAGGGATTGCTCTCTAGAAATTTGGAGAAGAACAAGAGAGAGAGTGTGGATGAGAATAATGAAATGAACTTGAGCCTATCCTCTCCCAAAGTGGCTGGTCATATGGGGCTATTTGTCCTATTATGGTAAGGTCCAAAATGCCCCACTAACCTATTCTATTAGTATTAGGAAAGGGCTAATTGGTTGGGGCTAAATTAGTCATTCTAAAGTCTCTAATCACACTAACCTTATCCATAATAATTAGTCTAACCTCTAACTAAAATATTTCTATCATGTGGGCTATGGCTAACTAATGTGTGGGTCCACTAAAGTCAACACTACCCCCGGATCCCCGTTTCAAGTCGGATTGAGCTGAAATTCGAACCCGACTCAAATAACCCCAAAACAATATCATAAATAATAAAATAAATTTCAAAAATATTTCAAAAATACAAAATGACAAAAATACTCCTGTTCCTGAAAACTAGAGGTGACAAATTCTTCGAAATTAAAACCAAACAATAGTAAAATGTCAAAATCACAAGTCATAATTTTAAATAGTTTAAAAATGATTAAAAATCACCAAAAAATATAATATGAAATAATTATCAATAAATAATAATTATAATTACAAAATTTCAAAATTACCCTCATCTGGAAAACTGGGTGTTACAAACGGCGCTCTGGAGGCGAGCACGGCTCGACGATGACTCTCGGCGGAGACGCTGCCGCGCGGAGGCGGTTAGAGGCATAACGAAGGATTTCACTCTTCGAGCGACGCCGATGGGAGACCAATGATGGACGGAGGTGACTAGGGCACGACGAGTGCTCGATGTGGGATGCTGCGGCTCCGGAAGGACGGCTAGGGTGCTGGTCGTAGAAGGGCTCGATGTCGTGTCACGGAAGGGGATTGGGTCGACGCACATGAGCGCGGAGTCGGCCACGACGGAGGTCGAGTGGGTGGAGGAGGTGAACGCGAGACGGCGGTGGGCTGCGGTACCAAATAAGAGCAGCACTCTCGGTGGCACCGGGTCAGTGGAGGAAGAAATCATTGACGCTGGTGCTCGACCGGGAGCGGAAGAAGGACGCAACGCCGGATGAGACGGTAGCCGGATTCACACAGCGGGACTCCAGGCGCTACCAAACAGACACGGAGAGGCGGTGATATCGGGGTAGGTTTCTTCAATATGACATAGGTCTGGATGGATATAATGGTTTTTTGTGTGTCCTGGGCGTGTCGAACACGGACACCTGGACATAGAATTGTTGTATTGGCTGTGGTGGTATTTTGGTGATAGCAACGGTTATGGGGTATTTACTGGTAGTGGTGTTTAATAGTGGACGTAGACGCGCCAGGCAAGGCAGAGGGTGTTCGATGGTCCAACGGTCGCGGCTAATGAGGGCGGAGAATGGTTGTGGTAGTTTTTGGTGGTGATGAGGGTGGTGGTTAGGTATGGAGGAGACGGGGGTTGGGGTTCGACAGCACTAGAGGGCGGAGCCGCCGCGCTGGGAGAGAACTAGCGGGTATGGGTGGTGTTACCGTTGTGTGGGGAGAGGATTTTCTAAGTCGATTAATAGGATGGAGGGGAATATATATATATATATATATATATATATATATATATATATATATATATATATATATATATATATATATATATATATGTATATATGGTGGTTTTTGGTGGTGATGAGGGTAGTGGTTAGGTGTGGAGGAGACGGGGGTTGGGGTTCGGTAGCACTAGAGGGCGGAGCCGCCGGGCTGGGAGAGAACTAGCGGGTATGGGTGGTGTTACCGTTGTGTGGGGAGAGGATTTTCTAAGTCGATTAATAGGATGGAGGGGACTATATATATATATATATATATATATATATATATATATATATATATATATATATATATATATATATATATATATGTTTAAATACGAAAAGATTGAGAGATGAAAGATATCACAAAAAAATACACATGGGGATAAGAATTGACTTGGAAGAATTCTATCAGAACTAGAATTAAAGGAAATCATGATTAGTTTAAACAACTATTTAAATATAAAATAGGATACTAGTTTAAAATATATAATCTATTAACAAGTATTCTCTTTATTTAATCTTATCATATAATTCATTTTAAAATACTATTCTTTTTATAATCTTTTATAAGTGAAAGACTAAATCAAATCTATATATAATATTTGATAACAATAATATTCCAATTTAATACTTTATATTATCAAATAATTTCAATCGTAAAAAATCAAAACTTAATTAATTCATTATCATAATAATTCAAAAATAATATTTGATGACAACATGAATCATTTTAAACATATTTCAAGTAATATTGATATTATCAAGTAACTAAACCATATAATTTAAATATCTACATGATCAACATAATAATATATGTATTTATCAAATAACATATTTTTACATCAAAACGATAAATGATCATCACTATAAAAATATTTGATAAAAACATATTTTTAAATCAAAACGATAATTGATCATCACTATAATAATATTCGATAAAAATATATTTTTATTAGTCAAACTTTCTTATAAAATATTTATAATTTTCAAAATTGTTTTTGGAAGTCAATAACTTGAATATCTAAAAACTAATAACCAAATAATGCCAATAATGAATTTCAAGAAAATATTTTTTATCAAACTATATTTATTATCCTTGCACCAAAATAGTCTTTTTATAATTACAAAATAATAGATACACATTTCAAAGGGAACTTGTTTCCAAAACACGATCTCAAAAATATATAGAATAAATAAATAAATTCTAAAAAATTTGGGAAGAGGAGTTATAGGTTGTAGTGCTGTTGCTGGTGCGGGTACCACAGCTGGAGGTAGAGGTGGAGACCTAGCCAGTGAGGCCATCATACTCTGCTCAATAGCTGATCAGTCTGTTATCACTGAGCCTGCAACATAAAATACATAAACTGAGTAGTTGGGTTCCCATCAATCGGAGGCAGAGGCATCTACAGTCTAGACTGAGGTGGGAATTACTGAGGGAATGGAGGAGGCGGAGCTGGCATGTACCCTTCCTGGGTTACTGCAGTTGGCTGCCCATTCTGTCCTACTGGAGGCACATAAGTTTGGGGGTCTCGCTGCACTATCGGTGGGGTCATATTGGATTGTGGCTAGTCTTGCTGAAGTGGAGTGATTGGAGATGCCACTAGCGGCTGTAATGATAATTACTCCTCTTGAGTTGCTGAATCACCAGATGTGATAGCAAGGGTGGAGATACGTCCGCTGTAAAGATTCATTTTACTGACACGAAGGTAAGGACATGTTAGAATAGATTCAAGCAGAGGCAATTTAAGCAATCAAATGAGAGTTCAAAAAATTAGAGTCAAGTGAGGTGAATAATCAATAAATTATGGATGAAATAATATTTTCTAATCCTATATGCAGGTCATATTAGCACAATTACGTAACCTATACGATATTTTCAGACCTACATGGGACACCACAAAAATATGTAACGCCCCAGTCCCAATATACCTAGGACTAGACATACGTAACATGCCAACTGTATGTATAAGAAGAATACTCCAATATATGAAATCTCCATCTACACATATAAGCTGTAAATAAACTAAATTATAGACAGTCACATAAAATCTATATCTCATCGATGATAGTAAATAAAATAAATAGTTCAGCACAATAAGTGAATCGTAAAGAGAGATAGCCGGTTGGAGACAAATCCACTACCAAACAGCTATAAAACTAATCTGAGATAAACTGGAGTCTGACCTCCAAAAATAAATAAAATAAAGAAAAATTTAGTAATAAAACATGTCCATCTAGCATAAAAGATAACTGAAACTCGGAAGGCAAAACATTCTCAACTAAAACAAAGGATCCAATGATGATCCGTACTCCAGAGGGTAGTCCTGGTCGTCTAATCCCGGAGAGATCACCAGGTCCTCAGAGGGACGTAACAAGAGACACAAAAATATGTCATATAAACTGAATATATAAAAGATGAATGCAATAGGGCACCTAACCATTCTACTGTAAATATGCAGTTAAGAACAAATCTTCAACGCATGAGCACTCTGGCTATAATGGGATAGGCACCCCTCTCTGGGCACAAGGGCCTCAAAGCATAGTATTCCTCGAACGTCAGAGACCTGCAACAACAGTAGGGGTAATCAAGCCCGTATCCAACGAAGCTTCCAGGTACAAAAAAAGTGCAATCCTGACCCATACGCTAAGGAACTGTCCTTCCCACCCCATGCCTATCTACGTTGTATTCATAACACATATGACCCTCTAATAACTGCTAAGTCTACTAATCATACAAATTCTATTAGCAGTTATATCATATCCGTCGTACGTCCCGTACGTACCGGTGGCCAGCCGAATATACGAGTCCATATCGTACATGAGACTCACAACTCATGGTACACATGTGTCATAGACAAAGGAGATATACCAATACCTCAGAACAATAGGGTGGTCTCTAAAACAAAGTTAGTACGCATAAAATAAATAAAAGCAACAAAAATGACAAACTCAGCCGTCTGCACCCAAGTATGACTTTGACGCACTATTTAAGATAAATTTTTAAACAAATAAATAAATAAAAGAAATAAACATGCTAAAAAATAGAAAATAATCAGTAAATAATGGCAAGGTATCTTGACTGGAGGTGGTGTGCTAAAAAAGAAAATGTCTAGTACCGAACTTGTTAGATCAAAGAGGCAACGAAAGTAGAACTACACAAATGTCCCCGGATGCTGAAATAGACATAACAAACGTTTTTGGAATAAGAGAAATATCTATGATCGCCTACCATAAGTCCAATTCTGGACACATGGGTGAAACTGTAATTTCATTTTAAAACGATATCTGCCGTTAGACTTTTTACTGAAAAATGTGCCAAATCCTACGGTCTCTAAAGTCAACAAACTGTTAGCCCAATAATTGTATCATGTTTTTGAATATGGCTAATCAATTAAGTTTAAGATAATGATGTCACTAATATTCAGGTAATCATTACTATATGTTGCTACCTAAACATAGTATTGTCCTACTGCTCATTAAATTTATCATACTACTGTATTGCTTTGTTCGTCTAACATGTAGTTGCAGACAAACAGTAAGCATGATCAAATTAGGACATATACAATAAATTTTTTATTATGGGCCAAAGACGATGTTTTACAAAAAAAAAAGATTTTTCTGAACTGCCCAACGACCTATCTGGGGCCTCGCACTCGGGATTTCGATGCCTGGTCCCTGCCCGGTCAGCGAATATGGGTCAAGGAGGCAGCGCCCTCCCCCCTGGGGGGTTCGGGGGCGAATCTCCCAAAATGTATTCAGATTTCCAAATATATTTATCTTTTGGACAACTGCCGTGAAAAAAAAAGACATCCTCAAGTCTGCTCAAATGTCAGGATAAAGGCGTGATCAAAGTGCTCATGTCTTTATATCTTATTCTATATTTTATCTTTCTTTTATAGGATAGTATATGCATTGAGTCATGCTGGCACTTGGTTGGCTTTCTATACCGCACTACCAAAAAGTCTACATATTTATTCAGCCCACAAACCAAAAAGCCAGCCCATTCAAAAAGAGCACAAAACCTACATAAACTTCATTTGACCTAACTGGTTATAGGGAAACCGAACTCGGACCGAGTTCTGCCAGAACTAGGTCACCATGAACCAGTATCCTTTGGATTAGGTCTCTCTGTAGAATCGGCTCTAACGTTTGATTTTTTTCAACATTAGGGAACCCTCCGCCCCAAGTTCGGTCTCCAGAACCCTTATAAATAGAAAAGAAAACCCCATTCATTTCAACTCACTCGTTCTTTCTCCTTCTATCTATTCAAGAGTTTTACTTGAGCTTTAACCTTTCTATCTACCAAGTTTTCAACCCACGGCCAACTATATGCCAGTATGGTCTTCATTTAGAAGTTGGTTCGAGTTGTAAATAGCTTGGAAAATATTCTTGTTTTCATCTTGTTCGTTCCAAAAATCGACAAGTCCTTCGAATTAAAGGCTTGCAAGTTGAAGTAGTACTCTTCGGATAAAAAAATACGTGTTGTAAGGAGCTGCAAGCGCTTCGGATTCAAAGCTTGTGTTTCACGAGATTGTGGATTCAACATCAAGCTAGAGTACTCGAGTGGAAGGACCCTAATTTTTAGGAATTATTTTTTTATTCATTTGGTTGATTTTTCTTTATTAAAATAGATTCTATATTTAATTATGACTATAGATGTACTTTTCCATACCTTTCATTTTTGGAGCACAAGCAGCGCCAATCTTTTGAAACGTCCTTCACGAGCTTTGAAGTAGACAAGTCCACCTTCAATTTGATATATCATGTCCCACCCAAACTTTTTATCTACATTCTTTTGACTTCACACAACTTCGGGTCAATTTAGACTATTTGACCGTTTACCGTAATTCTAAAGCTAACTTCCAACTTGAGTTCGGACTCGACATAGATCAAAAGCATTTGATCCAATATATAGTTTTGACCCATTTTGAGCCTACGACACACATGCCAAGGGTGTGCCACTCAATCGAGTTCCAATGTGCTATTTATTTATGAATGGCACAAGAGACTCATTGGTTGACTTTTCGAGTTCGATTCGACCAGAAAATATGTTTGGACCCTAACCTAGCAACCCCACTTGGTAGAGCCATGTTAGGTTGCCATGACTTAGTGGAATTATTTCAGAGATGTTGTACAGTCAAATAGGTTTACATACAATTTTGTATATATTTGATCATATTTATAATAGGCTAATACTATATATATATATTTTTTTTTTTCTTTATATATATATATATATATATATATATATATATTTTATATATATATATATATATATATATATATATATATATATATATATATATATATATAGTTTTTTTAGAAAAGGTAGATATCATTGATAAGGAATCAAAATGATTACAAAATCGGCGGGTCACAAAATAGAGGAGACCACTGCCTGTATAAAGAAAGAGGCAAAAGGAGACTAAACTATGGACCAGCCACTGACTGAAGAGGATCTGACTAATAAACTCCGGTGGTCTCACTTGATTTTTGTTGCTCCCATTCCATGCTTTCGCAAACTGACGGGCAACTTCACGAATCAGTAAGGGCTGGGGCCAATTCGATCTCTCGTACCTAGCTTTGTTCCGGTTCTTCCAAAGAACCCAAATAATTGTCGATGCTATCCCGATTCTTATGAGCAAGGTTGGATCTTTACCCCATTGGAGGAGACGATGAAGGAGAGTTTCATCCCTGACATCAATATGACAGGACTCATGAAAGTGTCTCCATACACTAGCGGCAATCTCCCCGAAAGAAAAAATGTGATCTAAAGATTCAACTTTCGGAGTAAGGCAGAAGTGGCATTTGGATGTGATGGCGTACCCAGATAATCGTAGCACGTCGTCCGATGGCAATTTGTGATGCTAGGGCGCACGACCTCGTCCCACCGAGACCAATAGCACCGAACTCTACCTGGTTGATCGCCCCAAAGAAAGCAGTTAAAGTGTATTTGATGTTGTCGAGTACCTTCTTAGGGGGGGTTGCAGGTCGCTACGATGAATATGGTCATGGACGATAGAACATGCCACAGCAGGATGAGTCTACCGCCAATTGAAAGGAGATTCGATTGCCACCCTCCAATTTTCTGTTGGATCTTGGATATAAGAGGTTCAAACATAGCGCATTGCCGTGTCCCATTGGTGACCAGGCACCTGATATATATGAATGGCGGAGAGGCACTAGAAAAGCCCAAGCACTCCGAGATGGCCTGAATAGTGCGGGTAGGAGCATTTTGGTGAGTATAAATAAAGCTCTTGGAGTGGCTGATTTTCTGACCTGATACCTGCTCGTTGCATTGCAGCAGCTGTGTGATAAGCCGAACGATCCTCATATCTCCCGAGGAGAAAATAATGCAAACGTCTGCAAATACAAGATGAAAAATAAGGGGGCAACCGCTCGACGAGGAGTAGCAGAAGAAATTTTCGTTGGAGCCGATCTTGGTAAGGTTTATGCTTATCCCTTCTACCGCTATGATGAAGAGAGTAGCAGAGAGGGGATCTCCTTGCCGCACCCCGCGAAGAGAGTGGAAGAAACCCGATGGAGTGACATTGATCATAATGGAGAACCAAGAATTATTTCCCGCTCTCCAAATGATGCTGATCTATTTCTCTTCGAAGTCGAACCTCCTCATAACATATATGAGATATTGCCAATCTGGCCGGTGGTACGCTTTTTCCATGTCGAGTTTAATGACTATGTTGCTCCCCTAGTTCTTCCTCACTATTTTGTGAATAAGCACTTGTGTGAGGAGAATATTATCGATGATGCTTCTATTCTGAACGAAGCCGTTTTGTTCTTGAGAGAATCTTTGGAAGCAAGTGAGCCATTCTTGTCGCAATGATCTTGGAGAGGATTTTGTTGGTGAAGTTGCATACACTAAATGGTCTAAATTTCGAGAAAGAGGATGGGCTTTGGTTCTTCGGAATCAGAGACAGAGCAGCACTGATATCTCTTTCGGGAGATCTAGGCCTTCGAAAAAAGCCCTGGACGCATCGACAATATTGGAGTCGATGATCTCCCAACAAGAGATAAAGAAGTGGCCTGAGAACCCATCGGGACCGAGGGCACTAGTAGTGCTGAGGTGCTTCACCGCATCGAGAACCTTGGTCGCGCCGATCAGACAGACAAGAGCAACGTTGTCTTCCTGAGATATGAGAGAAGGAATTTACGCTAGAAATTCCTCATCCTTATGTATCTCATCTTTGGAATAAAGATTTTGAAAAATTTGATAGCTTCACCTGCAATAGCTTCCCTGTTCTGAGCCCAACTCCCATCCTCTTTCCGAATCTTTTGGATGTTCAGATGATTCTTTCTTTGCCTTACGCAAGCGTAGAAATACTGCGAGTTGCGATCCTCGTCGATGTCCCATTTATTTCTTGTCTTCTGTTGCCAGAAAGAGGTTTCGATAGCAATCCTCTACTTCAGGTGAGCCCTCGCCTTGTTGAGTGATGCTCTGGTCGCGGAGGAGACTACCCTGTCGAAAGCAAGCTCTGTCCTGTTGGCTTCTTCCTCCGCCGCACGAAGGGTCTGGAACACGTCACCAAAAAAATCATGGCTCTACGAGGACAATGCACGACGAGTTGCCTTAAGACGCTTTGCAACACGGAGAAGGGGAGTAGCATGATTAATCGAAGACCAAGCCTACTGAAATCAGAGTGTTCGGTCCAGCAGTGAAGGAATTTGAATGGCTTGATGATGCAGGGCTCGGTGATGGAGAATTCCAGAAGCAGCGATGAGTGATCCGACTCCAACCGATTGAGATGGGAGACCGATGAGGCATGGATCAAGTCGTGCCATTGATGATTGGAAAGGACCCGGTCTAGGCGCGACATCTGGTAGTGGATGCCTTCCTGAGAAATACTCTAGGTGAAAGCATTACCGTGATAAGGGATAGGCGATAGATGAGCTTCAAACATAAATTACTTAAACTCAAACATAGATCCCGCCTATGGGGGGAGGCCCCTCGACTTCTCCGCACAGTAGGAGACAGCATTGAAGTCGCCTCCCCATATCCAGGGAAGATTCGGAAGACGGTTTCTCATGTGCAGAAGAGCCTCCCAAAGGAAACGTCTCGACTGCTTGGTACTTGCCCCGTGAAAGAATGAGAGGAGTACTTTATCCATGAGGAGATTGTGCTCGCAGGCGAGGGTAGTGGCTTGGTGATGAGAGTCGATGACAGTAGCTGAGATGTCGTTGTTCCAGAAGATCCACATGTCTTTGTTGTTGGCAAAAACATTGGAGAATCCCAGTTTGATGCGGAAGATGTCGATCTTGGACTCTTTAACTTTGGCTTCAATCACTGCTAGCAGAGCGATGTTGTGTTGCTTCTTGAGAGCTTTGAGACGATTTAATATATGCTTCCCGGCCAGCCCGCAAGTGTTCTAGATAAGGAACTTTAACATAATTTCTGTTGGATTTGGCCAAGTCTGGAGCTCTATCTAAGGAGCATTGGGGAGATTTTGGTCTTGGTAATGGGTGTGGTGGAAGAGATGAGGTAAGTGGCGGTCGCTAATATGGAAAAAATCGGAGAGGATTCATGTTCAGTAGGGGTAGGGTTTGTCGACTTGTTGCTTGCAATGGCGGTATTGTCGATGATGAGTAGATTTGGCAGCCGAGAATCAGTAATGTAACTGAAGATGGATGGATTTATCAACTGGATGGCTGTGAAAGCATCAGTAAAGTTATCTTCCTGGCTAACTTCTGAGGTAGTTGCAGCTGCCACTGATGGAGACTCTTTAGGATTGATTCCTTCGTTGCTCGGGACCTGGGCGGAGAAGACTACTAACCTTCGTTCCTCCGAGGGAGGCTTGGTGACTGCTGATGGGGAAGTCGGCTCTTCACTAACTGAATGATCAGCGCTATGCTGAGCATTGACATTTTGGGCATGAAAAACTACTCCGGTGATTGAGACGTCGCCTATGATATTTGCTGCCTGCTTGTTCCTCCTCCGAATAACGATTTTAGAAGGCCTCCCCGATGTCACGATCTCCTTAGATTTGTGACACTGGGCCATTGATTCACGTTTGTTGATTCTCTTGCATACGTCTATCTTGTGGCCTTGGTAGAGGCAGTGGGAGCAGAAATCTGGTAACTTCTTATATATTATGGGCTGCCAATTATTGTTCTCCTTCGGGAGGCTGATACGAATCTTCGGGGGCGGTGGTTTCCTCATATCGATCTCAACAAGAGCGTGGGCAAGACTGGGTCGAGAGTACATGGAGGTGGCTTGATCGGTCTTCAATGGAGAACCGAAGCATCTAGTCAATGAAAAGAGTGCTTGTTCATTGAATAAATATGGGAAAGCCCTAGCAAAGAAATCCATATTGCACCACCGATGATTCTCGAGAAGTTGAGAAGTCAGGAGACCAGCGAAAGATCCTCATGATGGAGCCAGCAACAAACCACGAGTCGCACGAGCGAATGCACAGTAAATCTGCCTCGAATCATGGGCAAAGGAGCAGAAGCTTCCCATCGATCAGACCCACTAAAATCAGAGCCACGAGCTTGTGTCCGGCCATCGCTTGCCGAATATCGTCGATCAGAGGGCGAGAGCGAAATAATTTACCCACTAGAGTAAAGCAAAGAGGCAGTTGGATCGCCTCCACTGTCTCCTCGAAGAAAGCTATCGCCGGAGCATCGTCGAAGGTCGAAGTGGTGCTCTCGATCGTCACCGAAGGGAAAAAGACACCGATCGGTGACTGGATAATGTCGGGAGTTGAATGGCCGGCAACCACCTACGAAGGAGCGATGAGCTTTAGAGGGAACTGGAGAGCATTCTTCCACTTCGACAGGGGACTTTGTCTGAAACGGGGGGGCGCCTAAATCATCTTCTCCGAAGGAGCGACTGAGCTGGGCATGGGAGGCTCGGGGTAGCGTGGGGGCGGAGTGGGGGAGGTAGTGGTAGAGAGGGGTGGGTAGGAGGGGAAGTGAGGAGTCGTTCATGGAGTGGGGATGGGGCGTGGCTATTTGCCATGACAAAAGGTTATGCGAACTTTTTCTATATTAAATGTGTAAAAGAGTACAATCGATTCCTAAACAGGAGATCTAACTACAAAATTTCTGGGAAAATATGACGGTGGAGATCGAGCACTGCAGCGGCTCCTTTCCTCCGTTGACGATCTGACGACGAGGTGAACTTGCTCTGACTTTCTGGTGCTTGTGAGCTGAACTCTGGGTTGCCAATCAAGAAGACGTCGAAGTTGTCGAAGATTTTCCAGCCTCTTGATCGAAGGAAAACTCCTTCTACTTATAGGCGAGTACATATACGATGTGTATAAGGGTTTCTTTAGCGCGCAGGAGCGCTGCGCGTGAAGATATGTGAGAATCTTTTTGTGACTGCACGGTGAGGGCTGCTATTGAGCTGACACATGGCGGACGCTGAGATTCTCTTCTAACAAGATCTCGGCTAGTTATCAACATAACTGAACAAACGACACATGGCGTACGTTTATTGCTCGATAATGTTGATCGAATGAACCCGAGTAGATTTTGTTCCTATCCTTGAAGTCGAATTTTGTCCTTATCTTAGGGGCCACGGTTTAAACAAATCGATTGGATATTGCTCTCGTCTATAGAAAAAAACTATGTTCTTATCCGATAGAATATTGCCCCTATCAACAGAACCAAACTCTGTTCTTATCCTAGGAGCGACGGTTTAAACAAATCGATTGGATCATATCTGAAAAGATATATAGATGCCAGAGTGGCCACATGGAACATTGCCACCTCACCGAGCTGCATGTTTATACAAGCTATACGTCTGGTAAGATCTTGAGATCATTGCACTTTTGAGGCGACGAAGAGACTGCTTCGACGGCAATGGAGTTACTACGCTTTAGGCGACGATAAGACTGTGCTTCGATGGCAACGGAGTCATAGCGCTTTTAGGCGACGAGAAGACTGTGCTTTGACCGCAACGGAGTCAATGTTCTTTAGGGTGACGAGTAGACAGTGCTTCAAGCTGCAGAGTCACTGTGCTTTAGGCGACGAGGAGACTGTGCTTCGATGGCAATGGAGTCACTGCACTTTAGGCAACGAGGAGACTGTGCTTTTGGCAACGGAGTCACTGTGCTTTAGGGCGATGAGTAGACTGTGCTGAGCCAACATGGTGTCAGACGGAGCCATTGAATGGGCTGTGCTTCTAGATCGGATGGAAGGAGTTGTGCTTCCGAAGGGGCTGCGCTTCTGGGTTGAACCGAAGTAGCTACGCTTCTGAGTTGAAGGAGCTAGTTTTATTGAAGTCGTTTTCTGTAAGAACAATTAATGACTGCTCTCGAACGGATGAGTCAAAATTCTCTCTTAATTACCGCCATTTGGGGGGCACGAGAAGAGGTAACTTAGTCAAATGAATCTATTTAATGAGATTCATTTTGCTAAGTCTTAGGTTCACCCCATTACTTCAGAGTCTTTTGTCCGACTGCCACGCGGCACGTTGGTTGGACCACACGACCTATATAAAGATGAGCTTTTCGGTTAACACTTTGCTCACAGTTTAATTTTCATTTCTGTGTCATGCTCGACCCCGACTTAGCTTCGAACGACCATTGGCCTTGCACAAGTCGACTATTGGTTTTATTTCTCTTTGTTCAAAGAAGCTATGGCTTTGTAGAAGACAACTACTGGGTTTCGAGATGCTCTTGAGCGTTTGGCATAAGGAGTTCGAACCTGAACAACATCTTGGAGGTCTTCGAGATCCAAGCTACCGGGTTTGGATTGATTGCCAACCCGAAGAGCCACAGGTTATGCTCTACCTCGCTCAATAATGGCTTCAATAGCCATATTAGGGTGGGGCTGCGTGCCCTGTTATGCTGGAAAAATTGTGGGCGGTATTGCGAGCAGGAGCTACGTTCTTCGTTCGGGCCAAAAGCTGCTTCATTAGCCATATTGGAGTTCCTACGCATCTGACTAGGAAGTGGCTCGCTCTGACGAGGAAGTAATTCACTCTTACACTGCTGCACGTTTGGGGGGGGGGGGGGGGTTGCGCACTTTCTGAAGACTGCACATGACTTGTAGACTTTAGGTGTTTAGTCTTTATATGTAATCATGAAGAATTTGTAATAGATCTTTGTAGACATGATTTTAGTAAAGAATATTAATATATATGGTATTTCTACTATCTATAAGGGCAAAGAAATAACTTTTGAATTTATTCATGATCCAATGATCAAAATACTAAATGAAATATGAGAAATTGATTTAAAAGAAAACCAAATCAATTTTCTCAGGGAGGAAATCAGGCAGATAAAAATCTCTGAACAATTGAATAAGCCAGAGATTAAAGATAGAATAAAGCAAATAGAGGAAGAGTTCAAACTACAAACTTGTAGCAATCTTCCAAATGCTTTTTGGGATAGGAAACAGCATATTATTTCACTACCCTATGTGGATGATTTTAATAAAAAAGACATCCCTACCAAGGCAAGACCTTGCCAAATGAACCAGTAATAACTGGAAATATGTAAGAAAGAAATACAAGAGTTAATAGAGAAAAAACTAATAAGAAAATCCTACTCCCCTTGGAGTTGCACAGCATTTTATGTAATGAATAATGCTGAAAGGGAGAGAGGAGTATCAAGATTGGTATTAAATTATAAACCTCTTAATAAGGTTTTAAAATGGATAAGATATCAAATCCCTAATAAAAGGGATTTGCTCAATAGAATTGTTAGAGCAAGAATATTTTCTAAATTTGATCTAAAATCAGGCTACTGGCAAATACAGATAGCTGAGCAGGATAGATATAAAAACTGCTTTCACCGTACCATTCGGGTACTATGAATGGAATGTAATGCCCTTCGGTCTGAAGAATGCTCCTTCAGAATTTCAGAATATAATGAATGAAATATTCGTTAAATATTCTGAGTTCATATTATCATATATTGATGATATCTTAATATTTTCTAATTCTCTTGATGAACATTTTAAGTACTTGAAAATTTTCAAGCACTTGGTCATCAAGAATGGTTGGTAATATCAGCGCCAAAAATAAAATTGTTCCAAACAGAGATAAGATTTTGTGACATAATATTGCTAATAGAAAAATAATTACTATCGATAGAAGTATTGAATTTGCTTCTAAATTCCCCGATGAAATAACTGATAATAAGCAGCTACAAAGATTTCTTTGGGCATTGAATTATGTTTCTGAATTTTATAAAAATATAGCGCAGGATACAAAAATTTTGTATCAAAGATTAAAGAAGAATCCTCCTGCTTGGTCAGATGATCATACTAGAGCAGTAAGAATAATAAAACAAAAGGTTAAGAACCTTCCATGTTTACACTTAGCTAATGCTGAATGGTTCAAAATAGTTGAGACAGATGCTAGCGATATAGTCTTTGATACCAATTTTAAGCAGGATCGAAAGTCAGAAGAAGAAAGCTTGGAATAGAAAAATTTCAAAGTTTTATTGATATTAAAAGCAGTAATTTTAAGCAGGATGTATTGATTTAAAACTGAGAAATAGGTGCGTCCTTATTTTGACTTCCGATCCTGCTTAAAATTGGTATCAGAGCCAGGATGGCGTGTGAATAGGTGCGTTCTATCTTGCTAAGTTTTTATGTGACTATTAAAATTTAATTTGCTGTTGTTTCTATTACTATTAGTTGCTATATCTGACTGCTTAGGGATAGTTCGTATGGTGTGTCTATGTGTTGTGGGACGGCACCAAAGTCGCGTAGGCGTTTGTGGGCAGAGAGTGCCTTATTTAGCTGTAAATCGTTGACAACCATGCAACCTTTCTACTACCAGAAGAATTAGACCTAAGCCGTTTAGATATTAGCGATAGTAGTATTGTTACTAATAGCAGACTGCATGTTAATGGTTTACATGAAGAAGGTAGCAAGGTAGACCTCCGAAAAGATGAGCGACCAATTGGCCAACCTAATAGGCTCTAATAAAAAAACCCGTAATAAGGTTAAATCAGTCAAGAATACTAATCTGTATGAATTTCCTACAGAATTAGAAGAGTTGAACAAATGGACAATTCCAAAAGTTCAACCGAAAGAAATATACCAAATTGGTACCTTTGATTTTAAATCTTCCAATGCAATTAAGACAATGGAAAGAACAGTGCAAGTCTTAGATAATGAACAAATAATCAAGTTATTATCTGAAGATGATATCTCTAATTATAGAGAGAAATATAATTTTATCCATATCGAATTAATACAGGTAGCATTAAAACCTTTGACACTTCAAGGTTTAAATGCATCCTTATTAACATCTCTAAGGGATGTGAGATGTTTGGATTGGGCACAATCCCTAATGGGAGTCATGCAGACAAGTCTGTGTCATGGCCCAGTCTATTTTAATGTTTATCCCAATCTGAGCTTATCTTTAACAGATGCAAATCTATTAGAAGCTGTGTCTTTGAATCTAAAGATATTTGGTTATAATTTTCTTTCTGGATCAGAAACTATAGCAATAATCTATAGAGTTCATTACAAGGTGTTAAATACCTTAGCCCCAAAGGCTAACCACCTTACAAAGCCAGGACAAACTACTTTAGTGGAAACTAATTTACTAACTACTAAAGTAGCTACAAATAGAATAATAAAATGGAAATAAATAAACTTTCCGAATGAATGGATTCTGAATATGGCAGTACCTCCGAAATCCATAATGGATTCGAAAATTGATCAAATAATTCAGACTCCTGATAGAGGTATGAAAGTAAGATTTACTCCACAGATAAATGCTCGAATCTCTACATCGAGTTCAAGGAGATTTATATCTGATAAATCAATCTCAGATAAATAATCAGAAACATAATCTTCTAATATAGAAGAAAATCAGGTGAAAAAGATCCAAATAAATGAATCAAATATAGTGCATCCAATATATGCCTCTCAACCATCCAAATCGGATGAAGAGCCGACAATGTCGGAAACGACTTTCCCTATTTAATGGATTATAGACTCTCGCCATTTTTGATTGACTACTGTAACAGAGAATATTATAATAAGGAAAATAAAGAATTCAAAAAATGGTTTCGAGAGAAATTTAATGCTAATCAGCGTAAAGAATATAGGAAGGCTTATAATGAGCATCTCCATAATACTCCAAAGGTTCAATGGTTCCGAGAATGGTTCTTGGAAGAATACCTGAGTGGAGGCCTAAGAGAAATAAATGTCTTAGAAGAACAATATAAGGTATGGACGACCAAAGGAGGACAAAAAATAAAATCCTTATATCCTCCTAATGAGTCTTTAAAAATTTCTGCACCATTTCAATCCAATATTGAAGCCAACTCATTTTACAAACAAATAGAGCATGAGAAAGCTTCAATAAAGGAAATGCAAAAAATAATTTTGCAGAATAATTATACAAATACATATATCCAGATCATGGGTAAACAATTGACCCAGATAGAAGAAAATATTCAAAAGTTGACTGAAAAGTTCGCCTAATTGCTTTCGCTCTGAAATTCATTGTGATTTTAACTGATTTCTCAGTTTTAAATTATTACAGAGAGCAAGGCCTTCTTGGTCACAAGCATTAATTAATGCTCTATAGGTATAATTTTGGTATGGAATTTCACCATTATTTTTCTCTCTCATCTTTTGCCGAATTCTTTCAGCAAAAAGATTAGGTAATCCATCTATGAATTTAGATTTCCAGTGCGATGCATTGGCATTGTCTAATTCCATGACTCTACTCAGGAAGGTATCTTTATACCATCTGAAATGAGTCAGAGTAGGACATCTCAAATTTTGTAACAGGATTCTTATCTTCCCCCATCAGAAACATGTTTGGTGAAATGCTCTAATATATTATATATTAGAGTGTAAACAACATCCGATTTTTGTTGTCCATCTTCTGTTTTGGTAATATTTATGATTTCCATTCTTTGAAACCAATTCAGCGGAGATTGAGCACTTTCGGCTGAACCCGAAGGACCCGCTAATAGAAATTATATATAGTAAAATTACTATATATAAAATTCTTACTCCTCAATCATGGGGTTTACATCCTAACTTGGAGAGAGCAATGTTCTCCAGGGATAAAACGGTCTTGATTAAATTTACCAATTGGGACTATATTAATGCTTTCTTTAATGTTTTCTATTATGAAAATGATAGAAGAAAGCATTCATGGTTCGTAAAAATTTGCCCAAAAATATTGGAGCAGAAAATTCATGCATGGTTCCATAAATGGTGGTTATACTTCGGAGCGAGTCTGGAGATCCTTTCACTGCCATTACTCAAGATGTTCGAAGAATGGGTCAAACAGGCAAAAATTTGCCAACGACGGCAGAATTACTACGACGAGGAGACGACAATGTATTTCTTCGTCGCCAACAATATTCCACACATAATGAAGTTGTCTCTGAAATGCGAAGAAGGACTACTGGGAATTTTAATGTTAAAAAGAATATTTCTTGTCAAATGGTTGAACCGAATTGATGAGAAAGAAAAAAATAGTTGAAATAAAAGCATCGCTTGCAGCAGAGGAAGAATCATAGCATTTGCAGGAAGAGAAAAATACAATAGATTTTGAAGATAATTCTTTGAGAAATTTTAGGGATTCCTTAATGAGGAAGAATCCTTGGCTCGAATCTCTACATCGAGTTCAAGGAGATTTATATCTGAGAAATCAATCTCAGATAAACAATCAGATACAGAATCTTCTAATGTAGAACAAAATCAGGAGAAAAAGATCCAAATAAATGAATCAAATATAGTGCATCCAATATATGCTCTCAACCATCCAAATCGGATGAAGAGCCGACAATGTGAACTTAAAGCTCGGTGCCAAAAATATCTTTATTCTCAAATGAATGCACTGTTTGAGGATAAATATAAAGATGAAGACTTGGGAGATGACGAATCGATGAAGTCATCAGCAGCATCAGTTGCAGCTCAGGAGGATGAGGATGAATTTTCCTCTAGTAATGATGAAGACAATCAAGAAAGAATTGTGGTGGCAGAATCGTCCACTAGCCATGCTCCACGAAGGAGGCCTCGAAAGAGCGAGGATGGAAAATAGAAGACAACTGTTCGGCGGTGGAATAAAGGACGAATTGACAATGATGACCACTAATATTAATAATGGTGGTGGGGCCTACAATCGTACATCAGGCTTAACAGCAAATAGGAAGGAATCTTTTTTTATAAAGAAAAAGAAGATGGTGCGGCGGTGGAATAAAGGAGAAATTGACAATGAAGGCCACTAATATTAA
This sequence comes from Iris pallida, assembly GCA_029216955.1. NCBI lineage: Eukaryota > Viridiplantae > Streptophyta > Magnoliopsida > Asparagales > Iridaceae > Iris > Iris pallida. The sequence goes on from JANAVB010019794.1 coordinate 11,606,492, forward strand.
TAATGGTGGTGGGGCCTACAATCGTACATCAGGCTTAACAGCAGATAAGAAGGAATCTTCTTTTATAAAGAAAATGAAGATGAATTTTTAATTTGGGTGCCTTAGCCTTAGAGTTATAATTAAGGAAGTTTTCCTTAAGGCTTTCATATTCCTGTGTTTCATACTCATTGTGGAGTACATTAACACTTTGATTTCTAAACTGCTCGACTAATTCCTTTAGATCTTCTTTTGTAAATTCTGTACAAGATCTAAGTTTATAGTCGGTTATCTCCATAGGAGGTCTAATTGGAATTCTATTTGTCTCTATTTTTGGCCTAACAATAGGGCTTTCATAGATTTCTATTCCTTTTATTGTGTTGAATTGATTCTTCATCTGATGATCCTAATTCTTCATCAGAATTTATTTATATTTTGTATAGGGTTTTCTTTAGCCCTTCATCCTCTATTTCATTAATTTTCTTTTTAGTTTAACACATGTTGGCGTAACGGTCAATTTTGCCACACTTGTAACATTTTACTTCCTTAAAGGATTTCCTCTTTCGAGAAGATTTCTTCTCTTTACCTCTATTTTTATCTCTAAATTCCTGAGGATATTTTCTTTTTCTTTTCCTCTTATAATAGGGCATATTTTCCTTTTCTCTATATTCCTTCTTAGCCTTACCTTTCTTATCATAAGGCTTATAACTATCTACAGCAAATTGACTGCAAAATTCGCCTAATTGCTTATATATATATATATATATATATATATATATATATATATATATATAAACTAAAAAAAAAAAAAAAAAAATATATATATATATAAACTAAGATGGCGATTCGGGAGCGGAAGCGTTATGGCTTCCACGCGGGCCACCCCCGCGGCCGCCGGACCCCCTGGCCGGCGGGGTGCGGGCCTCGGCCAAGAAGGGCGGCCCCTCCCCCGGCGTTGGGGGGGCGGGAGCATGACCGGGGGGGTCGGGCGGACCCCCCGACGCCGGCGCGCGCGGCTGCTTACCCCCAGGCGTTGGGGGAGGCGGTAACATAGGGTCGGGTGGACCCCCCGGGTCGTCGACGACCCCCCCAGGCGACGGGAGGGGGGCAGGCTCTACGGAAGGGGGGTCGGGCGTCCTCCACTCGGTGATGGGGGGGTCGGACTCGCTGCGGGGTGGCCCCATTGATCTGAACTTTGAATTGGGAGCAGGTTCAGGATCTCTGGGGAGCCAAACAGAGGGAGGCGGATGGACGACGGTTACTCGACGTCGTGTGGCGAAGACCGGGAGGAAGACGGGAGGCGACAGGGTTAGGTTAGGGATCGCCATCCTGGTATCCGTCCGAATGGGTCAGGGTCTCGGCCATCTAGCCGGGGTCCGGGAGTCTCTGCAGGGAGATCGGTGGGTTGGCGGCCTAAGACGACCGCGACGGCCAAGGGGAAGAGTAAGGTGGTGGATCTAGATGATCAGGGATCTGGGACTCCTCGCCCGGTGAGTGCCTTGAGGCCTCTTGGGTCGTCCCCTCGGCCTGCTGGACTGTCCTGGGCTGAGATCTGCAAACCTGTGGGGCCGAAAATCCCCACATCAATGGAGTATGTTCCGCCGATCAAGGTTGGGAGGGATTTTCGGGCCTCGTTCCCTGCGGAGGAGATCCAGAAGGTGACAGCTTACTGGGAGAATGCCCTCGTCCTATATGTCTTGGGCAACAAGCCTTTCTACGGGCAGATCTGGGGCTATGTAGCGCGTGTCTGGCAGCCTAAGGGGAGTATAGAGTTCTATGCTCGCGAGAACGGCTTCTATTATGTGAATTTCGGACTGGCGAAGGATGTCTCTAGGATCCTCCAAGGCGGCCCCTGGACGTTCGATGGTTGACTGATCATTCTCAAGGAGTGGACTCCGGAGCTGCGATGTGAGAGGGAAGTTCTGAATGCCATCCCAGTATGGATTCGATTCCCTGAGTTCCTGGTCCGATTTTGGAGCATACCTTTGTTGATAGGACTGGCCAGCTTGGTGGGCACCCCGATCAAATCGGATGAAGCTACTGCCTTTCGGACGCGGTTGATGTACGCTAGGATATTTGTGGAGATTCAGACAAGGGGAGCTCCCGAAGATGGTGGAATATGAGATCCCTTCTGGGGAGGTGCTTACCCAGAAGATGGAGTATGAATGGGTTCCACCTACCTGTTCATGCTGCTCCTGCTTCGGGCATCTGGCCAGTGCATATTCGGAGGTTGGACCTCCGGTGAAGCCTATTATCCCCCTAGTGCGGCTCCAGAAGTCCCCTGCGATATGGATTTCAGAGATGATAGCGGAGCGGAGGTCTTGGAGGGGGAGGTTACTCATTATGTGAGTGTTGGCGGTTTGAGCCTCATTGTATCTACTCAGCCTGCCCCCACGGGTGGGGTAATATCCACTTGCCAGGGGCTGAGTAGTATAGTTACTAGAGGTATGGTAGCATCGGAGATTGAGACACGAGGGGAGGACGGATTGTCATGAGGCCAGGTTTACTGTAGGAAGAGACGTGTTGTCGGCCTACTGAGAGATGGCCCCTCCATGATGGTGGGACATACTACAGACAGAGAGGAGGCGGTGTGTGTTGACAACCCTGCCTGTGCGTTGGTACTATCTCAGGTCGCTCCCTAACAGGCGCTTCCGACTGGGATGGAGGAGGATTCTTTAGCGACGGATGCGGCACCTTCCCCAGGTACCGACCCGGGAGTTTCACAGGGGAACCCCACCTCTCATTAATTAATGGCCATTATCGCCTGGAATGTGAGGGGGGCGTGTTCGCTAGGGAGGTGGAGAGAGATTTGTGGGGTGCTCTACAGAGAGAAATGTGACATTTCTGTACTTTTAGAATCCAAGATCAAAGGGAAGAAGACTCTTACTCGGCGGACCCCTTCTCATTGGGCCCAACTGCACAACCTGGCTTTATGTGACATGGCCAGGATTTAGGTTCGCTGGAACTTGAAGAGTTGGGATGGTGACTTGATCTTGATGACGGAGCAGTTGATTGCCGTCTCCTTCGTGAACAAGGGTGGCTTCCGGTTCTTGCTGGGGGATGTCTACGGACACAATGACAGAAGGAGAAGGGAGTCCCTATGGAGCGACATCTCCCGTATTTCATCTGTTGCTGACTCTTCATGCCTCCCTCTTCTCTTGATCGGGGAATTCAATGCCCTTCTGCGCCAAGGAAAGAAGCTAGGTGGTCGTCCGGTTCCAGACTCTATCCTCTATAATTTCCAGAGATACCTCCTGCTTGCCGGGCTTCAGGGATTGTCTCGCTCAGGCTTCATCTGGACTTGGCACAACAAAGCAACTCTTAACAGGGTTGCTTGTCAGCTGGATCGAGCTCTGGGCAATGGGGAGTGGTTCCGTCACTTTTCTAACACTTTGGCTGAGGGTCTGGCAGCTGGGACGAGCGATCATTCCCCCATCAGGGTTGGCTTCACTGCTGGGTCTCTTGGGAAGTCCTGCCCGTTCAGGTATAACAATAGTTGGTATCTCTCGGAGGGCTACCTAGAGGCTGTCGTTGAGGGGCTTACTAGCAGTCAGGAGGGGATGGCTCAATTCCGTTTGGTTCGTCGTCTCAAGGCCACGAAGAGAGCCCTTCGAAGTTGGGTGAAGGGGTTGCCCAAGACTACCTTAGAAGATAAGGAGGAGGAGTTGCGGACCTTGCAGCAGGATATGCAAGCTGACATGCTTAATGGGGACCTGGCGGCTAGAGAGAAGGAGCTGATCGGAGAAGTTAACATCCTGAGGCTGCAGAAGGAGATTAGCTCGGCCCAGCGAGCCAAATGTTCTTGGCTGAAGGATGGCGACCGTTGCTCCAAGTTCTTCTATGATGTTATCCGGACGAGACAGAATAGGAATCACATTTTCTAGCTTCTCGATGCAGATGGTACTCTGGTGGGGACGCCGACGGAGATCCAGGGCGAGGCGGTCAGATACTATTCTGAGTTATATTTCCAGACTGACTACATGTCTGTGTTCCTAGAGGTTGTTACGAAGAGACTGGTGACCCCATATGGGAATGGCATTCTTCTTGCTCATGTGACGTTGGAGGAGGTAGAATCTATTATCAAGGTGGCGGATCCCAACAAGGCTCCTGGTCCGGATGGCTTCAGCAGTGGTTTCTTCAAACGACATTGGAACATTCTAAAGCATCAGGTCGTGGAGGTGGTGCAGGAATTCTTCACCAAAGGGAAGCTCCTGAAAGAACTGAATCATACTTTCCAGACCTTGGTGCCAAAGAAGGAGGGAGCGACAGCATTGACGGATTTCAGACCTATTGCGTGTTGTAATTATCTTTATAAGATAATTATGTACCTTATGTGCCGGCGGATGGAGGGGATCATGCAGGACTTGGTATCTCCGAATCAGGCTGCGTTTATCAAGGGAAGGTCGATCTCGGAGCACAACCTCCTGGCTCATGAGATGGTGAGGGAATTTAGCAGACCCGGAGGAGAGAAAGCATGTGTTAAACTGGATCTAAGGAAGGCGTATGACATGGTCAATCGTGACTTCCTCTGTCATCTGATAACCGCCATGGGTTTCGCGGAGCACTGGGTTGCGTTGATCCGGGAGTGCATTACGTCCCCTACTTTCTCTGTTCTCATCCAGGGTGTTCCGTATGGGTACTTCAGGAGCAACCGTGGGCTTAAGCAAGGGGACCCGCTGTACCTTTATATGTTCACGCTTGTTATGGAATACTTTACTTGCTTGATGGATCTGGCAGTGCACCGTGGTCGGCTGGTTCCTCTGTTTCGGAGGATGGACCCCCGAGTTACTCAACTTATTTATGCGGATGATCTGCTAGTCTTCATCCACCCTTCGACGGAGAGGTTGCAGACGCTTGCGGCTATTATGGAAGATTTGAAGTCTTTTTTGGGTCTCCAGTAGAACAGGGATAAGAGTAGGGTCTACTTCAGCTCCATGTGTACCCGGAAGGAGGAGCGGGCTGATGTGCTGGGTATCGCGAGGAGTGATCTTCCGGTGCGTTACTTAGGAGTGCCTCTCACAGTCAACTATGCACGGGATCAAGACTGCCATAGTCTGGTGGAGTATGTCCAGAGGAGAGTAGAAGGTTGGCAAGCCGTCGGTCTGTCTTTTGGCGGACGCATTGAGCTGGTCAGATCGGTGATCTCAGCTGTGGCCTATTTCTGGCTGCAGTCCATCCTCCTCCCTGTGGCCACTATTCGGAGAGTGGAGCAACTCTGTGCCGATTTCATTTGGAGGGGGGTATGCATGCGATCTCCTGGGACCAGCTCTGTCATCCCAGGAAAGAGGAAATAGTGGGGCTCAGGCCGTTACTGGAGATTAGGAAGGCTTCTGCGCTTAAGCTGGACTGGAGATTCATTAGCGGGGGGTCTCTCTGGGCGGATTGGATGCACAGCAGATACGTGAAGCAGGGCAACTTTTGGACGTGCTCTACTGACAACAACCATTCAGTCACATTCAAGACTATCCTGCGACACAGGGGGGTGCTCAAGTCTGCTATCCGGAGGGTCCTGAAGGATGGGTCGGGTACTAACCTCTGGCGGGATCCTTGGCTAGATCGGCGTTCGCTGTTGCACATCAGGGGAGCCCCGACTCATCAGGAGGACAGGCGTGGTCTGATATGTAGCCGCATCATTCGAAATGGAGAGTGGAGGCCGAATTTTTATCGGTTCACTGAGGAGCTGGGTGAGATCATTATGTCTACAGTCATTGACCCGACTTTGCCTACGGATAGGTGGATTTGGGAGCCGACAGGTACATCTTCGGGAACTGAAGAGTTTCAATTTCATAGCTGCTATAACATTATCCGGCGTACCTTCCCTCTGAGTGCCGATTACGAGTTCGTTTGGTGCAAGGGTCTGGCCAGAAAGATGCAGTTGTGTGTTTACAAGCTTCTACTGGGTCGCCTCTTGACTAGAGATCGCCTGAGTTCATTTGGTGTGCCAGTTCCGGATCCCAAGTGTGTGCTTTGCTGTTTGGA